>BSAI01000104.1:12173860-12263738 GCA_036245035.1 Adrianichthys oophorus
CGGATGCCACATAACAAGATACAGAAAAGCACATAAGTAGCATTATCAGCAGTGTTAAAGTAAACCTTCTGAAAAACAAACAGTTGGACCAGTTATTTTCTCTTTGAATACACAACAATCATTGCTTTACATTTGTCCGCGCCTCACAGTCGCTTAATTTCTAATTTTATTACATCACGTGACTTTCGGCTACAGTGGCCGCTTTAGTCCAGTTCTTCTGCTACCAGAGTGTTTTGTTTTCAGACTGAGGAATCTCAGAACGAACCCTAGCTCAGTCTGCACCGAGACCACCTCGAAAGATGGGTCAGAGAGTAGTTCCTGGCCAGGGTTCGCTTGGGTGTATTCAGACTGAACACTTGTTCCGGATTATCGGGGGAAAAAAACTCCAGTTCACTTTAAGCGGACCAAATGTATCTAGTCTGAAAACCCCCCAAGTGTGTTTCTGTATGTTCCTGTCATAAGAAAGATGGAGGAAGAGCCAGAAAGCAAGAGATTAAATGACAACAAATGACCTTTCAAAGAAAAATTAACAATAAAACTCTTGAGTATACAGAGAGTTTTTAACAGTCATAACAGTTTAACAGTCATTCAACGGTCATAGAGAGATCGGACAGCCCTGAGTAAGGCTCCCCGGATCCCATACTCCCAAAGTACCCTCCACAGGACACTGCGGGGCACATGGTCGAACGCCTTCTCCAAATCCACAAAACACATATGGACAGGATGAGCAAACTCCCACGAACCCTCCAGCACCCGAGACAGGGTGTAGAGCTGATCCACAGTTCAACGACCAGGACGGAAACTGCATTGTTGTTCTTGGATCTGAGGTTCGACTATCGGCCGGACTCTCCTCTCCAGTACCCTGGCATAGACTTTCCCAGGGAGGCTGAGGAGTGTGATTCCCTGGTAGTTGGAACACACCCTCCGGTCCCCCTTCTTGAAAAGTGGAACCACCACCCCTGTCTGCCAGTCCAGTGGTACAGTTCCTGACTGCCACGCAATGCTGCAGAGACGTGTTAACCAAGACGCTCCCGCAGCATCTAGAGACTTGAGGTACTCAGGGCGGACCTCATCCACTCCCCGTGCCTTACCACCTAGGAGCTTGTTGACTACCTCTGTGACTTCAGCTTGGGTAATGGACAGCCCGACCCCAAGGCTCTCAGCCTCTGCTTCCTCAAGAGAAGGCATGTCAGCAGGATTGAGGAGATCCTCGAAGTATTCCTTCCACTGCCCAACAATGTCCCTAGTTAAAGTCAGCAGCTCATCACCTGCACTGAAAATGGTGCCTGCAGAAAACTGCTTAAACCCTCCTGAGGCGCCAGATGGTTCGCCAGAACCTCTTCGAGGCCAACCGATAGTCCTTCGCCATGGCCTCACCAAACTCCTCCCAGGACCGAGTTTTTGCCTCAACTACAGCATGAGCCACAGCTCGCTTAGATTGCTAATACCTGTCAGTTGCCTCTGGAGCCAACAAGCCAGCCAGACCTGATAGGACTCCTTCTACAGCTTGACGGCATCCCTTACTTCCGGTGTCCACCAATGGGTTCGGGGGTTGCCAACACGACAGGCACCAGAGACCTTGCGACCACAGCTCCGAACAGCAGCAGTGACAATGGAGGTGGAGAACATGGTCCATTCAGACTCAATGTTACCAGCCTCCCTCGATACCTGTTTGAAGCTCTCCCGGGTGTGGGAGTTAAAGACTTCCCTGACGGAGGGCTCAGCCAGACGTTCCCAGCAGACCCTCACAGTACGTTTGGGTCTGCCAAGTCTTTCCGGCCTCCTTCCCCCTTGTTTGAGCACTAGGGTGTCCATCAATACACGTGGCATCAGGACACCCTCAGCAGGAGATCAATGATCGACTTTGTAGTCGTTTCAGGCGACCTTCGGGCGTATGTCTTGGGCACTCGGGTAAAGAGAGGGGCAGAGCTGACCACTGATCACTACCTGGTGGTGAGTTGGGTTCGTTGGCGGGGAAAAACTAACCAACAAAAGCAAATCTAAAGTACTGTACTTTCAGGTTAATCATCTAGTTTTGCTTGCCTTCAGACTTAATCTTACTTAGGATTTTCATACAAAATAAATAAAGCTTAATTTTCAGCTCTAAAAAACAATCCTACATGCTGCGCTATATGTGAAGCTCCAAAAACACAGACTCTCCCAACAAACATGGGTTTCCACAGCCTCAGAGAGAAACCTTCTGTGAGGCTAAAGGCCTGTTTCTAAGAGGGCAATCAACAGCACAAAGGCAGCTTAGAGGACGCTTCTCTGCTTCTCATCACACCTTCTCTGTAACTAGAAGTAGTGTAGTAGCTGAACTTTGACATTTGCAGACTGTGATATACTTTCCTCAAAGCTAGGACATGACAGAACAACAAGACTGAGGTAAAACTGATGTTTTGTCTGCTGTATGTTTAGCAGGTTACAATTCAGTTATAACAGCTTTTGTACAACCTTAATTTTTTCAGTTGTTTTTTTTTTCCTCAGTGAGTTTATGTGAGAGTAAAATCTTAGCAGAACTTTGTCATCTATTCTCAATAATAGAAAAGATTGGGGCTGTTTTATTTAGTTTTTGTCAATCGACTGCAGAAAATCAGATTAATCACACTTTTGGGTTGTGATGAATCATGATTCATCACAATGTTTTACGAGTTAAATTTTATACGGCAATATGCAGCTTTTGAACAAAAACAGACCAGAAAGAACATGTTTGTCTTCATTTTTGTTGTCTGAAATGTTTAATTGATTGAATATTTATTTCTTTTGTAAGTGACCATGTTATAAGCAGGACAGTCCCCAACAAAATGTGTATTATCAGAAATTGCAGCAGAAGTCTGAACCGGCGGAAGACAGTTGCTTTGCGGAGTGTAATTTATTGACATTAATAAATATTAACAGGTTCATTTTTTGTTATTAATCACGTGCGTTAACGTGTCAACTTTGGCAGCCCTAGTTTTATTACAGAACAAATTCGCATTTGTGTTTTCCAATTTAAACTCAACAAACAATTTAAAGCATGTTGAACACAGCAGCAAGCAAAGGACACACTTAAACTTTGACTTACAAACGAGTTTAAGTCACAGCATAATGATGAATTTGTGTTTTTGTATCTGTATCCTTCCCACTCTTTCATTGTTGCAGTTACAAACATGTATTTTGTCTATACAGATATTAATACTTTTTTGGTTTATAAATAGTCTTGTTATTGTAATTTCTAAAATGTCTACTTTGTTTTATAAATGATGTTCCAGTGATTTTTCACGCTCGTCTGTCTTTGTCATGTCAGCATATGTCTGTCTAACAACAGATGTTCAGTGACTTTGTGCTCATCTACCTCCTGGTCTCTAACTGCTGTTTCCTATGTCTTTTGTCCTGATCTCTCATAGCTGCAGTTATTGACCCGCCTGTTCATCTTGATAGGTTCCAGTATTTTTTGAGTTTGTTTGTCTCTGTTCTGTCCTGTCAGACCCTAATTGGTCAGAGCGGATGGTCTCACTTACTGAGTCTGGTTCTGCTTCTTGCTAATCTTCCATTTAGAGGGAATTTTCACTCCACTGTTGCCTTTTGCATGCTCAGAATCAGGATTACTGTACACCAAAAGCCGTCAATGTAATTTGCCGGTCACTTATATGGACCAGTGGTGTAGAATTAAGATAACCAGAATTGACTGGATTTGATTATAACAGTGACAATAAATAAAGTTCTGTCTGAACTTTGAGGGAACCTTGGTTGTTAACTTACTCTTTGTAAATAAGCTGAATTGAATTGATTGTTAGACAGCATTGCTGGTCTCCACTGCTGAAGCAACATTGGATTTTACCCTTAGTCAGAGGACATATTCAAAGACTGATTCAAAAAGTCACAGTGGCAGTTTGTGGCTTATGCTTAAGTTTTGTGACTTGAGATTTACAGTGCTCAGAAGAATAAAGAGAACACTACTAAAACACATCTTAGACCTGAACAAATGCAATATTCTTTTAAATGCTTTATTCTTTACATAGTTGCATGTGCTGACAACACAATCACACAAAAAATAATCATGGAAATTAAATGTATCAGCTGATGGAGGTCTGGATGTGGAATAGTACTCAAAATCAAAGTGGAAAAACACACTACAGGTAGATCCAACTTTGATGTAAGGTCTTTGAAACAAGTCAAAATGAGGCTGAGTAGCGTATGTAGCCTCCATGCTTATGACCTTTCTGGGGGATCTCGTCCCACACCTGGACCAAAACATCCGCCAACTCCTGGACAGTCTGTGGTGCAGCTTAGTGTTAGTGGATGGATGGAGATATGATGTCCCAGATGTGCTCAACTGGATTCAGGTCTGGGGAACAGGCGGGCTCATCCATTCTATCAATACCTTTGTCTAGCAGAAACTGCTGACACACTTCAGCCACACGAGGTCTAGCATTGTCTTGCATTAGGAGGAACCTTAGTGCCAATTGCACCAGAAAATGGTCTCATAAGGGGTCTGAGAATCTCATCTCGGTACCTAGCAGCAGTCAGGCTACCTCTGGTGACCACATGGAGAACTGTGCAGCGCTTCAAAGAAATTCCACCCCAAACCACTACTGACCCACTTCCAGGCAGCAGAATGTTCTCCACGACGTCTCCAGACTATGTCACACTGTTACATCTGCTCAGTGTGAACCTGCTTTCATCTGTGAAGAGCACAGGGCTCCAGTGGCACATTTGCCAACCTTGGTGTTCTCTAGCAAATGCCAAACATCTTTCACTGTGTTGGGCTGCTAGCACAACTCACACCAGTGGACATCGAGCTTTCATACCACCTCATGGAGTCTGTTTCTAACAGTTTGAGCGGACACATGCACATTATGTTGCCCTCCTACGGCCTCCTCCACATCTCCTGATGTACTGGCCTGTTTCCTGGTAGAGCCTCCATGCTCTGGACACTACGCTTTAGAAAATGTTGCCCGGCCTTGTTCAAGGTGAACTAAGTCCGGTTTAAACATCCTGCTCCGACACTTCATAACTTTATTCCAAAACACCATCCAATATTTTTTTTCCACTTTAAATTTAAAGTTCTTCCTTTTGCTGAATCCCAAAAAAGTGTGTTAGTACATCATCCATGTCATTTCTTTATTTTAAATTGGTTTAAAATAAAAACATTTTCACAGAAAAAAATTTGTAAAAGACAATATGAACCAAAGTGCAATGTCTATCCTGATCTCTTGTATAAAAGAATAGTGTTAACTCCCTTGAGTAGCCTTTTCCAATTTGTACAAATAAAGTTCAAACTTTTTTTTATTGGTGTCTTGGGGAAAATACTTTCATAAAGCACCACATTTAAGAGGGAAGCTGAGTTTTTTAAGGGAAATAAAGACCAAAAACTTGTACTGTACTTAAGTATAGGTCACTACGTCACAGCAGTTTTCATGTTTAACATGCTGTCACCCAATACTGTCAGCTTCCTGTTAGATATGCCAGTCCAAATAGAACAAGAACATTTTAGTCAACATATATATATATATATATATATATATATATATTAGTTGTATATGTTGATTATATTTGAACATTTTCTTTTTGTCATAAAATTATGTTTCATTTCTTATTCACAAGACCTTTTTATGTTTAAACTCTTAAACTCCACGTTCAATCATGTAACAACAAAGGAGTACTTTCTACAAGTGTGAATTTGTAAAAATCTGTGTTTACGTGTCAGAACAGCTGGAACAAGCCACGAATCGTTTCCTGAGCAGGGAAGTTGGTCTGGGCTTGAACATTTTATTAGGTTCTACATTATACGAAGGAATACAGTTATGTGCAAACATTGCCCAAAAAATGAGTCACCAGCGCTCAAGTTGGAGTTATAAAAAGGAATGAGTCCTACTGGATACCACCAACAGAAGTAGTTTGGACTGTTCTATTTGTTTTCCGTTATACTTGGCTGATCTGTGGATGAATGCACACTTACAGTTCCATATGCATTTGGGCATATATTCATCCTGGTGGTCAAGAATATAAAAAAACTGTTGATCTGGTGCAATAAAAAATCATATTTATTTTAGGGACAGCTGACCTACAATGAAAACGGGTCTTTATACTGCAAAGAGACAAAAAAAAATTGTTCACAGATGACTATTCACAGCCTGTCATACTGAAAGGAAAAAAAGTAAAAGTCGTTTTGCTGTTCAAAATTGATTTTTGACAGGATCTGGTGCAGTTTCAATAGTCACTGACAGGACAAGAAGACTCATTAATTTATTGTAGAAGTTAAACAAACTTTTTACAAGGGGTAGTACCCCTAACAAAAAAGCCTTCATCAGAGTTTGTATTTAAAGTATATTCAACAACAAAGGTGCTATTGACAAGCTTGTCTATTATCTTTGAAAGTCTGAGTCCTAATGTTATCTTTCAATGATCTCAGAGCTATATTATAATCAGCCGGATGTACATTTTTTGGCCATCTAACCGAAATTAGTGCATCAAAGTTACAGGTACGTACATACACAACAACCAAAAGCTTTTTTCTTTTATTAAAGTAAAACATTCTCCCTTTGTGTAAAATGTTGTGGTTTTAGTTTTGTTTCTTGATTTCCTCTTACAGTTGATCCTAATCATCAATATGTTAGATTGTGTCTAATCTGTGTCATTAAAGTCCCACTCCGACTATATTTCCTAAATCCTTTCCAGTAGTGTTTTCATTATGATTGTGTGGTTTTTAGCCAATGTTACGACCCCAACCATATTTGGTTTTGTTTTCTTTTCTTTATAACTTATGTTTTTCATGTTTTATTTTTGTGTCAGAGTGAGGCATCTGTTTGCCTCGTGGCTCTTTTTCTGTCTGTCTGATCAGTTTCAGGTGTGGTGCTGAAGGCTCCGATTGGACCAAAGATGGTGTGGCAGCCTTTAAATGACTGTGTGGAACTCCAGCCTGTGAGAAGGGAGCTCTGATGCAGCATGACTTCAGGCCAGCTTGGCAGCCCTCTCCTGATCCTGATCCTGATCCTGATCCTGATCCTGATCCTGATTCTGATTCGTGATTAGATACTGTGCCTTGTTGTGGTTTTGTGTTGGGTTTTGTGTAGAGGTTCATGTTGTGTTTTGTGTATTTTTGATAAGTGAAGCTGTAGGGGTGAACTGCCCTTTTCTTTTACATATCTTTTCTCATGTTTCTGTTAGTGTAGGGAGGTTGGCATTTTGAAAAAAAAATGTTTCTTTGATTTAGTTATGTGGGGGGGGGGGGTTGTTGTTCTGGCAATTGGTTCACCATGAAGCCTTTTGCTTCACCTTTTTAGTTATTGATGTTTGGTTTTAGTTTTGTAATCTTTTGTTGGAGACTAGTCTCTGTTTTTGTTTTCCTTTTTTATTTTGTTTACCTTTAAGCTCCACCCATTCCTAGACAGTCAGTCGTAACATCAAAATCAATAAGATTTTTTTTATTTTTAAGACCCATTATGCCCAGCTGCAGTAACTTCTGTGTGCATAGGGTGGAGAGACTTTGACATGCCCATTTTAGTAGCTGCGTCACTAGCCCAAGCATCTGGTTTTCTGGTCCAACTTGATTTCAATTGAGAAATATTCAGAAATGCAGTTTTTATGTTAACCTATTAGTATAGGTCCTCTATGAGGGGAAAAAAATGCTACAAGAGCTTGTTAAAAGCACAGACCATTTTCATTAGAAGGTTTTTAACCGATCTGGTTTGAGTTTCTCCTCATCATAGCTGTTCTGTTAATTGGACTTCGTAGCTCCTTGTCAGATTCTTCCTGTGAGCTTTTTCTTTTTATCACATTTGAGTTCTGTCATGTTATAGTTTTCACTTGTGTATTTTTTTTCTTTTACATCTAACAGGTTTAATTTTCTGCCAAGCCTGCTTCTGGTTTTCCTGTCTTTGTCCTTTTACGATCTCACTCGTGGCATTTTGGTGTTCTGGCACTTGTCTGAAAGTTTTTTGACAAGTGCCATGCATCTAAACAAAGGGCATATTTGATACCATTTCTTCACTTGTTCCCCTGATTTCTCACTGGCCTATGGTTGGCAATTCTTTGAGCGAGTGGTAATGTCACTATTTCCACAACCTAATAAGTTGCTGGCAATAAATTGAAAGAGAAAGTCGCACTCCAATCATCTTTCATTCTATCGTAATGAATATATGATATATGATGAATATATAGCCGTTTTTATCCCAAATTAAAAAAAAACTTGTTTTCCAGGACATAGTTTCTGCAGAGCAGCAGTAGTTCATCAGAAAGATTAGAACTTATATTAGGGCTATCCAGCTGTTCAGTTTTGAGCCAGATGCCAGCTCAGGCAAGGTGAGCCTGTTGCTCACCGATTGTAGCTCCTGCGTCACTGTTACAAGCTTTTTCCAGCTTCATTATCTGCTCCTGGGTTACAATGATTTGAATAAAAAAACTCAGAGATGCAATTTTAGCTTAATTTTCTTTAAATACTTTTTGTCGTCCATCATCAGAAAAAAATGCCACAACACCAAATTTTCATCAGAGTGGGTCTTTAAAACCGTTATAGTACAATTAGTGAAGCAGTCTGTTTCATATAGCTCAATGTGTGTGCAGCAGCTTTCAACAGTGTGGATGGGCACAGATCTGTTTCGCAGCAAAGTCTACTCCACCTTTGCATGTGCACTTCACGAGGACATCATCATGCCAACACCGATTCCTTCACAACTCACAAAAGAGCAGACCGCTCAATTATATCATCTGATTAACATCAAATCACAACATTGTCCCTGAACGTGCCTCGGGTAAACAGTGGAGCGACAAGCATACATTTCTAATCTTCTGCGTCTGCTCCAGAATTGAATTAGCCTTTTTTTTAACCCATGAACCTCACCCCCGGTGTAAGACGCAGAATTCATTAAGCTGTTTTCTGCCCTCAGATTTTCACACCAGCGCTTTGAACATCTGCACCCTGTCATGCATCATCCCATTCATTTCTACTTAATTTGATCCTAATAAGTGCCTACACAAGGAGCCAGATGTTGCTGCTTCGACTGTTGCACTGGAAGTTTTGTTTGAGGGGAAGTTGTGCGCTTTGCCTGGTGTGCAGAGAGGCAGGGATAGACTGTTTGGAATCACTCCTTAATCTGGAAGAGTGTTGTGCTTTCTTGTCCTCAGTCAAAGGGTTCTCTTGTCAATTCATCAAAAATTCCATCCACATTTCTCGCTGGATAAACCAAACAGTTTGATTTGTATAAAGAAATTCCAAAAACTTGTTTAAAAAGAAGTATTTGAAACATTTTTGTTCCATTTCAAGTAAGATCCAGTTGAATGACACAACTTCAGAGCTCCCTCTGGGGCAAAAGTCTAAAATAATGCAGCATAATTTCTTCTTTTGAGGCCACGGTGCAGTCATGGGGGAGCTGTATTAGTTGATGATCAGGGGGCAGGATGCTGAGAGTAGATCTGATTATATTCTGTGTTTGGAGAACCCCTGTAAACTTGACTGCTAATCAGCACCATATGCCAGCCCCTGGCCCTTCATTCTCATCTTTTCAGATGAAGTGGCTCCTAGACAGGGCTCCTGACATGCCCTGGATTCACCCACAGCAACTAGCCGCTTGCCTTGTACTAATGAGAGAAGTGGTGTATGCCGAAAAGTCTTGTGTACCCCAGAGAGGCTGAGGGGGGACGATCAGAGAAGCCACAAACTGAAACACATGACCTTTTTTTGAGAGGGCAGTGGGAGCGGTGGTGATAGGCGTCAGCTGCAATAATTGCTCACCTGCCTGTTTTTTATTGGGTATGAAAAAAGCAAACAAAGTTTCACAGCAGTTTCTTTTGTTAAGGTTAAGATTGCTTAAAAAAAAGATTTGAATCAAGGGTGACCTTTCAAATGTCAGAAAACTGTTTCCAAAGCTGGTGGTCAACAGAAAAGGGCTGAGTCAAATCAAGTGAATAAAACTCATTTGATTATCAGTTTGATAACTTTTGAGAATGGGTTGGGTGCTATCTTGTTCATGACGACTAAAGGAAAAAAAGAGAATCAAAAATGTTCTAGAGGGTTCGCAGCTTCATAGAGCCACTCAGCTTTCTGTTTAAGTCAGCATCTGCTCCTGTTTAACACAAAAGCAGAGCCACTCTTAGGATCTGCTGACAGCACACCAGTTGTGCCACTCCGACAGCACCACAGGGGGTTTGACTGCTGTCCCTGACTTCACTCACAAACTCTTTTAGCATCAGTGTCCAGGCATGAATGAAGCAACATTCACACCAACATTGCGTGTTCAAGCAACCACTTCTAATGAAAAGTCAATGTAAACGCACTTATCTGCGATTAAAACTCTTGCGTTCACGTGCAACTACGGAGGTTTCCACGATCGGTTTCGGCTCTATGTACACAACACACGATAATTGAATGCGTGTTGAAAGTCAAACCTGGTCAAACTTTCGGATTTGGTGGTGACGTATAGATGATGTCCCTTTTCCTTCCCTGAAGAGCCAACCATTTAAAAATTGATTAAGAAGGAGAAATTATTGCGAGTTGTTCCTGGGTGGAATCATATGACAGCAAGTTTTTCATATATCAGAAAAGAGCTGTGAAAGAAGACGCCTGGAGCAAGATTCACAAGATTTGCACCGCTTTGACAGTAGAAAAAAAAACAGTAGTATAAGAACAAGATAAAGTCTTGGTTTCTGCTTGTTTTTGCTGTGAACACCATGGACTAAATGTATATCTAAGGATGCATGACACACGCGTCACATGCCCAGTATGAATATAGCATGATGACACATATTCTTAAACAGTAGGGGTTGGCATTTACTCCTTCTACTGAGATTCGTCACGGCTCGTGCTCAAAGCACAGCTATATTGCTTTCTGAGTCCAGGCGTCAGTGCTGTGACACCTCTCTGCAAGGTGCGGTGGTCAGTGGTCATGGCGGCACCAAAGTAATCACGACTACAAAAAGAGCCATACTTTGGGGTCTGATGGACTCCGGCTCTACCCAAGAGCAGACCCTTACAGATTCAGAAATGAATGAGAACGCCTCATATTTTAAACTAGTCCCTGACAGGCTGTTGTTGCATTGAGCGAAATACTCAGATGAAAAGCACTATGTGATGACTCTGCAGTACTTCAACAATGCAATAAACTACAACAGCAAGATCTCAGAGGCCCTGATTGATATTTGTAACAGAGCACTCTGTCTGCTTGAATTGCTGTTTGTACTGAGTCCCAGTCTGGGGCTGCCTCTGCTTCTTTCATGCACTGTTGTCATTCAAAGTGACTGCAGCTTAGTGTATCTGTCAGCTGACTGGTTTCTCATTGTTTTACATGCTCTGAGACTATGCCTGTGAGAGACAGAGAGTGCTGGCCCCTCAGGCAAACATCATGTCAGCCAGCTTTGTTCTACAGGAAGCTGGGACTCCCTCCGCTGCTGCTGCTCGGCTCCTCAGCTAACTGGGGAAGTCGGGAAGATTAAATGTAAAACCCTGAATCTCATACCTCCTAATGGTTTGTGACACCCACACTTTGCCGGGACTGCAGCTGACGACACAAAGGAGCAGCAACAAAGCAAACAGCCTCTGAAAGATACTCTGTGCAAGGAAACACATGTACAACATTTTGTACAACAGATGTGGGAAAAATCTCTATGCTTCCGTCAATAAATCAAAAAAATATGCTGGGTGGCAAAACATGAGGGCAATTTTCATGACAATGATGGCGTGGGATTTTTAGTATTTTAGAAAAATGGAATTCAAATAGACTGCAAATACTCTATTTATTGGGAATGTGCTCCTGTTTTGACATAGATAGTAATAGTATATTAATGAAGGGCTTTATACTCCTCTATGAATTATTGAAGACAAGACCATAATCCCAAGTTAGTCAGTCAGTCCAGTCAGGGGGGTGTGTCTCCATGAGAGCAAGTCCAAAGCTCAACTTTCAGAGGAGGATGCAGTTGTTGAATTTAGTAAAAAAGCAATTAAGAAATCTGAAGAATTTAAAACATTTAACTGTCAAAAGTAGAAAAAAAAAAGACATAAAATGCAAATGGTAATGTTGGTGCCCAAAACAAAATCAAAGTAGAAAGAAAATAAAGAAGGGGGCTATGTATACTTCAGTGACCACAGAGGGAGGGAGGAAAAAAAGAGATAGTCATATATGAAAAATCTAACTGTCTGATATGGTCATTATTATTTCATACATATGCCTTTTCTTTGCTTGAAAAATGTAAGCTTCAGTGGCATCAACATTGCACTTGTCAAAAAAAAAAATATATATATATATATATAAATATATATGTGTGTGTGTGTGTGTGTGTGTGTGTGTGTGTGTGTGTGTGTGTGTGTGTGTGTGTGTATAAAAGAGAGTTAAAGGACTAAAGATGATTTAAGTGGGAGAAGAAGCGTATGCAAAAACCACATGTGTAACAGCCATAAGTAAACAGTGACCATGCAGTAAACTTGGCAGAACAGTGACATTTTTGAGTGCACAGCCAGCACATTAAGCTTGCTCTTTCATTATCAATTTGGACAGAGTGTGTGCAGCTTTTTCAGCAAACGGAATTGCATCTTTACTTTGTTTTTTAAGCTTTCTACAGAGCTCATGAATGAACCCAGACCATAGCACGGTCTCTTAAAGGTTTTTGAAAATACTAAGTTGTTTAAATCTGTTGAAAAGTGTCTCATAACGTTTCAAAATTTGATATTTTTGACACGGAGTGTGCAATCTAATGATCTTCTGTATACATTTTTTCCAACAAGACCCTTTTTCCATACCTATAGACCAGAACAATCTACGTGTTTGCTGATTTTGAGGCTTTTTGAAAAAGGTAAAAAAAAAAAAAAAGGAATCGAGGAGATTTTGAGTCTCGTCGACAAATGACAGTTAAATTCAAAGCACACATTTTAAATCATACATCATGCTAATGAGAAAATAATGTTTTCCCAAACAAGGAATTTCAGCAAGCCTTAAAAATATCAGTCTTGAGTTCTGATACCCCACTGCCTAATTATACATGCTTATTGGATGACCAACGAGGCTGCATCTTTCAGTCAACAACCGATAAACAAATCTACGTATATTGCTGTATTCTTTAGTCATTAGTTTACAGGCCAACTGTACATCGAAATAAACAAGAAAACCTTCTTCTTGCCTGTGTAGCATTCTAACAGTGGTGTCTCCTTTGATCTCTAGTCCTTGATCTATTGGGCTCATGGTGTCATATCACCCTGTGATGTGCTGGATTAATTAGGTGGAACGGGTATTTATCCCTTAAAATCATAATACTAATTTACCCAATGCAATGTGGTGACTCTGTGGGTGGCAGCAGTGGGTCCAACTTCTAATAAAAACGTTTAGCCTTCACATCGTCTGATGAGCTCCAGCACTGAATGGATCACAAATTAGTGGAGACATTCAGAAGGCAGCGATGCCAATTATTAAAAAGAATCAATTATGTCAATATCAACATCAATGCATTGCTGCTGTTTTTTTCCAGAGCATGTGCTGCAAAGATATTTATTGTAACGTTTGACAAAAAGTGGAGCAGAAATGCTTGTGAAAACCCCTTTACAAAAAAAAAAGGAAACAACAATTAGTATTTTACTGTGTCAGAATGTCAAACGAAGATGGAGCAGCAGATCTGCAGCAATGCAAAGTGAAATGACGATGCAGGAGAGGGCAGAAGAGATTTTGCTTTTAATCAGTCCTATGTTCAATGACATGCAAATTTAATTAAAATGCTGAAACATGGAAAGCTGCAGGTAAATACAGGGACATAACAAGAATGGAAAGGAAAGGAAGAATGAGAGAAAGAGCAAACAAAACCTGCCAAACCTCACAAAGAACTCTTTCCTTGGTTCTTTGTGTCCAGACCATAGATAGTGTACATTGTCCATCCCTGTGTACAATTCTGCAGTGCAGGGCCCCCGGTTCCTCAGGCTGAATGCAGCCTGTTCTTGTGCTCTGGCCTGTGAATGCTATCTCACAACACCAGTGCCCAGAATGCTGCCTATTCCCAGACCCAGCAAACGCCACAAGGGGATAAGGAACACACAATTGATATAAAGTGTATTCTTTTCCATAGATTCCCAACCATCTTGTCGCAAACTGTTTCCGGTACCTTATCAAAGAACAAATGCCTTTGAAATCACCGAAATAAAGCATTGTTACTTGAATTCTGACAGGAATAATCTCACTAGTCCATCTTTTAACATTCTTGCAGACAGGCCAAGTGCTTCAAGTCTGTCCACCTAAGGAACCCACAAGATGACTTTAATATTAGACTTCACTCAAGTTGCATTTGAGAAGTGATTTTTTTTTGCTTCAAGCATTAAACATGTTTATTATTCAGTTAAAAATAAACATGTGTTAAAATCAATAGCTGAGTTTTTAATTGTTTACTTAAAAAAATAAAATATTTGAAGTTATACTCAAGATTCTGAGGTCTACCTTTCCGTTTATGCTTTGCCCCACAGTAGACTGCCATCTGCTGGTTGCAAGTGGTGCAACACACTTGAAGACTGCAACATCCGCTCCTTAGATTGACAACTTATTTAATGACTCTTACCCGCTCTTTATTTGTTAATGTGATGGAACAAGCAAAATTCTTTACATATTTTCAAAATAAAAGCTTGTGACCTCCCACCTGTACTTAACCCTGACTAAGGACAGATTTTGCTCTTCTTCGACTCTGCTTATAATGGAACAAAAAAAATTGAAAGTTAACTGATTGATTGTAACTTTGTGTTATTGCTGAATTGAACAGTATATAGTATCACTGTCTCATTAGAGTTACTGCCACAAAAAACTGATTTTGCAGTTTAAGGCCATTTTCCATCACTTTCACCCTCTTTGCTGAATATGGAACACATTCTTATAACACTTGTGTTGTCTTGTTTAAATTGAGGAGGTGAAAACTGGTTTTCAAAGACAGAGAGGGATCTCATTCACACTAAAAGATGAATAGATCAGTAGACATGTCACCATCCTTACTGACTTATGACACAAACCAATGATACATAGTCACCACATGACAGCCACTGCATAATGAAGAAATATAGGGAAAATGTTGTCTGATGGTTCGCAAAGCTGCACCAAATTAAGGTTCAAAGTCATTTACTGCCATTGCAAAATTAGAAATTGCGTCAATATTTGTTTTTACTTTGTCTTGCAAGAATTATACAATATAAATTTTCACATATTTAAAAAATCCATATGCGATTCAGGTTTTTATTGATCCTGAAAAGTAGCTTTGTAAGTAAATAAAAATGGAAGGTGCAGAAAGAAGGATATTTTAGGAGAGATAAGATTTGAGAACATTTTTAACAAGTAAATAACTAATCTTTAAAAATAAGAATCACTACGTTTTGTCAAACTCAGAATATTCACTTTTTGACACTTTAATTTTCACAAGAGCTGCCATCAGTTCTGATTTTAGCTTGTGCTCACAGAAAACCTTATCTTTTGTCCACCATTTATCCATTCATGTTAGATGAGTTGATTTGCAATGGACAGACATTGAAGAACACCCTGACAGTGATCTATTGTGCCGCTGTACTGTTTTTGGTATCCACTGAGCTTTGGTGTAGGCTGCTCTGCATCCTCACTGCCCGAAGGCTGTTTTCCTAATCATATTAATGAAGGAGCGATGCTTCAACCTGGGCTGCAGAGCCGCCGTCTTCGCTCAAGGAGCAGTCCTATTTACACTGTACCTGTGCTAATCTGACAGCCTTGATCAAGGAACAGAAAATAAAACCCCTAAGGCCTCTATTGATCAACCTTGAGTCTTACTCTAACACTGTTGTGAGGGGCTGGTTAGCTATTACAAATGTTAGTGTGTTCAATGAATTATTTCATCAGAAAAAGCAAGCTGCATTAAGTATTTATTTTGAAGTAAACTATTTCAAAGGGGTGTCCTGTTGAGACTGGGGTCCAACAGTGCAGCCGATTCTTTGTTTATGTCCACAATTTGGGGCTGCAATAGTGAAATCACAGTCAAAGGTAGGGAGAATTTTGAAGCCCAGAGGTGCAGTTCCAAAAGTCATCATGAAACTGCAGTGTTTGAATCATCAGTGAGATTTCATTGTTAAAAAAACAAAACAAAACTGTTGAGGAGAAAATGGTGTTCAGGCTCAGAGGCACTGGCAACAAACTTGTATTAACAACCTCGAAGCTCATTAATGTGGACCTGCAAGAGGTAGAAGATCAAAGGTAAAAACAACCCTGCAGGAGTAACACACAATAAAGTGTGGCGAGTATTTGTTGTAAATAATCAGTAATATAATTACCCGCCAAGACCTGCCTTCTCACTTATTTCCTAAATGTTTACTAATGGACTCTTTCTCTTAGTCGTTCTATTGCATAGAATTGTTGAGTGCTGCCCTGGAGGCTTACATCTCTCTGAGGGCCATGGGCCTGGTTAATGGATGACCCACTTGTTAGCTAATTGCTGCGGTGTCCCTGAACACAAAGGAAATGTTGAATTATGTTATACTTCTGTTAGATAATGAGCTGGAGCAGGCAAAGCACTTTCCTCTCTGCACACTTACTGCATAGTTTTATTTTACTCCTTTTGAATCTAATGGCTGCATTGTTCTAACTTACTTGATAACATCTGATAATAGCTTTTTTTATTAAGTCTTTATGGAAAAACATTTAGGTAATGCTTTTTCACATAAAATAATCTCAATACTTGCCAGCATGAGTGCTTTTTTATTTATTTTTGAATTTATTTTTGGGACATTTGTACATCAACAATATATTTGACATAATAAGTGAAAAAAACCCTTGAATTATAGAGACTAAGCAAAAGAAAGTGGTCACAAAATATATTTTAAAACACCGGAAAGGCATCAGATTAATTAACAGGTACATAGAAAAAAGATTGAAATCAGAAATGTTCAGTTTAAAAATCTAATATATAAAAGTAAAAGGCTTTTATTTTCTAATTAGGTTTTAGTTTTATGGTCTGTTTGATATTTAAATATATATATATATGGCTCAGAAAGAGAGCGCTGCAATCCCTGAAGCACACAGACTCCTCACCTCTTGGTCCTGAAGCCAGCCATGGAAAGGCCAAGCTGGCCAAAGAGTCTCGTTCACCCACCTCTGAGGATTTGCTTTCACTAGAGAACATGCTAGAACACAGTGCCATGTTTGAATTCAACTGGCACTTTTTACTCTCGGCCAATTGGAAAGGCCTGGCTGGTGATTTTCTTCAATATTTAAAGTCCTAGGATAGAATCACTGGCAGCAAAGGATAAACAGAGCGCACCGCTGCATGAAATGAAATAAATAACTTGGTCTAGCTTTCCTTAGATATCTTACAATTGAGACACACTCAAATCCCAGGAATGCCATTTTTTTAAGCTCTCTTCTTGCCTGTGCTATTGTTCCAGCTTCATGATCGGTATCAGCAGTCTCTGTTTATTCAACCCCCAATTACCAAAGGCTCAGCCGGCAGGCCTTTAATTGATTACTTTAATTGATTGGCTGGGGGGGTAACCATGGCTGAAAAGTAGTTTATCTTAATCAGTTGAGAGGAAATTTCGAGAGGGACTTGATTTCCTCCAGCTGATCACCCTTACATGGCATGTAAGCGCAGAGTGGGAGGAGGTGTGTAAAAATCTGGAGTTGCACATTTAGCACTCTTCTTTAGAAGAGATGAAAATGGATTTAAGTTGTTGTAGTTGTTTGGGTTTTTTTTCCCCCTCAGAAACTGACCTGAAACGTAAGTGGTTGATAAAAAAAAAGAATCAACTTGCTAAGTTAACATTAATGAAAATTGTGTAATAGATATATTCATCAAAACTGCTAATGTAATTATTAATTAAAATGTAATTAAAATTTACTACAAAATCAGTTCAGTGTTTTTTGGCAAACCCTATTAAAAGTTTTATAACAGCAAATAGTTTTATTCCATGTTTTAGCAAGATTATGTGACCACCATTAATTGTTCAGTTGTATCAACATGCAGTTTAGACCATTTTTACACAAGAAAAATGTGGGTGTAATGCTTCAAAATTGCATGGTGATTTAGGTAAATATTGTATGTTTATTTTAGTCTGCCCTTTCAGTTTCATGCTTTAATGCAGGCGGATGAGAGGTCTGATTCGTAACAGATTGCTGATCATAATTGCACCTTTTTTTTAACTGTCAATAAAAAGTAACAAAGCTCGAGGGAAATCTTTTTGCAAACCTGACAACCTGTTATTGACATCACGTTGCTGCTGACAGGGTTAGACTTGTGAAACAGCAGGTGGTCGACTGGATTCTTTTTTTGTGGATATAGGGATCTTTTTTTCTCACTTTTGATAGATAAACGGAGGCACAGCGTTAAGGGTCGCACATCTTGAGAGCAAGGCTACATACGAGTGTACCTTGAAAAAAAAACGTCAATTTTTTGTGTTTGCTACCTCATTGACTCAACATATTGCGTGTGACATTGTATGTGCCTCAGTTTCATTTTGGAAGTTGGAAGAAAACCACATTTTTTAAGATTGAAAGTTGGTAACATGCTGCAATAGTCAAAGTACACTATAAGGAACCTTGCAGAACTTCAATGCTATGTTTACACTAGGCTCTGCAGCTGCCATGTCAGATGGAAAGTGTATGTAAATGTCCTTAAATGTGCGTTTAGGGCATCTACGTCCAAAATTCTTGTGTTCATGCGTTGCTTCATTCATTTTTAAGTCCGTTTTTGTTCTCTGCGTAAAAAAAAGTAGTTAAAAGATAAACCAGTTGAGGTATGACCAATCAGGGACTTGGATTTGGTAGTGATGTAAGGGTAGCATCCTTTTTTGTTCACAGAAGTGCCAACCATTTAAATATATAATCATGAAGGAGAATTTAAAAATTGCGTTTATTTTTGCCCAGCTGGAATTATAGTTCACCAAGTCTTTCAAATATCAGAATAAGGCTGTGAAAGAAAAAGTGTGGTGCAAGATTCGTGAGATTTGTACCACTTTGAGATTTCTCACCAAGCCTCTTCAGGTACGTTCACACCAGCCACATTCGACTTGCATTCAAGCAGCCACCGTCAATGAAAAGACTACATGAACGCACATCAACTTGAATTCGGGCTTGCGCATCCACAATTCTCGTGTTCATATTATCACTATACGCAAGTTTTTAAGTCCGGTCGCAGGCTCTACGTACAAAACGTTCATTTATCGCGAGCTGGGAGTTTTACTGGTTGAACTTTTTGACTGCTAAATTATGAAAATACTGAACTGTGACCAATGAGGGACTCAGATTTGGAAGTGACGTGTGAAGAGCGTCCTTTTCAAAACACTGAAGTACCAACCATTAGAAATATGTTCATGGAAGAAAAATGAATAATTGCAGTATGTGTCTGGTCAGAATTCTATGACATTATGACGTACATTTTTAGGATCTGAGCTTTGAAAACAAAAAACCTGAAGCAAGATTTGTGGGTTTTCCACCGCTTTGACTTTTTGCACCAAGTCTCTACCAACTGTAGGTGGCTGACAAGAGCAGCAAAAACACAAAAGAAGATTTCACCTCCCCGTAGATTCTGCGTTCATGAAACCATATCGTTTTCTTGAAAGCACCTTTCCACCTGTGAGTACATGTGCTAGTGTCAGATAGAGACAGTACAGTGTGAACATTGTATGTTAAAAGTGCATTTAGCGCATTCTTGAATGCACATAACATGCCTAATGTGTATGTTGCAAATGTGTTGCATTGTACTCCTTGAAAGGCTTTTTACAAACATCACTTCCATAAGGCTGGAAAAATATGCTCCAGTAGCTGTTTCTGATTGTAATGTTCTGGTTTCAAGGGGAACATCCACATTATCTGAACAATAAAAGCCCTCAGTGAAAGACAATTCATCCAAGTACAATACTAAAATGACTCTAATGGACCTAATGTATTGCATGCATGAAATGTGTACTTAACCTAACCCCTCCTGTTTATGTTTTTACTTGGTGAGCCACTTACAACTTTGACCAGTCTGAAATTATAACAGTAACCTTTGCTTTGGATTGCTGTTTTGACCTGTCTGGCTTCATTAGTGTCCGCTTACTGTTCGCCCTTTGCCTGCTGGGGATTGGTCTCTAATGGCTTCTAAATAGGAATGTGTTTTCCTCATCTGTCCAAAGGATAATGACAAGAGGCCATAATGACCTTGTCTGGATGAGAGCAGCTTTGCTAAGAGTCCAGTGCACTGAGTTTCCACTGATTAACTTCACTTCCAATGTTTTTTCTTTATTTTCTATTTTTTCCCATTTTTACATTGTCATACTTGTTAAAAGTACTTTGGATTGGATGTTGTTTTGTGTCGGCAGTTGTTGGTACATCATGTTACTTAATTTTTTATTTTAAAAAGTTTTGACGAAGACAAAAAAAATAAGTAACACAAGCTTTTAATACATCAAAGCTGCATTGAATAAAACTATGAAAATACTTTTATAATTTAGGTCAAATGACAAAGGAAAAGCTGCATAAAGTGTTAAAAAAATGTCTAAAAAAACACTAAACCTCTGACTTGTAAAGTCTAATCCACATGCATTTTGTCAATTTAAAATTGTATTGCTTATTATGATGATTTTTGTGATGAACTTTTGATTTAATATCACTTTATTAACTGCTGTATTTTTACATCCTTCTGTACTTCTGAGTTCTTTATACTAATTGTATTAGGTGGAGACTTTAAATAAGCCCTTAGAGTTTTTTGCTTTTCCCTGCACTGTATTAAATTTTCTGTTGTTTTTTTTTCTTTTAACTGTGCAAAATAATAAAATCAAAAGCAGTAATGTTTGCTTAAAAAAATCATGCAAAACACAGTTAAAAAATAAGATGATCCTGAAGCCAAAAATTATTCCATCTTCAAATGTTACTAAACATAGTAAATATGCTCGTAAAAATAAAATACCACAGAAAATTTGGTTAGAAATATTAAAATTTCAATTCAATAAACATTCTAAGCCTTGGATGCTTTTTGACCTCAGTGAGACAATAACACTGTTTAGACAAGTTTAAATGTGTATATATATATATATATATATGAAAACTTTTTTGAGATAATTATTACTTTTACACCTATATATTTAATACAGTAGATCCATTCTTCATTTAACAATTTTAATTTGTTATCTGGAAGGAAGTAAAGCTTTTTATTATTTAGGTAAGTCTTTTATCAAGTGTTGGAGGCACATTAACGTAGTTGTTGACATGGTTACTTTGACCCACACATTAGGAAAGTTGCTGATTTTAAGTGACTAGCTGTATTTTTTGCTCTGTGATGCAACGATTTTTGATCACTTGTATTTTTTGTTGACCAAACTTAGGTACATTTAGCCTACAGTTAAGGTTTGGTCATCAAAATCTGCAATGCTTAAAACTTGATGATGTCTGTGTGTATTTTTACGAAATGTACATTTGTTAGGGCCCTGGTGTGTCCGGCACTCTCATCTAGCAATAGTTTTACCAGCATGTTTTAGGATTGTCTGGTTTTAAAGTAGGTCTTAAGTAGAGAAGAAAAGGAGAACAAGACGAGGGGAAAGAGAAATGTAGTGAAATGCATAGAAGCGGTTTCCTTGTTATTCTCTACCTCATTCCATTCTGTCACTCCATCTCTCTGCCATCGCCGGGCTACTCTTCCCCAAATAAATGTTTCATGAGACAGTCCCCATATCCTCTACTAGAATATTATTCTGCAGACATGTCCAAGAGATTATATGACACATCACTCAGTCACGTCCACCTCAGACCACACATCACACAGCCCACCACAAGTGCATCTTCAACAGAACTGAGATAGTAGGGGGGAAAACAGCATAGAAGCATATTTTATTACTCAAAACAGACTGTCAAATAGTGTCTGCAGTCAACATATTATCAAAGGGTTTATCCTGTTTAGATGTGAAAGTCTAAAGTGGGTCACACTCTGCATTCACGGTAATATCACAGTAAATATTCACAAGCTTATCATTATTTAATCACTCCCTAATGGAAAAGATCCCCACCCCAAATATAGACCCACCTCCAAACTTAATCCTTTTCAAATATGTTAACAGCTGTAACTGTAAACTTCATACTGGTACTCTGCTTGTTCTGCCTTTCACCTCTGCAGTTTTCCACAGGGCAGTGGAAAATGAGTTCAAACGCATTCACAGATTTTTTTTTCCAAGAAAGCAAATGAAAATAAATCTCTTTACATAACGTGTTTTATTACAATTTTCTGTTCATAATGCAGTGTGGGATTGCAATAAAAAGTTTTATCTAAGATAAACGATTTTGATGGTTACTCTATGTTGATGAAGAGTAATTTGCAGAAGTGTTAGACTAATGAAGGTATATTCTTGGGCATCAGCAGGCGCTTCTGCAAATACATGCTGGTTTCCTCTCTTTTTCTTTTATAATGCAATATTTGTCTCATTGAGTGAAAGAGGGAACTCTATCTACCTGTGTTTATAACTGGGGCACATTACCTATGTAATGTAATAATGTAAAGCTGCATCAGGATAAATACAGACCACGGTCATATATTAGAAAAGGCCACCACGCAGCAACATACAGTAGATGCAAGTTTTTCAGCCAATTCAGCAGGTAGCCGTGCAGCGGCATTTGTATTTGGGAGGTGGCAGTGGCATTTTGACACACCGCGCAACAGATGAGGTGTTAAAAAAAAGTTTAAATTAAATGGCGACCGGACAATTTTTGGACAGTGGCCGCCTGGGCACATCTGGAGGTCGCGTGGTGGCAGTCCAGTGACAAGCGAGTGGCAGGAATACAGCAGTGCGAAAATTGATGGGAAGGTCTCCGAGGTCCCTAAAATTGTCTGATGATCGGCCGATTTCAGAGTGCCACCCTACTGCCCCCCTGCTGCCTTCCCACTGCCATTGTTCAATTGTTTGGAATTCTATTGTAGCAACTATTGCATTCGACGAGGGCTGTTGACATGGGCCAGGGCACCAGCAATGACCAGCCGTCGATCTGGCAATCCCAGGCACTGTGGGTCCAAATGGGGAGACGCCAATGATGCTACATAAAACTTATCATGGAATTGATAGCGCCACAGCGACTTCAAAACATGCGTATTAATGAATTGCGGTTGATGCTGACAAGATTGCAAAGAATACAGAATGTTTCTGCTTTCGCTTTCTTGGGAGGTATGCTGTCTTAAAATGTGTACATTTTTAAATTGACAAGATTATAATGTGTGCTCAAAATCTGAATTGCGAATGACCAGTGGTGCAGAATGGCCTGCTTTTTATTCACCCCCGGGCTACCTGGCAGCTGGCAACTGGTGGCACTTGATATGGACAGCTGCTGTCCGGAGACATTTATACATCGTCCAATCAAAGCTGCTGCCGGCCGGCAATCCGGTTGCCACTGCCCAGCTATAATTATGTCATCCCCGCCTGACTGTTGTCAGCAGCTAATCTTGAAGATTCTGCCGATGCCTCCCAACCACGCCATGGCAGTTGTATTTGTGAGCGTAGAATTAGAAAGACCAACTCCAAAGAAATTCATATTTCTGGTGTTTTTAATAAGTTCTTGTGGCATTTTTCAGAGGATATATTAAGTCTAAAACTGCATTTCTAAGTCATTTTTGTTGCACCGGTAATCTTAGGTTGTGGGCGTAAGGAACTGTAAGCTAGCCGGAGAGCGTGTAAACAAAGGGATGATGGAAAGTGAGGGAAGGCTTGCTTTGCACCAACAGTCCAAACCCACAACTCAGAGGCTAATTTCTGATGAGCTACTGCTGCTCTGCAGAAACTATGCCCTAGATGATTTTTTTTTTTTAATTTTGCCAAAAAACAGAAAAATCATAATTAAAATATTACTGGAAACGCTTTAAAAACAGATCAGGCGATGACCTGAGTGGGACTTTAAACCTTGTCACAGGTGCCATGACTGCTAGCTCTTTTATCAGCAAGAACAGATGTACGTGTAAAAGAAGAGGCATAATACAGTCGCTTTTGGTTGCCTACCTAGTTTTAAAATGTATTTCTCTTTTTCTTTGACATGACTCACACACGGTTTTAAAGAACAAAAATGTAAACGCATTATGCAGACTGTCATACATCATGAAAAGAATTCAAAGAAACATGTTAAAAAAACACTTTTCTCAATCTTAGCTCTGCAGACCTCGCACAGGATCAGCCTTCAATCATCTAAAAAAAATCTACACATTTTATTGAAGTGAGTCTTCTCAAAAAGTATTGTACAATATTCTTTCGATACGCAGGTCTTTTTCTATGTACTGGTTTCCCCCATGGTATTCTATTTTCAAGACCAGTTTTTAAATTTTAATGCAACGTAACTTCATTGCATTCAAAGTGAGATCAAAGTGTTCTGGGTTTCTGTTTGATGTATCCTCTATTTGAAGATTTCTTCCAAAGACAGTGGGTCTAAAACAAAAGTTTGCATATCCTTGCCCTGTGTGGAGCAAACTTCTGCTCCACATTGTATTGATCAGAGAAAAATGTAGAAAGACTGGGGTTTTGTTTGAATCGTGTTGTTGCATTGTCAAAACAATGTCCTGACATGCAATCCTGTTTGTATGAAGGGGGTGAACCAAAGCAAGAAATAAGGCAATCCTCAAAGGCAAATCAAATTTACCTGGGAGCAGTTGGTATGTGAATGTTATGTCCAACACTGTTCTGATAGACAACCGCATCCGAAGGAAAATATCACCCACAGTCAGTGATTGACAGCTACAAGTAGCAGTGTTGCTGGATTGCTGAAGGGCCAGAACCCAAAACACAAGATGTGTGATGAGGAGCCATCAAACAAATACAAGGAAGCTGACAATGAAATCGTAAACACAAGCAAAGACTGAGGTCAAGTGTTGATGTGTGTCTATCATCACCAAACAGCTGTTTCAAACCACTGCATGTTTACCCAGGATTTTGTTTTTTTAAAGGCTGACATCTCACTGTGATTTCTCCAAAAGCGTGTTTATTTTTCTTCCCTCTAGAACTCAACTTCACCACCCTGTCTATCTGGTGACTGTTTAGCTGTTGTGAGGAACACAGTGGAGAATTTAGCCAAAGTTATAAACCTTTCAAAAAGGCTATGCTGATCTTAGCAAGGCCAATTGAAACATCTCAGGATTCTGAATTGCTCGACTGCTCAGTGTACTGTGCACATAGAAGCCAGCTCATTTTGAAGTGTTTTTACAGAGGGGCAATAATGAATTAGTCAGTCATTGATTCTGCAAGTTGTCCCGCTGAAAAAAAAAAAATTTGTAATGTTCACCATGTAGGTAAACTTAAAAACTGAGTGTATAAAAAATAAATAAATAAAAAATCCAGGAAATCATCATGATTATGATAATAATGAGGCAGAAAATAAGGATTTGGTCTGTGACTGAAGTTCACCTTAATACTTTGTAATACAACCTGGGTTACATTGCAATCTTTGTAAAAGTAACCCTGATTGGCAAACGTTTCCTGTGCGTCTTTAGCAGGAGCAGCTTGCAGAATTTGTGAATGCCAAATACAGTTTTATCCCACTGTATGGGTTAAAAAAACTGTCTAAAGGTTAAAATGCATGAAATGTCTCTTTTAAAAGACCCACTCCAATAAAAATGATAGTTTTGGTGTTTTTAACATGTTCTTGTCACAGGTTTCTCACAATGGAGGACATATCTAAAGAAAATTCAGATTAAAACTATGTTTTTGAGTATTTCTTTGTTCAAATTGCTGTGAATCAGGAGCAGACAAAAAACGCTGCTGGAAAAGCTCTAAGCAATCCATTCATTTAATTTTCATTTATTATTTTATGGAGCACCTTTCACCACCGTTCAAGGAAGCCCAAAGTACCGTACACAATGTCAAATAAATAATTAATGCAAAGACAAAATATTAAAAAATTCTAAAAACAGTTGAAGAAGAATTTGGAACACATCAAAAGGTCAGCTAGGCAAATACTAAGGCACGGTGGTGTAGGAACAGTTTAGCATAAAAACTCTCCAAGAGGGTACCCTCTCTAATAGCTGGGAGGAGTCTATTCCAGAGTTTAGGAGCCAACATAGCAAACAGTAATGACGTACATGCTGTAGTCGACAGGCCACGAGCTCCCTGCACCGCTTCATTCTGATGCATCCACTTGCAGATAATAAATCCATGCATGTCTTTGATTTCCTCATTTGAAGTGCCACTGACTCAAAACCGTACAGCTGGATAGCTCCAGTTTTACTTGCCATTTTTGTTGCATTGTTAATGTTAGGTTGGGGTTGTGAGGGGCTTTATGGTAGTGGGAGAGAGTGTAAACAAAGGGCTGATGGGACATGTGGGCGGGCTTACACAGCACCAGCGGTCCCACCCTGGTGGGACTCAGACCAGACGGTGGGACAAGGCAGAGGTGAATTTCTAATGAACTACTGTCGTTCCGCAGAAGATATATCCTAGATAATGACACAGATTCTTTGATTTTGGTTTTAAACAGCATAATAATTAAAAGACCAGTCCGAACACTTCTGCAACAAAGATTAAAAGATTATCAGAGTGGGACTTTTAACAAGAACCTGCTTGTATGTAACAGAGAAGGCTAGTTCCATCACGAAATACTATTATGTCTGGAAACAAAAAAAAAGCTATCAAACTAAGAAAGGCTCAGTATGATCCTGAAACATGTTCTGCTATTTTAAACATACAGGACTCACTTTGTCCTGCTCCAGGTCGGGTTTTCTGAAGCCTGTCTGGGTAACACCCCGCAAACATCACCACATTACCATAGATAAATACACTTAGGGGGACTTTAGAGCAAATGAAACTGGGTTTTTGGATGGTGGGACAAAGCCAAAGTGCATAGAAGAACCGTTTTCATTGCATGAGGACAACATCCTTACTCCAGACAAAGATGCTACTGTCAGGACAGAAAACAAGGTCTTTTTGCTCTGAGTAAAACTGTGCATGCCACCACATAGACATGACATACAAATTTGTATATAAAAAATGAACATTTTTAAATTGGGCAAAAAATTTTATATAAATGTTTTTTTATGCAGCCCTTCATGTTTCCACTCATAACAACTCCATAAACACAGAAAATCAAGAATTTGATCCCACTGCTTTCAGAAAAATGTAGTTAAATTCATTTATACATTTTGAAATGCAATAACTTAGTTTAAAGTGTTGTGTTATTGAGATTGAAATATTTTATAATATTTGTTCTTTTAAACATGTCTACATGCAGGGCTCAACTAAAAGATCAGTCAAGGTTTAACAGTAAATAGATTGCTGCAGTAGATGGATGGATGGATGGATGGATGGATACTTTTTTATTATATAGTAATGAGTTTTGTTTCTTTTTGCTCAATTTCTTGCAAAACAAGCTGGATAACAATGGAGTTTAAAAACAAAAAGACATTTTGAGACATTACATTTTCAGTATTATTGTTGAGCCACACACACACATTTTGGTATTTTGAGCGGTTCTTTTTGTCTCCGCAATTGTGTACTGGAAGGTTCTGAATGATGACTCCTCAGTAATAATTAAGCTGATGGTCTATTATGCTGTATTACAAATCAAATATGCGTAGCATTTGGCAGCAGCTGAAGTGCAGAGTGTTGGCATTTGGCCAGCCTGTATTCCTCTGTGGATGAACACATGCAGGTGCATAACATATTTCTTCTGCTGATCAGGGCAAAAAAAAACACATCAGGAAAAATTGCAGGAGTTTATTTCAGGGCAAATGTAGCAGATGGTTTGATCTGAGTTGTCTTTGTTTCTGTGGATCATTTGGGGGTTTTGTAATTATTGTTGTAACTTTCATGCTTGCAAATTGTATTATTATTCAGTTATTTTAAAGTAGTACTAAAGCGTGAGCCTTTCTTGTTAACTTTGTAAAAAAAAATTCAAACTTTCTCCTTATCTAAAAATAAGTGGTGTATTTTTTGACGTCCTTTTGGTTATTCCTTCTGATTAGCTAAATCCAAACTTGTTTATAACTGAGATAAAACAGTGCTGCTACTTTAATGTCGCTGTGATATTGTCAACTTTTGCAGTATTTACCATTTCTGCAGTTGTTTGTTTGCCAGAGTTTTGTTTATCTCTTGAATATTCGTATATTTCCAGGCTATTGGATATAGTCTAGTTGTCATCAAAAGGAGCTTATCTATGAAAGTTCTTCTGTTTTGAAAGAGAACTGAATTTCAGCATTAAAAATTAAAGGGTATATTGCAAAACATCACTTCTTAGATTTGGGGCAAGTGTTGGAGCAGATGTTTCTCCAGTGATCTGTAAATAAGTAGAATTGTAGATAAAGACACTGAGGAGGCTGTAAGATATTCAGGAAGCAGCCCAGCCCTGCTTCAAATCCACTCTAAGAAAACAGAGCAAAAGCAGTCAAAAACTGTTAAAGGGTATTTGATTTTTGCATCTTGTTTAGTTCCGCTTCCTTTCTCTTTTCCAGCTGAGCTCAGAGAGGGGGTGTTATAAAAAGACCTTGAAGAAAGGCTGAGAGACTAAATTAATTGTTGGTGGGGATAAAATATCAATAAATATGCATAGATGTAAAATAAGTAAAAACAAACAAATACGTGAGGGGCCATACAAGACATTTTTCATCATGAAGCAATAACATATATATAGATATATATTCTCACTCTCACATACTTAAAGATTCTAAAAGATAAAGATCAAATTGCTGTAACAATTGAAAAAGTTAAAAAAAAAAACCTGTAATGCTCCAGATATAAGGTTAAATTTGCAGCTTCAGTGTTTCTGTGGTTTGAATCTGAATTTCGGTTTTGGAAAGAGCGTGCTGCCCTCTCTACAGCTAACACGTTTGTTGAAATATAAAACAATTGTTTCCTCAATCAGAACAAGTGCTTGTTTAAAATGGAAATCCGCTCTTGTCTGTGACATGTTGTAATTAGACAGAACAATGATGCATTATTTTCCTGATGTTTCTTAGTGCTCATCAAGAGCTTTGAGAATGGGACAATGATTGACCACCTGGTCCTGCTCCTGTAGTTAAACGTATTAAACACAGCTTATTTTGAAAATCAACGCACAATTGTATGAGGTGTACAGGGTCAGGCTTATTTTTTTTTATGAGAAGACATAATTAGACTGACCTGTCATTTCTAAAAGCTTTGCATCCATACTTTGTTTCTTCATGTGCTGGTTTAAGGAAAACTTAGGAAAATCTATAGTTTTAGTGTGATCCTGTTATGAAATATAAAATCTATTTTTTTAAATGTCTATTGATAGTTGTTTGTTGTTCAATACATCCCATGATATATAATCCCTTAAATTGGAAGTCATATTTTACTTTCTTATTTTCTGCACTATAAGGTGCAGAAAATATGGTAAATTATGGTTCTAAAAGCCTTCATTTTTTTCTACAAAACCACGGTGCACTTTATAGGTTAATCTGGAGGGCCTTATATATGGAATCAATTCTGGTTCTTCTTATTGATGTCAAAGTGATTTTGAGAGGTAGAAGACGCTCTGTCAAGTGATTTTGTTGGGTGTTTTTGTGATTACGGTAATGTGAGTATTCATTGATGGTGTGCTTTACAATCCAGTACGGCCTATAGTGCGGAAAATATGGAAATGCCCTTTCTATGCTAGGACAAAGTCCCAATTAATGAACTATTTTAAGGCATTGTACATTTTTTAGTAGGCTAAATAGCAAAACTCCTTCTTATTTGTCTTAGATTGAACCTTGGATAAAACACCCTGCATAGTCTCCAGAGTGAGCTTATAGCTCATATACTACATTCTATTTATTCTGCATCAATGACAACAGCGATCTAATTCATTATTATTCTGCTTGGAAAAATTGCCAAGATTAAAGAACAAATGGGTAAATTTGAGTGATATCAAACAGCAATAAGATCAAGGCATACATTTTGTGTCACAAGAAACACATTGTATTGTACATTCACATGACAACATCTGCCAATTTGCTTCAAGGACGCAACAAATTCTGTGATAAAACTGCAGAAATAACCAGATCAGAAATGTGTGTAAACCAAAACCAGCCAAAGCATATTTTAAAAGAACTAAAGAGTGCTTGAATGCATATCTAAACATTTACTAAAGTGGTTAACAGTTTGTTTTTCAAGGTCTAGTCACTGGAATTGTAAAGAGTTTTCTGAAATTAAACGTCTTAAATGCTGACTTCAGCATCAGGACATGAAAGGTAAAAGATCTGTCAACTTCCAGAGAATACATTTGTTACAAATATACATTTGTTGGATGACTTAGCCTACTTTAAACTCGTGGGTCATTATCTCCTTTAAATCCCTCTACAACTATATTTTTTTCTATTGTACAATTGTTTCCAGTGGTCTTAATATCATTATGCAAGTTTTAAGCCAAAATCAAAAAACCTGTGTCATTTTTTAGAACATATTTTCATTAGAAATTTGCCTTTGGGTTGTGGGAGGGACTGCTGGCACAGGATGGGTAAATGGCATATACTTATATAGCGCTTTTCTACGTTCACTGAAGGCCCAAAGTGCTTTACAGTCATGGTCTCATTCACCCATTCACACACAGATGGTGGCTCTGCTGCCGAACACTGGTGCCAACCTTCCATCAGAGGCAATTTGGGGTTCAGTGTCTTGCCCAAGGACACTTTGACAAATGGGCGGGCAAGGCGGGAATTAAACCTGCAATCCTCCGATCAGAGGGGGGCCATTGCCCTTTCCACTGCACCATGGCCACCCCAGAAGTTAGCTTTCACTAATTTCCCCCACCAACCCTTTCTTTACTCAGAGTTACATATTGCTAGAAATGGCATTTGACCTTTTACCATGATACGCAAAGAGCGACGCCATATTAGAATGGGATAAAAACAATGAGACATGGCTTAGCAGATACAGTAAAGTAACAATAAGATACTTACTTTTGGTCTGATTTTAAAAAGAAAAAAACCATAATCATCAGACAAATAAGACAACAGATAAACAACATTTCAAAAGTTTCTATAAATAAACACATGTTTATGTAAGAAAGGAAATGCATACCTGATGCATCGAGAGCTTGCGGCCGTTGTATAGGGAATGGGCCGATCTCCACCCAGAGAGGCGCTGTGCGGTCGGAACGGACTGAAAACAGTGTAGCCCGGTCGACAATTGCGCCTTTTCTAATGACCTGGTTTTTTTTGCCAAAAATATTCTCAATTAAAAAAAAAAAAAAAATCAATAGTTCATGTTACATCATTACTGTCATCTAATGAGATCCATGTTATCTTTAATGTCGTTAGCAGTTTTCTACCCTAAAGGCCTAAATGTTATCACACTTAGCACACAGTATATTTACTCTGTCTGCAAATATTGAGTGAGTAGCAAGAGCAGTGTCAGAGCACAGTTTATTGAGTTCAAGAGAGAAGATAACTTTCACAGAATGCACTTTGTGCTTTATTTTGAAAATCGGGTGATTTTTGTTTTTTCTGCGTTGCTGCCTTTCTTCTGAGTTTCTTTCTTCCAGATAAAAAGAAAGAAAAAGCTCACAAACAGCTTCAGAACCAACAGAACCAGAGCTTAAACCAGGTCTTCTTTAAAATTTTTATTTTTTTCCCCCAAGCTCCATTTTTTTGCACCTTTGACCTGAGTTAGTTACCTTTACTGTTATTGTTATTTTCTTCTCACTTGACGATTATTTTTGAAACACATGCTTACCTCAAACAAATGTGAATTTTTTTTTTAATTTCAGTGAATTCTGTTGTTGTACTCAACCTAGACTGAAAGAAATGGACACTTTGCCATGTTGAGTGGCAACGCAGTGCAACAAAAAATGTTGGCAAAGGAAGATTTTCAAGGAAAAAAAAAAAATAAACATTCATCAATATTCCTTTGTTCTTTTACAATTGGATGAATATGAAAAGGCTAATTAATTCAATTTTATTTATCATTTCTCAATGCAATGTTTTCAACTAACACATCAAAAATAGACCAATATTGCATTTATTTCCAAGAAAATGTTGAAACAGTTTAAAATAAAGTTAAATGACACATAATCTTTATGGCAGTTCAGAATATTAATATTCACAAGCTGATATAGAAGAATTAGGACAAGTGAATCCATAAATATCTATTTAATATTTTTCTCATGATAGGAAAGACTGTGAATAATAATAGAATAGGATTTAAAAAAAAAAAAAAACTTTTGTATGTGTGTGTGCTGCAGGCTGTCAAGGGCAGATGCATCAGTGTTAAACCAAATCAGAAAAAAAGAGTTTAGAGGAAGTGAGAAAGGATTCTGGAGTGTGGGGAGTTCACAGCCTGGGCCACTTTCACACCTGCAGCCGCTGACACACACATGCTCACTCACACACTCCTACACAATCGCTCTCTCGTTCACACACACCGGATGACAACCCCATGACACGGGAACAACACACCACAGCACGCCAGTTCTGTAGCCACTCAATCACAGTCTCGCTAATCACATGCAAATTAATATCCCGTTGCCCTCAGGTCGCGTTCACCACATCAAGCCCAATATTTGTCACTTTGTTTGACTTCTTTAATTTTCCTATAGTTAATCCAAAACATAAAACAATGTGTTCATTTAAAAATGAATTTACAGCTGTATATGTCAAACATCTGAAGACTTTTGAAAATTATTCATCAGATTTTAGATGATAAATTGGTTTCATAGTTTCCCAACACAGAAACTTTGAGAACCTTTTGAGAGGGGAAAAAAAATGGTATCAGCTTTTATTATTTAAGTATTCTAAGAAGATCTGGCCTCATTTTCAGAGAGTGAATCACTAAAGTGCATGTACATATTTTTTAATGATACTGATAGATTTGATTAAAGCGTAATATTTCCCCTTTTTGTTTCACATTAAGTACCGCCACAATAATTGATAATGTTCCTATTAGACAGAGGACACTTTTATTGCCCTTGGGTTTGTCACATTAACTTGAATCAGTCTTTTATATTAAATTGTATTTGAATTTATCAATGAAGTCTTTTTTTTTTTTTTCTTAGAAAGCCATTGCTGCCCTTTTCTGGGACTTCAAAGGGTTTCACAATAGGTTTGAAACCTAAAAAACATGTAAAAATCATAAAAACATCATTGTGTTTTTAAACACACTCATCTCATGGTGATCATAAAGCAACTCATATTCAGCGATGGATTCATCTATGAGGCGTGGTACTCTGAACATAATTAATCTCACGCTCTTGTATCGTTTGTGTGTGATTTTGCCACATAATGGGGATATATTCTTTTTTTTTTTTTTTTTTCCAGGAATCAAATCAATGAATCATATTTGAAGCAGGCTGACAGAACAGGTTGTTAAATTGACAGTTTTCTATTTCCAGGAAAATAGTCCCATTGAAATAAGAAAAAATTAAAAAAGGAAATAAGCCTTACATGTTTTTTTTTTTAAATAAACTTTTCTTGTATTTTTTGCTTTGTCTTTTAAATAACAGTTCTGAAAAAGTCTTTGAAACATCTAAATAAAAATATCTTACTGTTTTTGAAAAGGAGATAAATAAAAAGTCATTAAATGATAGATGAGATTGACCTTGTTTTTTTGTCTGATGACAGTGTTAGCCTGGTCATGACCATGATCAGGATATATTAAAAAAATAAATAAATAATTGCAACTCTAATTTTTTGGCATAATTTGTTGACATCTGCGTGTTTATTGGGATTTTTGTGTTAAAATGCATATAATTTATGTCACGGCATTAATTACCAGTTATAACAGGCTTAGTAGATATATATCTGTAATATAAGAAAACTACATATTATGCCCAGTAAATTAGAGAAATCATGAAGGAAGCACAAAAAAACTGAGTGAAAAACTAAACTACCTGAACACATGAAATAATTTGCATAGACAATCATAATAGTAAAAAACTAACAAAGTGAAAAACTATTCTTATACGTCTGATCTGTAGCAAAGAACTTTTTTATTAAAAATACAAATTTGATATTGGTTGTAGAGCAGGTTCATTTTGATCTATCAATAGTGCAAATGTTTACATGTTGCATTAAAAATATTGCACATCTCCGTATTTAAAAATGATGATCTAAATAGCATGTACTTGTAACTAAGGCTAAATTAAGAGTTTAAATGAATTTTTAAAAATAGCTCAGTGTTCCCCTCACAGATTGTTGTGCTCTCAAACAGATTTTTTCACTCATGAATGCTTTTTTTTTTACTACAACCTTAGCTGCAGACACAGTTTGTCATGTACAAGAGAGCGGCAGAGAAAGTTTCTCATAACTTAAGAAGTACACTGAAGAGACTGTTCATTAGGACGTGAGAAATGTTGGCCATTAAAGCATTTTTTCCGCACTGTGTATATGTAGAGTAGTAATTTTAGCCTTTCAGCCCCAATGAAAAATCATATAGTTTTAGAGTTGTTCTGCAACACTATATTGATATTCAGAAAGGAATAGAATTCAATATTTCATTCCGAAATGTTTCCTACAGAGAATCACTCCTTTCTCTATAATTTCCATAGAAATTTTGTGTGCAAATGCGGTAATAGACACATTTATAACATCAAAAGGATTCAATTTTCTTTTCAATCACATAGCAGTATGAATAGCTTTTTCCATTGAATCTAACAACGAGAGGCCATTACCACATGCTAAAGGATGGGTTGCTGCCACATGCTTTTATGAAAGTGTGTCAAACAATTTTTCATGTCTTGCATTTGTTCTAACCAAACGGAGCCTGTCAAACAGGTTTATTTCTAATTTGTCAAGTTAAGGTGGTTTTTTTTCTTTGAATTGGTCTCTGCAATTGGTGACACTCACACAAATATATGAAATTTACACACACGGCCTTTGTGTGTATATATACAGTATTTTAAGCTTCACTTTTATTAATATTCCTTAAATAACTTCTTAAAATATTACCAAAGCACCGATGATTACCAAAGTGAGGGTGCTAATTGCAGCTGGTAAATTATTTGGAACTGATGACATGCTAAATAGGACTGTGATAGCAACATACTGAGCTTTTTTCTTTTTTTTTTTTTTTTGTCTGACTGGAAACACGGCCGGCGTTCAAATAGATGGGTGATAAAAGCAAATGTTTTTTTTTTTTTTTTTTCCTCCTCAGTTGTGCTATGGCTCAGTCTGAAGCACTTTGTAAAAAAGGTTTGAAGTAAATGTGTGGAATGGGGTGACTTCATCATCTTCCAGGCATATTGTAACTGGACCATTCCTTGCAGCCTTTTTGTGCCACTGCAGTGGAATCACTTCCCATAGCGCCATTCAAGTATTTCATTTAAAAGAAAATATGAAAGAAAGATAAATACGAACGACATATTGACCATGACTTAAATTGTTACACCACAACTTTATGATAGGTTTTTTTTCTTCAATTTTATGAAAACGTTTTTTCTTAAAAACAGCAAAAAAAACACTTTTCCGATGCATATTTCAAAATTTCTACTTCAGGTGGACTAAAATGATTTATATGACAAAATAACTAAGAGAAGCACTATTTTTTTATAATTAGTCGATTAAATTTAAAAAATGCAACACTTTATTGTAATATAATTTTAATCAAACTTGCTTTTGTAAAACATAGTTTTGCCAATAAGGAAATATATCATGAATGTGTTTCTTGGCGTTTTCTTCTAAATCAATTAAACGTGTTTAAAAGAAAAGAAATATATCTTTGCTTTTTTTTTTACTGAAAGATCTTTTTGCTAGACAAACTGGTTTCCTGAAGATGCCTATGGGCTGTTTTTGAGGTCTTTCGGTGCATCCCCTAAAGACTAGCTCAGATTTTAGATGCGCTAAAACTGGCAACATGAAAAATGTGTTGAAAATAAATTACACATGTGTTTCTTGGATGTATTAGAGACTGCCAGCTGGCATCGGAAAGCAGTTTGATTTCAATAACAAGGAAAATTTGGGAAAAAGAACACAAATAAGCAAAAGCCAAAATATTAATCAACGTATTAGCCTTGCTATGTGTGAGACCCTGCAGCTGGTGCCATTAAAAATAAGTTTTTTTAGGCCAAAGCAGATATGAGATCTATTTTTAATTTGTAAAAGTTTTTGTTCAATTTTCAACACTAATCTGCTGAAATGTTGGCCTTAAGGAAATGAAAACCTTTGAATTTATGAATCAAAAAGACCTTTTATTTACACTTAAATTTATTGATTAGCTTCTTAGCTTCATGTTTTCCCTCAAATTAGCAAATTGATTCAATGTAGATTTTTATGTCACGTCTGAAAACAAGTTCACATCAATGAGTATAGATTCTGTGAATTCTACAGGGAATTTGGAAACAAAAGGAAACGTCATTCTTTTGAAATCATACAGCTGAAGCCTGTTCACCAATTTATGTATGAAGTCTATTGTTGCTAAAGACATTCTATCCTTTCATAACCTCAGAGTTTATATATTTCTAGAAAAATATGAATGCTGAAGCACCTGACAGCATATTGACAGTAATTCTCATTGCAGCGACACACTGAAGGTAGTACTGAGGGGATAATTGTATCTCAAGTCTTCTGCATGCTGCTTATTACTGATTCATAGAGAGCAGAATGAGCTCTTTGTAAATGTATTAAAACACATTTTAGTGTCCGTTCTCCAAAAAAACAAATGGAGGAATCCACTTTTGTCACTTCCAGTCCTGCAGTCAGCCAGCTCGGCTTTTAGGGCTCTGGCAGGCGGTCCTGAGCTTATATTTAACAAAGCTGACAGGCCGGACGGTAATGCACTTGTCTGGGCTTTTTATTTCTTACTTGTGATTGGCTTTTGAAAGCTGCGGCACATCAGAATGAAATGTTTCACAGCAGGTCTGGTATAAAAGTTAACCTACAGCACAAATCTGCTGCTACGTGACTGACAGAGAAAGTCTTTTTCTATTTTCATTTAGATTTCTAATTTGAGACTAAATTTTTACTTTTTTTATTTTTTTGAAAAAGAAAAAGAAAAACTTTTTTTTTTAGTTCTGTGGTGGTGTGGAGTCTTGCACTGTTGCCTGACAACCAAAATAACTGTTTTACAACTCTTGACAGGGATCCTTCTGTGAAGAACTTTTTCTCATTGTATATCTAGGTTTTCTCTAGATATTTCCTCCACCTTTATAGAAGTTAAACTCTTGCAGATTTGGGAAAAATTACAGCGGATATAGTATGGTGAATAAGCAATACCACTTCTAAAGTTTTGAGAATATCAATTAATGTTTTGAAGCATCAGTAAGTATTTCGTTGTCATTTTTTTAGAGTAATCAGTCCTTCTCATTAATGAAGCCTATGGGTTAACCTCCACAGTCATAAAAAGCCTGAAATTATTTTGGTTATCCAAAAAATTTGGCAAAAAGCTCACGTCTCCGGGCAGCTGGTCCACTTTAACACCACTTATGGGGACACCTGCAAAAGCAAACCCTAAGAAGACAATGTCTCCCTTTACTGCTGTAAGCCATAAAGGAAAAGGTTTTTGCATGACTGGCCTTCAGCAGATCTTATATAAACCTGAAGGCGGTTTACTTGTTTTGACTTGTTTTGTTGATCCTTATTTTCCACAAACAATTCAGGAGATTACTTTTTTTTTTTTAATTCCTGTGTCTCTTTTTTATAATGATGCTTTTCGATTGACCGGTCTTGGACATGAATGCATCACTCATTTTAAAAAATGGACTTTAAAAATGTTATTTTTAATTATTTTGTATCACAGCCCTTTACAGTTACATTAAAACTGTGGAATATACATTACTATTACTTCCTGTTTTGTGTTGCTGATGTAGCTAAATGCACATCAAAAGGAGCAACTGCCACAGTTTACAGAATGAAGGATTTAATGTGACAATGCGGAAAGAAAAAGGAGATAATGAACTTTTTTTGACTGAGATGAATGAGAATAGCCAAGAACAATTGCTTCAATAGGGAAATAGGAAATTACTAAGTGTCCTCTGCCTCGTCCATTAATATGGCTGGGACATGAACCAAGACTTCCTGAATTGACAGGAAACCATACACATGTTGCCACTGAGTGATGGAGTGTGCACAGGAAAAAGGCGGGGCTGGTGGAGGCTTGCGGACCTGGCATGCCCAGACAAAAACAATGTGTGATGAGCCCTTCTCAGTGTGTTCAGAGCCTGAGATGGCCATTCATCCACACCAGTCAGGTCTCCATGGCAATGATTAGCATTGTCATCCTCATTTCCAGGCCCTCTAAGCAGATGGCCCGCTAGCTGGAAGTGCCAACATTGAGTGGCTGTTCTCCCTCACATAATCGCTCTCTGGCCTCTGCTCTCATCTGTCCTTTTTATTTCCAGAGAAAGTATTCTTTCAACATTTGTACGGCTGTCTTATGTTCCTTTACGACGGTTATAAATTATGAAGAATCGACTTGCCAGCTCCTATGTATTTTGGCCAGAGCAGAAGTGATGGTACCGGTGACGCAACTTCTTTTGAGGTACTGGTATTGGCACGGCCATCATTTGATCTTTTTAATCAAGTAGAATCAGTTTTCTATTGCAATGTAAAACACACACACACCACAGAACAAACACTGAGGAGTAGAAGATGACAGTTCAGTGCAACCGAGAGGGAGATCTGATCAGCACACTGCCTGGGGCACTACAGGGCTGCCGTGGGCTCTTCGCAGCCTCGGTAGATACACACAGCAATTAGGCCCCGCTATGAGGCCTGTGGAGAAGAAAGTACTGTAGACAAACAGGATATGGCATGTCAGTTTGATACCATATCACCATGCACAGACATCTGATAAACTCATTTAAAACCATTGACAACAACCTTTGACTTGTTTCTCTTAGCCTTGTGTTGCCTCTCTGTACTTCTGCCTTCTCCTCCTCTCTGCTCTCCTCAGCCCTCCTCTCGTCTGGAGGCTGAGATGATAGGCCTAATAATTATAACAATTCTGCATAGGGCTTCAGAGCTCCAAAGCATCTGTGTGTCAGGCTCCAGACATGATACAGAAGGACAGCGCAACTATTAAATATCCATCATGCCATGCCACATCAGTTCTAATGCAATCAGAAACACATGAGTACATCAGCTAAGTCCCCCTCCTTCCACAATGATTAAGGAAGTCTTTAATTTTGGAGACAAATAAAAAATGAACAATCATTTTGTTAAAAATGTAAACGACCTGTCTGTTGGGATGACATTTTCCGGAAATGGGACTAAAACGCTGTTCAGGAGCACAGCATGCCCGCTAAAAGTCCATTATTCTAACAACATAACATCCAGTAGTCCAGGCTTTTCCTATTGTGTCTCTCATCTAGAACCAATGAAGGACATTGTAAAAACAGACAAGAAACCATAAAACAGAGATCATGCAATAACTATTATTTTTGTTTAAATTGAAGAGATAGAGCCACTTTCAACCTTTGCTTCTTCAGTAAAAAAAAAAAGACACTAAAACAGTTTGATGGATTCTGTTGAACACAGAAATTATTTTCCAATAGTCAATCTGGCCACATTAAAATTATCTGGACTGAATGCTATCACAACAATCATCAGTGTGTGAATGGGTGAATGGGACTGTGGCTGTAAAGCGCTTTAAGCTTTCAAGAAAGGTAGAAAAGCGCTATACCAGTACACCGCATTTCTAATAATTAGTAATGCTCTGTCTGATTTATGCAATTTCTGCTAGGGGCGTAACAATTAATCAATAATCGATTAATCCATATATATTCCTATGATCCAACCAGATTGATTAGTCTGAGGCAAACTGTTAATCAAATTAACATATGCCATTAGAAAATCAAAATCGTTAAAAAAATGAAATAAATCAAATATAATTGACATTGGAAAATGCCATTTGGATTGAGACACGGTAGGTTATAGTAAAATAAACCTAAAAAATAAATAAATAAATAATGATCAAGTCATCGTTACAGTCCAATGTGTGGAAATCCTTTGAATTTTAAAGGCATGTGACCATACAGTGATCAAATGTTCTAATAATGTTCCCTTTGTACTTTTGATGTGGAACACAACAGTGGGCTGAACTTGATGTAATTAAAATGTGAATGGATTTGCCACTAATTATTGTTTACTTGTTTTTACATCTATTTAATTTTACACTTGTTTATCTTGCAAGAAATGCAAGGAATCTGTAAAACTTCACCTGCACCGTTGAGTGTTTCTGAGTGTCACTGGTTGAATTTCTAACTAAAGATGTCCTTGTTTGATTTTAGGTCAGTGAATCAGATCATTCAAAATATCTACTGTGAATGGTATCAGCAACCCCAAATTATGCTATGAATTGAATCGTCATAAACAAATTGTTATGTTATCCCCTGGTTTCTGTGCTTTCTAAACTGAACTGAATAACTGTAACTACTAAAACCATGAGGCAAGTAAAAAAGCAAAAAACAAAGTGTTTTGATTTGCACATCTAATTTTCATTTCCCATTCTGTGCATTAATCTAACCCTGCAACAAAATATCCCATTTGGATTTAAGTGAGAGGATAAATGTACAACATTAATTTTACTTGGGTTAAAAAATGGCACCTGAATGTGACAACACACACAGCCAAAAGTGTGCGGGAAGCCCGAGGAGTGTCAGAACTGAGAGCAGCCCACTACCTCCGACGCTCTCATGTTTATGCAGATAAAGACTGAACTCTTTTGATTTTACAGTGAAGCTTTTGATTTGGTGCTGAGTGTCTGCTGGCAGCCTTTTAACACTGCACGACAGTTTCAGGCTTTCACTAATCAAGCTCAGGTGGGGCAGCTGCTCATGAATGGGGAGTGTTGGTGACAAACACATGTGAAGCTGGTTAAAGGATTATTTGGAAATCCCCTTCTTTGGATACAGCATTTTTCCTCCACAGCTCCTTTGCTTGTCCCTGTGTTACCCAACAGTCCTTTGCTCCAATGTACTTGTAAATGTCATCTGCCAGACAGAGGCACTGCAAGCACATTGAAAGGCTGATGAACGCATTACTTATTCACGTGAACTTGATTCATACATAAACAACTTAAAAGTGCATCTTTTTTTCTTTTTTCTCCTTTTTTTTAGGACGTGCCTTGTCAAGAACTCCGAGCTTTTCTTGATGAAAGTTTTCTCAAAGTTTTTCCAGTTTTCAAAGTCAACTTTTTTGACAAAAGCTTCAGTGGGTGTCAAAAACAAGCGTGGTACCTTCAAAAATAAACAGTTATTATGACAGTTAAGAAGGAACTGCCTTTTTTTTCCTGTTTTGTACAATTACAAGCCTCAAATGTTTAGTCTTAATTTACACTGTGTAGCTTTTGGATGTGCTACTATGTCCATTTCTCTTAAACATTCTATCAGAAGCCGATCCATGTAAGTTTAAAAAAAAAAAGACAAAAATATGTTTTTGAGGATTTTAGTTTTATGCTTAAAAAAATTTAGGGATTCTGTTTTGACAGCGAAAAGTGTACTTTCTTGCTGTTAAACTGAAATATTTCAATGTAAAAAACAAAGAAAAGTCATAGTTTGACAGGTATTTTTGTCTTTTAGCTTTATTTTAGAAATTAACTGAACATAAATTCAAATTTAATATCACTGTTCTGTCTGGCTACCTTTAATTTGTCTATTTTCTGTCTTGTTGAAATACCCTTTTCATAAATGGTGCTATAAAAATAAAGTCATGCTAAATAACAGCAAATAAGTAATGAATTGCTGTGTGCTTGTCAGTCTTTCAAACATTTTTTGTATATTATTGTAATCAAATACAAACCTGTCAAAATGGTTTTCACTACATTTTATGAATTATATAAAAGTCTGATTTTTAGAGCAATTCAAAATTTGCATTTGATACTTTATTTTGAAAAGCATCAATCACTGTGCCAAAGCCACTAGAAAGACCCTTGAATCCAGCTGGCACCACTTTCTGGGATTAACCAATGGTGCTTCTGGTGGGACCAAACTGCAAACTGCATGGGGTCACAACTGTTTTCAGGCCAAGCTCACTACATCTTTCTTAAAAAACAAAAATTATGATGTATTGTTAACATTTAGTTGTTCGTTATTAATCAGGATATTATCTGGTGACCCTGAATGTTGCACATTTTGAGGACAGAGAACATCCACATGATCTGTCACCTTAACCCACCGTTATCTGCTAAAAAATTAGAACAGAAAATGTAAGTTGGAAGGGTCCTTTATAGTAGAAGTAATTTTCTTCTGAATTAAATTGCTATATTTTCAGGAGCTTGGTTAGTTGTTTAGTCGAGGAAGTGTCTGTTAAGTAAGACACGATGGTCTAAAATAGAAACAAAATTTAAGAGCCCAAGGAAATATCATCACCTGAACATTTCTGAAGTACATTTTTAATCTGACTGCAGGGGTTGTGTTCTGTTTGGCGAACTCCAGAAGTCAAGAAAAACTTCTTAAATGAAGCTGTGTGTGGCTGTTTAAAAGACTTTTAAAGCTATTTTGAAAGATAAAATAACTTTTAGATTTTTTTTTCTCATTTCAGTCATGATCTACTTTGTTTCCATCTGTAATATTTCCCTCCTCTGTGTTTGTAGAGAAGTAGTCGACGGAAGAACAAGGCTTCAACATTTCAAAATACATCATTTTCTGTAATTCAGGGAGTCATTTCCCCACCTTCATTTAGGATATTTTAAAGATAAAGTACCATGCAGACATGTGTGTTAAACTGAAGCAGCACACCTCAATTCTGCACAAAAGGCACTGACATGAACATTAACCCAATAAGATAAGAATGTGAGTTCCCAACACTATTGATTGGTTGCAGAGAAATGAATGGAAACAGTTGAATGTGGTGTGGGGTACCTGGGGTCAAACACAGGGTTACTGTTATTCAATGAGGAGGGGGGGTTGACTACCCAGCATCTAACCTAGAGATATCCCCCAGATGATCTACGGAGCCTGTCAACCGCAGGGTGGGGTTGACGGGTTCTGGGTAGCAAGTCACTTCCCTCACATGACGAGGGAACCATACAGATAAATCACAATTCACTCAGGGAGCAGTCACACTAAGGGAATATGTCACAGTCAATGACATATTCACTGGCTGGCTCTACAGCTCATTTGATAACGCTCTTGCCACGCCATTCGTTTCTCTGAAGGATGAAAGGGAGGCTGAAAATGTCATCAGCTCACTGAGGCAGGAACACCAGCAACTCAGAATAAAGAGGGAGGGAGGTGCTTCATAATTAATTAAGTTTTTTAACCCGGCTACAGCCCAGAAAGACATCTCACTATTTTCCAGGGGTCTTTCAATTAGACATGTGTTGTAATTAAATGCAGTGTCAGGGTACTGTTGGAGCTTGCCAGATTAATGTCCCAGGATAAGTTACTGCCATTCATTATCATGATGGATAGCAAAGTGTAAAAAGGAATATTGTAAGGGTCCCTGTAGAGAAGCTGCAGCATTGGCATGATAATGGAAATATCCCTTATTCTTTTTAACAGCCTCATATTTCAAACCTTTGTCAACCAAACCTCTTGTGTGCAAACATTTCTATTTTAAAACAATTATATAGACGTTATTGTAGAAATATTAAAACAAATGTTTTTTGGCTTAGTTGTGAATTTAAATTTAACAAGTTTCTTGTTTATTTGAGCTTTGTTTTTCTTAGCCGATAGACGTATGGCTTTCTGTGCTTCACAGCACATTTTGCTTCACTGGTTAGAACAAAGGAAGGAAGTTTAGGCCACAGTCCTAAAATCGTTTTAAAATTTAAACTAGATTTTATCTAGTTCTTAACCCTTTGACGTCTATTGATCCAAATAGGCATCAAACCACTTTGGCTCCAAATGTTCCTTAATTTAGCATCTACTTGAAAGCAAAAACATTTTTTTTTTTTTATCTTGAGCAAAAACAAATTTTTTTTTTTTTTCATAGCTTGAAATAAATTCAGGCATCAAGGGGTTAAAAAGACTACCGGTAATCACAAAATATTAATTGACATTCATGCATAATGATAAAATCAGATTTTTTTTATTTTTTTTTTTCACAAAAAATTGAAAAAAAAAGGTTGTTCTTAAGAAATGTCCACTCCCAAATAATTTTAAATGATTTGGTTAATTTGAAATGTCATAAAAAATCCCACATTCTGGTGGTTTGTGTGTTTTCTATCTGTTTTCTCATATGGCCATACAAAGTGTGCCAGACACTCAAAAGGAGACAGCTCCAAGGTACTCAGGTCCTAACAAGTGGTTCAGTGTGAAGTGGGTAACTCTTGAAATGATGTCGTTCCAACAAAGGTGAGGCATGAGACACTCATCTTTGCACATGTCTTCGGGACACACAGTGCTGTCATCTTTACAACACAACTCTTGTGTCAGATCTTCTCTGAGGACCACGGTGCGCATCTCACTGTAGAAAAGCACACAGTGTCTGTGTGTATTGCCCTGAGATCACACACTGCATTCTGTTTGGAAGAACTCTTTAAAGTTTATGAAACCAAGTCTGAAGTAGATAGTTTTAAATTCGAATTAAAAAGGAAAAAGTTTCTTTTTCATTTGTGTGTGTGTTAGTTTATGTAACAACCGGTTTCCAGTGTGACTTGTACTCAAGTGAGAAAACACATCTAGCTTTCCATGATTTGTGTGGACTAAGGTCACATAAAGGAAGAGAAACAATGATATTGCGTAATCAACAGGGGCAGAGCTTCAAAAAAACCAATGAGCTTTGACACACACACACCTCCCAATTTTTTTGAGTCAATATCACTACCTTTATTGACAAAGGTTAAGAAATCATCAATACAAGCTTGTTTAAGCATTGCAAAAATAGCAATTAAAATAAAAATAACATGAAATTAACATTTAAACAAATTAAATTGAGATCTTCTCATTGGTCACCCTTCCAAAGTCTTTTGCCACCCCCACCCCCATATAAAATCCAACTCCGCCACTGGAAACCATAAAAATCAGAGGTCAGTATCAACGGACTAAATTGTTTTAGGCAAAACCTTCTCATGTTCTGCTTAGCTCAGATAGTCTTTAAGAATTATTTGTGGTTTTTCAAAATAAAACTGCCAAGACAATCATGTGTTACAGTTCAAAGCATATAATAAAAAAGGAAGAGGTCTAAAATGCACAAAATAGTTGGTTTAATTAGCGCCAAACAACATGAACAAATTGGCTTTCCTACAACATTACAATATTAACTTAAAAACATATTTTGGGAAATAAAAACAACATGCATAGGAAATTTAGTTGTATAAATACATGTGTTTTACTTGCTTGTAAATATATTTAGAGAAAAACCATGATTATTATTGCTTTTTTTATGGTACAGTACAGTGTGAGGACTTTCTGTATTTTGTGGTCTCTCCTTAGTGAAACTGCCACACACAATTATAGACTTGGCCATCTGGGGCTACACACAATGAATTTTGTAGTAATTCCCCTGTCATCGGGCCAATGAATGCCCCATACTTTCTTTCTTTCCCCCCTTCACTTGTTTCCTCCATGTAGACAGCAATTTACATGTAGACATTAATGTAACTGTCATGTTCTATCCAAGAGCACTGAAGCAGAACTAGTAAAAGACAGGCAAGCCACAGCGCTGATGGTCGTGGCACAAAAGATTGAAGAGCAATACAAAGTTAATGGAATTAGGTTAAGAATTTCACCGGTTTGCCGAAGGGGAAATGAGAAGGGGGGAATAAAAGCAGCATTTAAATAATTTCTGGCTTTGAAATAAAAAATAAGTATGAGGAAGTTCGGAAGCAGACGTAAATGTAATGTGTATGAGAAGGTGGAGAAAACAAAGCATAAAATAATAGAGTTGCATCATTGGCTTTTTTATGATTGCTCTTCCTGCTCTTACTCGTTATCTAAATGAGGAAAAAACTGCACGTAAAATGTAAGAAACGTAAAAAAAACCAACACCGTTTGATGTAAGCAACAATGCAAGTTTCCACAAGCCTCCTTCTGATGCTTTCATGCAGTTTTTCCTCTTGGATGCTGCATTTTATCTGTGGATTACTTTACTTCTGAAAGAGAAAGGTGGCTGGGGAGCAACCCACACAGTGAATGCGGTCTTTGGTTGACATCATAAAAGAACATGGGCTTGTATACAACTCTGGTACATGCTGGAAAGTATTTTCACCAGGGATCTGGCATGCAAGACTGTTAAATGAATTGGAGGTGCATGTGTCGTGTTTTTTAGCTCTTGGATTCATATTGGCACAAAAGCAAAAGATCAAATGAAACAAAAAAACAAAAAAATTGTTGTGATACATTTTGAACAAATAGGGAAAAATGTTGAGAAAAAACTATATTTTTTTAACAGTATTTTTGAACAGTAGATGGATATTATCTATTGATAAGAAGAAAAACACAATAATATACTTTAAAATGAAACTATTTGCATGAGGTTTGCAGAAAATGATAGTTTGTGCAGAAAAGGATATCCTTTGATTGAAGCCAGCTCATTTTCTGCATCTTCCATCTGTCACCAACACACAATGTGTTAGTGCTGCAGTTCTTTCATCATTAATAATGCATTAATGCCTTCTTCATTAATTCATAATCTTTTTTCAGGTTTGATCCTAATTGCTTGCTATGGTTTTGATTTGGGTCACAGCCTGTGATCAATTAACTCATTTGAGCAAGCAAACATCTATTACTTTGCAAAGCAAAGCAAAGCAATTATTGTCAAAGGCAAACAACAGAAGGTCGAGTGCTGGAGTCCAGGGGCAAGCTACATATTTGAACTAACTGTGGAGGGGATTAAAAGCACAGGAGGAAAACCAAATTACCAATATGATGACCATTATAAACCCCGCATTACACGCCTCAGCAAGTATTGTTGCTAAATGGCCCTGAGGGCGAGTGTGCGTTTTAACATTGTGGTCAAAAAGTAATTTGAACCTCTTTTGATTCTTTCTAGCAACTGATATTGTTAGAAATTGAACCCCCATCACTCCCACCCTCAGTCAGTTTGCTTTTGAATACCATCAGAGAACAATGTAGAATCAGCTGAGTAACAGAAACCTTTAAACACAGCTGTTAGGAGCAGCAGGTTATGCCTTTTAGTTAGTTCTCACCTTTTCAAACTGTTTTGTTTTTTTCCTTTTCTCACTACCTCAGGAACTTGCAGAAATGCACAAATGAGATTGGAAAGATTAGCTGTGGGAATGTTGTCCTTTGATGGGGTGTGTAGCATCTTCATTCAAATATTTTACTGCAGATCAGTTTGTGAATAATTTATAACCATAGTTTTACTTCAGATTTGTGACTTTATTTTGATTTTGGCTTTTTCTAATGTATCTGCCCTCTTTTGATCACAAATTAAAAATGCTCAACATATACACACTGAGTAATTTCAAGTCCCACTCCAACTATATTTTTTCTATAGTAAAATTCTTCCCAGTCGTCTTTTTATTATGATTTTGCAGTATTTAGCCAAAACCAAAAAGCCTGTGTCGTTTTTTAAGACATATTCTCTGCAGAGCAGCAGGAGCTCATTAGAAATTCCCCTCTGACTTGTGGGCGGGACTGTTGGCTAAGAAGTCAGCTCTGCTAATTTCCCATCAGCCCTTTGTTTACACTCTCTCTCGCCAGTTTGTTGCACCTCACAAACCCAAGTTAACATTAGTGGAGCAAAAAAATGGCGAGCACTATCGGATTCAGTCGTACAGGTTTGAGTCACACACCAGCTCAGACAAGGAAAATGGAGACGTTAATGGATGTATTTGTCTGCAAGTGGATGCAACAGAATTGGAGCATAGATGGGAGACTTTGCCCCGCTCATGGCAGTTGCTGTTTCACAAACCCAAGCTTTTTCAAACCGTTTGTTTTCATCTGCTTCTGATCAGTCATGGTTTGAACAAAGAAATACTCACAAATGCAGTTTTACTCTTAAATTATTGTATATATTCAATTCAATTTTATTTACCGGTATATAGCCCAATATCACAGCTATAGCTGTCTCATTGGACTTCAAAGTCAAACATGAAAATGTAAACAATAGCTGGTTGTAAAACAGACTAAGCTAAATATGTCCTCTATCATGATAAAAATGCTGCAAGAACACGCTAAAAACACCCATGACATGATTTTCACTGGAGTGGGTCTTTATGAGAAACTATTATTATAAAGACGGCTTTAAAACTAAACATCATCCCCTCATAAAGCTTTAAATTCTCCTTTAATATATATATTTTTTTTTGCTGTGCTGCGTCACCCAAGCTAATTCCAAAAGACTTCTTAAAATATTTTTTTTTGTTTCTAGTAATATTTTACTTTAGTGTTTTGTATCTGTGAACAGATAAACTATATAAGATCAAAGGATCAAAGGTAATATCTTATATACATGTTACAGAGAGCTTTTTTTAATTATTATTTGTATGTAAATGCTATCAGCACACATCAATACAAACCTATTTTTACTTTATAATCATTATTTATTAGGTGCTGTAACTTCAATATTGCATGACATTTTAGGATAAGCTGTCGCTAAAGTGTAATCTGTCGCAGGAGAAATGGCAGGAAATGCAAATATGTTACCAATTGTTGTGTAATTGCTTTTGCAGATGTAATGAGAAAAAATGACTGGGTTATATTGTAGCTGCAAATTAAAACACACAAAAACCTCAGTCACCTGAAACCATTTCAAATGTGCAGATTTGCAGGTGTCACTTTTTGTGATTCTCTTGTGCTTAAATTTCCTTGAACTGCTCAAATTCTGTAACTGCAGAAGACATGCATTCATTAGCGAGGGGTGAAGGAAAGAGCAAAGGCGCCCCGGCTTTTGCAGAATTCAAAATAACATTCTTTGAAAACAGACCTTAAATGTACTTTAGCTTTTTTTTAGAACTATTCAAACTCCAGCATAATAAACAAAGCCACTTTCTCTATGAAATCCAATAAAGCTGAGCGTGTGTCATTGAACTCCTGACAGTCCTGACTTCAAAAGCATATGGGCACAGATGAACACAGAAGTAAGGAGGTGGAGGGCATATTTAGCAGCAGCCCTTTTGACTCCTCTCCCTGTCGCATGAGCTGTAGATACATAGCACATTGCATCAGTCACATTCCTATCACCTAATTAACCGCTTCACCTTTCTAGAACAAAGTGCGGCTTCTTCAAATTCCTCAACCTGATTGATTTGACACAAATGTTTTGAGTATTTTAAAATAAAAAGTGACTTTCAAGGTGCAACAGATAGAGCTAATAGCCATCAAATTCCTGAAAGGATGCTTTTTAAAATTTATTATTAATTACTTTATCATAATTTTGGAGGTAACGATTGAAGCTAGTAGTTTGTTGGGACTAAACTGGTCAGTTGTGGGTTTTTTTACCTTCATGTAAAGAACTCAATTTCAAGCATCAGCTGAAAAGATTGTTTTGGCTCAAGTTTAGACTAATAGATAAAAGTCTGCTTTGACCACTTACAATTCGTTTTTTTACCTCTGTGAGTAAAAGTTGTTTTAGGGCATTGGTACAAGAAAAACAAAGAAAATATTCTCACAGAGTGAATTAAAATGCTAATAAAATGAATGAAATGTTCAGTTTTACTTGTTCCTCTTGTATGCTTACAGTTTTTGTAGCAAATTGTCATTGTAAAACACAATCAAATTTAAGCGTTTTGACTTTTTGATAAAATTATTAAAAAAAAAAAAAACACTCAAAGTGTTAAATATGTGTAGATATGAAAGCAAGCCAAACTTACAGGATTTTCTAAGCAAGCATATTGACCACTGTGTCTCTTACATGGGAAAATGGTACATGCAATGTTTGCCACGGATAAATATGGTTGTTTTCAGCAGAATGTTAAATAAAAACCTGTGGGATTGAATACAAACACATCAATATATTGCAGTGGTTGTTTTTGTGACACAAAGACAAGTGTTAACTTTGCAGCAAAAAGCTGCAGTCATTCTTTTGAAGTGGTGGAATGGATGCCGCAAAAGGCCACAGAGATCATCTTTACTGCTATGGAAACACATTATGTATGCCAAGGGCAAAGTTTACTGAGACATATTGCCTATTCAGTGTTGCAATTGTGAAGTTTCTTGATGGGTTGATATGGAAGCGATGATGGTAATGAAAGCTGATAGTTTATATTTTTCTGAATTTCCTTTTTTTAACATAACTGTTTTAACTCGTATGTTGCTCCTGGAGGTGGGGAATGTATACTTTTACACATGTATTATACATTTTTCTTTTTTTTTTTGTTTACCTTATCTTAAGTTGAATTTTATTTTGTTGTTGTGTGTTGCTGTTCTTCCTGTTATCATTCTACACTTTTCATGGTGAAACCATAGCATAAACATCCTCATTTGAAGACTGCTATTTGTGAACAAGAAACACATGCAATCATGTCCCATTTGCATCCTATTTTTCCACTTTTAGCAAGGGATTGTAGAAAAAAAGAAGTCATATAATTTTTTTCAAAGTTTAGCTAAAAAGTGGTTTACAACAATTCACAATCTTTTATTCCCTATTTGTTCCTGTTAAAATAGCTGAAACAGATCTCATTTAGGAGATTTTTTTGGGAGAAGGTAGGGTAGGACCTTGCTAGTCCATCACTGGAGCCTGTAACTAACATATCCCTCCAGAGAGTTTTACCGACATTTGCATGGCACCATGGAACCTCAGAACTGCACATATAAAAATAATTGCGGCGGCATCACATTGGCAGAATCACAATAAAAGGCATGTAGAAAATGATAACAAGTAGATCAAGGAGCTTTAAAAATTCCTAAAGCTGTGTGGCACCAGTTTCAGCACAAAATAAACAAATATATAAATCAGTTTTGATAAAAAGATGTATAAGTCCATGTGGTGCATTTACAAACTGTATGTGAACAAGTGTTTTGTGTGTGTTTTGGTAGGGCTAGTGGGTTTTGCTGGTGATCTAAAACAGATTTTTTTTTCTTTAAGTGTGCAGGATCTGCTTGGCATGCTCTGCGTCTCCTTTCTCCCCGCTATAGGCTCTGCTGGCTATAGCTTGTGGCGCTCCCGGTGGAGCGAGCTCTTTCCACTAACAAAATGCAAAATACAAAATTAATAAAAACACCCTTTGAAACTGACAAATATGCCTCAGGCAAACTATCGCCCCGCCGGCTGCTTAAAATTTAATCAGTATTTTTTCTTTTTTTATTTATTTACCACTGCCATGCTTATCTTTTTAATAACATGTTGCTGAGACTGTCTGTACACAAAGTTTTTCTCTGTCAAGACTTACATGGGGCATGTCAGTTCATGGTCTCTCTTCCTCAAGGGGGTCACAAGAAAATAACCAAGTTGGTTTCATAACATTAGTCCTTGTCTTCCTCTAAATGGCTTTTCCCATTGACTATTGCAGTGATCACGTCGATCCCCACCTCTACCTTTAATGTGGCTGCGCTGAGACAAACATATTGACCCCTGTGTACGCTAATCCCTCCTGTGCTGCATTGTGCTTTAACAGAGGACAGGAATAAAACAGGGTAACTAAAATGGTGGAATTGTTGATGTTGGAAAGCAACACTGAATTCCCTGACAGCCCCCCCATACTTATATAATATTCATACACTCATTTATAATTTAATTATATTAGTTAAGGTTGCGCTGAGAGTGATGACAGACCATCAAACACCCATCTAAGTGTCAATCAAATGTAAGCAGAGTCTTTATCTTGGCAATAATACAACAAAGAAATAGTGTAGATAGAGGAGAAAAATATTTACTTTTTCACAGCTAGAATAATTATTTTGCCTGCTGCATATTTAGTCCAAGCCAGAGGCCGGTTTTACTTTATGGTTCCAAGACAGGAATGACACTTTAAAGCTCCATTGAGCAGGTTTTCTTCTAAAGAACACAATTTAACCCATGAACGCCTATTGATGTAAATATGCATCAAACCACTTTGACTCTAAAATTACCTCCATTTAGCATCTACTTGAAAGCAAAAACACAAGTGAAAATTTGTTTTTCTTCATGGTTGGAAATACATTTAGGTCAAGGGATTCATTCATTTGTCTATATCATAAAGTTTTACATAAGTGAAAAACAGGCAAACACATGGAAATGGCTAAAATCATCATTTGAGATTAAAATAATTATCAAAGACATGTGTTTTTTATGTGATATAATTTTTTCTTATTTTCCCAAGCTTTTGTATCAATAATTAGGATAACATTTATGGAAATATAATACATCTATACATTTCTGGTTTATATAGATATGCATTATTGTATTGCAAATAATAATTCATGTGAGTTGATTATAAATAAACTTTGCACCACACATGCATTCCAAAATATTTGTCTAATATTGGGCGTAAAGACCAGTTAATGGTCATAATGATGACTAAAAGGCTTTAGAATGTACAAAAATCCGACCCGACAAAACACAGTTCCCTAAATGTAAGTGACGCCTTACCTTTAAAATATAAAAAATCTACTAGAATATTTTAAAATAAAGTTTTCTTAAACTTAAAATACCAAGTTTTAACAAAAAAAATATGCATAAATAAAAAGTTAACTAACTTTTCACCTCTAATTGAGCAAGGTGGGGCTTTTAGGGATGGACCTTTATCAGCACTTTCAAGTGGAAATCAGCCCTCAATTTAAAACAATCAAGCGTATGAAATGCACTTCTGATCACAAAATGTAAACACGATCTCTATGCCAAAGTGCATATACATAAAAATATACTATGATACCCTCTAGGTATGTTAAATCAAGTCTGTCTAAAGTGTGGAAAATAACAAATACTTTCTGTTTCTAAAATAAAATACGGTTGTTATTTCTATCTTCCAGTATTTTTTCCTAAAACTTTAAACTCTGCCTTTAATAAAAATGTTTTTTTTGCTTTGCATGTTTCTACTTTTTACCTTTAAAGAAGCCAGTTTCTTTCTTTTACACATAAGTGAATCTGAATGTGAGTTAAATTCCCCTTGGCAGGTTTTTCTCCTTGGTGTAAAAAGCTTCCAGTTTTGTGCTGCTTCTTCCTTTTCTTACTTTGTTAGTTATTATTAATTGAGATCATGAGAGTTAACGCTTTCAGCAAGACTAGTTCAGACAAGAAATGCTTGAAGTTCTTTGCCATAAATATTAACAAGCAATATATTATGCATATTATTCTTTAAATACCACATAAAAGTGTTTTTGTGCCAAAATCTTAATTTTGCATATGCTTTTAAGTAATATGCATTAAATAATAATTGCCATCAAATTGATGGCAGAGGCAGCGTTGGTACCGTCAATCAAATTTGTGTAAACCCCCACTGACACTTTCTGTCTCTCATCACTTCCAGCAGCCAGGCCATCATTGTTCACGCCAGTGTCTCAGAGTGCAGCAGCATCGGCACGTACTGTACTCACAGGCACTTTCACATCCATACACTTATCATAGGTCATTACATGCACTGTAGATATTTTTAAAGTGAGGACTTTTTTTTGAGAAACTGCATAGTAAAAAGTTGCTTCTGTGTAAAGATGGGGTGTGGGAGCGAGGGAAAGACAGGCCAGTTGTGTGAAGATCTTTAGGGGAATTGTACTAAGTTGAAGGAAGTAATTATGGGGGTTTTGGTGGTGGTTCCATTGTCAAAGACACTTAAACTGATATGAATCTGTTGTTTTTATGCCAATTATAAATTGGTAATGATAATTAACAAAAATTAAGCAGTGTGGCTGAGAAAACATAAAACGACCCAAATGCTGTTTGTGCATATATTCCCCTTGGGGCCAACCACTGACTGACTGTATATGAGAACTGGACCAAGTTAGTGTGACTTCACTCATAGAAAATGGCTTACTCCTGGCTCCAAAGAAACAAAGTGAATTCAGTAACCTTTTTTTTTTTTTTTTTTTTGCAATCCACCATGTTGGAGCCAGACGATGTCAGTAAGAAGTGATTGGTCCGAGTCAGTCTGAGTCAACATTTCTATGGCAATCACTCAGGAGTGAACTTGTTGGAAGTTCCCACTCCTACAACTTGAAAGCAGGCTCTGGACATGTCAATCAAATGTTTCGAATGTTCGACATGAGACCACATACATGGCATCTACTTGGTCATTTTATTACTTGAATAATTTGTCCTAAATAAAAAAAAAATATGGAGAAAATGAAGATTACCAAGATCATGCTAAAAAAAAAGGTATCAAAGCAAGAATGGTTGTTCTGACAAATATAATGACTGAGTAATAGCTGTTTATTTCTCAATAGAAGTCTTTGGGATTTTGGCTTCTTGGAGTCAGTGGGCACTTTCTGTTTGGAACATGAGAGGGGAGTAGTTACTCAGTCCAGTTCTTATGTACAGTCAGTGGGGCCAAATGGGTATTTGTACCCTGGTCAGATTGTGGATATACTGTATGTGGTGCATGGTGCAGGAGTTACCTGGCCTGATGGGGTGGTAGCAAAGGCAACCATCACAGAACCATAGTGCAGTATAAAAGAAAACAGTCTTTCTAAGAATTCCAACCATGTGTGAACCAAGGACCCTAATCCTACATCCACACCGGGCTCGAAAACACGTGTTCAAACAGCCACTTCCAATTGAAAAACACAAACGTGAGTCTTGGTCTTCCATGTTCAAAACTAACGTTCACACATCACTTGGCAAGCTTTTCAGTGAGTTTTTGGGCTCTACACCATTGACCGCAAGTTGAAGGTTAAGCCAGTGAAACATTGACCAATGAGGGATTCAGATTTGGCAATGACATATGGAAGGCATCCTATTCAAAACACAATGTGCCAACCGTTTGAAAAATGATCATAAAGGAGAAATTGTTTTGTGCTCGGCCAGAATAACATGAGACCAAGACTTGCATATATCATAATAGAGCTGTGAAAACAAAATCCTGGAGCAAAATTTTAGAGTTTCATTGCTTCAACATTTCGCACCAAACCTCTTCCAACTGTGACTACCTGCGCTAGTATTGGGTAGCGACAGTCCAGTGTGAACACCATATGCTTAAAGCATTTAATGCTCGTTTAGCGCGTTCTTGAACGCACATCACATGCCAGGTGTGTGTGTAGATAAACACTACACTACACTTGTGTGAAGAAGGCCTTTTCTTCAAATCCTAGACCAACTAAATGTAAGTAAAAGCATGTTGATGCTGAATATATACTCTGCATCATGAGCCATGTTTTCCAGCAAATCATATACCGGTAGTGGTATGCTCTGATTTCCACTTTCACCAGATTGTGTAATCAACCTCATCAGCTTCAGAGCTTCAGTCAGTACTCAGCTACATGACATGTTCGTCTTTCGGAGTTTTCTTAGTCTCAGTAGTCAAACACCATTCAGACACAGATGTGGATAAAGAACCGCTACCCAAGGGGATACCAGTACTGCCCCTCCCCTTTTCCATTCTCTTAACACTTGAACACATGCATGGAAGTATTTCAAGGGACAGTGCCTTTGATGTGAGCAATTTATAAGGCTAATTATACAAACAGGATAATAACAATGAAGAACGCATGTTTACCCTTCCTGTGTTTACTGCACAGACAGCTCCTTGAGCCATTCGGCAGCTCACATTTGTGCACATGCACAGACACTTCATTGCGTTTGTGAAAACAGCTCGGGTAATTCTCAGTTGTTCGCAGTGCAGGCCACAACAACAACAACAAACAATGCAAAATGCCTCACATCAAAGAAGCGAATGATTATGTATTTAAAAATGCTTTTAAAGTTTCGAGAAAGAGAAAAGATAGCAGATGCGCTGGCTTCCTCCTTGAGTTAATTGATAGCACTGCTGATGGAGTCTGTTCCATAGCTGCAGGACAATGCTTGGATTATCATGTGAGCCCTCTGCCCTTGAGTATTAGATCTTGTTGTTTGCATATTTATTGTGCATTTGTGTATTCACACACTGACTGTATCTTATCAAGCAAATTGGCTCATGTGTCATTATTCCTTGTGTGGGTGGTTGATTGTGCTGTGGCAGTTCCATGCCTCCTGAAAAGTCTTGTGCTTTCACAGAGGAATACATTTATAAGTGTCGGCGTTAACAAGCGTCTTTCCTCTGACATTTGTTCTAGATCTTGCACAGTCTCAGAATACAAAACCTCAGATGTTCTTCAAAAACCGTGGACAACGCCTGTAAATTTTTTATTCGAAACACGGGTTCTTTTTACCTGTTCGTCTGAGAAAGAATGGGTTTGACTCTACGTATCTGCTTCTCCTCGCGCAGCTGAGCCATTAGGCGTGCCTTGTCATCCCATGCATTAGAGGCACATTAAATTTGGAATAACAGCACTCTTAAGATTAAAATAATGAGAATTTAATTATTGACAGCAGATGAATATTTAACAATGACTCTGGTGGCTCAGTTGGTTGTCCTCGTGTGGAGTAGTATTAAGGAGGAAATGAGGTCTTCATGACCCAGAAACCGCGGCCTGTTCTGAGTGAATTTGATCTTTTTCCATTAGATTCCAGGTCCATTCAAGAAGATTTAATGCTATGAAGACACAGTTGGTGTAAATTTAAAAAATACAATATTTCAGAAAAAGGACTAATACATTTAGATCAGTGTCAAAACAAAACAAATGCATTGCAAAATATTGTTTTGCAATAACAATATAATGTTCTTGTTAGCCTCCACAGACAAAAACAATGTATTTTGATTTTGTGTTTCCTTTTTTTTTTATCATGCTGTTTCACAAAACCAACAGCTGTCTGTTCTGTTGAAGGCTCAGTGGGATTATTCTACGAACTTTAAGTTTGTCAGTTTTTCTGAGGCACACAGGTCTCTAGTTCTTTACTTTATGAACTAAGCTGGCTAAAGCTAAGAGATTGCCCTCCAAATGTGCTTCCTGTGCTTTCACAGGATTATTAATAATCTACCTCAATCAACCTCATCTAAATAGGAAACACTCTACAATGAATTTCACACCTTATTTTATTTTGTATTTCTGTGGGTGTTACAAAGAGAGTAATTTACAAGTAAAGCAGGGGTCATGTTACCCATGTAGGGGTGTAACAATTTAATTCATATCATAATTTGTGATTGCCGGTTCGATGCATCGTCGATATCAGTTCATGTTGAACGATCCAAATCACTGACCTAAAATCCAAACAGAACATCTTACACCAAAAATTCAATCAGTGTGACTGAAAGATATAGACTGAACAGTGCAGGGGAAGTTTTCCAGATTCCTCTTTTATCTTGCAAGATAGTCAAGTGTAAATAAAACATGTGTACAGACAAACAAGTAAACAAAAATCAATGGCCATTCACATTTTAGTTTGATAAAGTTCAGCACACTGTTGTTTTTCCACATCAAAATAATACAAAGGGAACACTATAACACTCTGTATGGTCACATGTTGTTAAAATTCAGTTTATCCACACATTGGACTGCAATTGTTGCTTGATCATTTTTTGCTTCCATCACATGTGTGTTGTCCACTGTGATGGCACTTGGTCATTTTTAGGTTATAGTAAAATAAATGTACTGTGTCTCAATCCAAGTGGTATTTTCTAATATAGATTATCGATTTCTTTCATTTTAAATGATATTTTGATGGCATATGTCAATTCCATTGAATCGCTTTAATTCAATTAACAACTTGCATTAGGTAGATCGATCTAGTTAGATAAATCAATTAATCTATTATTGAATAATCATTACACCTCTAAACGCATGACAACTAAAGGAGTGACACTGTGAGATAATAAATTACTTTTGAACAACAGTTGGGAAGTAACTTGTAAAACACTGGTCATAAGTCAGATATAATGCATGCAATTTGGAAGAAAATATTTTGTACAAAGAACCAGCTGTAATTTTTTTTTTTTTATTAAGTAAAACCCAATATTTAGTTTTCTTCTCTATTAAATTGCTCTATTTTAGACTGAATTCTTATTTTTTCTTTTGTTATTGCATGAACGCCACATTTTTTAAAACCAACATAAACAAATGGTTGCTTTTTGTTTGAGTTTCAGAACTTTGCCAAATGAAGATCCTCATCTAGCACAAACTTATTTTAACCATAACTACAAGATACTGCAGTGTAAACTATAGATATGTCATAAATACCCTTCTCTGCTTTAACATTTCCATGCTAACCTCTTTTCTCAAAGTAAAGAGAACTGATGTTGAAAGCATGAAATCACTCAAGTGTCTTTCAGTGAGGACACACATCATGGAACACTGAGAGCAAAAAGCAATGAAATCTGCAGGAAGACATAAAGCATGAGGCAGAAACACACGGAAAGTTGCTGAACGTTAACTTCAAGATATAGAAAGAAGTAGATTTATGACAGAATATTTATGTCAGAAAATATATAAATGTTATTCCTTTGGAGAATGAGAAACATTGTTTAAAAGAGGCAACACCTTACTCTGTGGCCCACCAGGCCTGTAACAAAATCTTTGTTAAAACTCAGCTTAGCCTGAGGCAAACTGGATTTTTAAGTGTTTTTAAATCATAGGTAAAGTAATGTAAATTACCAAAATGTAGTTGATTAATATTAGAAACAAAATGTGCATCAATTGTTAAATTACTAATAGTTATGAATGAATAGTCAATGTGACCTCTGTATTTCCCTTGACAAATTGTTTTTTTTTTTTATCAGACTCCATCTACAAGACAGAACTGTGGGGAAGCCACACAGCATTCTATGTGCAGACTGCTGCATGAAATCTTTCTAGTAATCTTGTAAAGAACTCAATGTAAGGCCATTGAAATCTTTCTGGCCCTTTTCCCAATGACTTTGTGGCACTTTAGCAAAACCACAACAAAGAAATTCTCAAAGTCCCACTCCAGTCATATTTTGATCTATTGTAAAAGCATTTCCAGTGGTCTTTTAATTGTGATTCTTCATCAGAATATATCAGAACTATATAGATATCAGAAATTCACCTCTAAATTGTGTGTGGGATCGTTGGTGGGGAGTAAGTCTTCACTCATTTCTCATCATCCCTTTGTCTATACGTTCTCCTGCTAGCTAACAGCTCTTTGCTACCGTGTCAACTCTAAATGCATCCACAACACAGCTGAAATGATAGCACAACTAAAATGAAAACGAATTTATTAATAATGTGGGCAAAGACAGCATGCATATGTATATTCATACAAAAAATAAATAAACTTGTAAGAAAGACATTAATGTACTATTGAACCGCTTTCTGAAGTGTTAGTCTTTAGTCAGACAGAATTCAACACATATTGTTGTGTGTTCTAAATAAAGGCAAATAAAGCTTTTGTTTAGAAAGGTAGTGTTAAAGCAAAGCCAGACTTTTTTCCTCCTCTCCCCAACGCATTGGATAATTAGCAATACCCTCTCTTCTTTTTTTATCTTTTCTACTTCACATTATGAAGTGCAAGTCACCTTTTGCAAACTGACTCTTTAACTAAATGTATAAGATCATACGAGTGTTTTGCACAAGCTTGTGGATTCACATTGTGTGCCTCTTTCCCGCTTTTCTGAATGTCTTCTGCTTCATAACTCCTATTCCCCTGGTGTTCCTTTTTCTGCCACCCATCCCCCTTTATGGTTATGCTTTATCTATGACGGAATAATGGTTAATTCATCCTAAAGCGAGTTGCTTGCAATACTTCTGACAGCTGAGAAATGTCATTAGAAGCTATAATGAAGAATGAAATCAGTTATAGCATCACCACATGCCCAAAATTCAATTAACACCTCTGAAGGTCAGTCCAAAAGCTTTCCTCATGATGCTTTTATGTGAGCACAATGTTTGCTTGTAAATTCATGTTCCCTTTAAATTTGCATGAGGAATCTGGAGCAACAAAAGTTGCCCATGTAGAAACATATGTAAAAGAAATGCAATTAATATTAATATGCTGAATGCCAAAACTTCTGAATAGAGATAAACAAGCAGTAAGTCAACAAAGGCAACTGATAAGGCATTGAGATTGAAATGAGGTGTGAAGAAAAGCCTTTTCATCGTTCAATGCCATACCTTCACACAATGTACAATTAGAGTGCATACTTTGGAATGAGACACAAGCAAAGTGTTGCATGAATTTGCAGATCATTAAGTCTCTTCGCACGCATTGGGCCTCTGATAAAACAGCAGGAATCAAAGGCGGATAAAGATGAAAATACAGCGCGACAGGAAAAAAGTCATGCAAATGACTTTTGTTATTGCACTGTGATTTTTATTTGACTCATAAGTGATCATTCTGCCTTTTAGTTACAGCTGTCAGCCCTCATTAATGTGCATTATAAATTTCATCAAAGTGCATAAGGCTGTGTGTGATTAATTTATACAGCTCTTTACGTAGGAGGAAGCTGCAGGTGCCACCCAGCCTAATGATTCAATTTGGGTGGCACAGTCATTTTCGTCATTGCAGCGTGACTCCATCATCCTCTTAAACTCACAAAGAATTGAAACAGTAAAAAAATACATATACACACATACATATATATATATATATATATAAATATATATTTTTAATAATGATAATCAAATATGCGCCGATTAGATTCAATAAGTGAATTTAACCTCATGTCATCTCCAATCAATACATGTAGCAACAGTGAGGACGATGAATTAAGCTGGAAAACTGTCATTTATTACACCATAATTTCACATTCACACTGCTACTTGTTCATAACTTTCCAATTATTAACACATCATGGACACTATGGCTATCAATGAAATAATGTCATGAAAAAAATTAGGAAGAGGTAACGCAATAAATTCCTTTTAATCTACTTGTGATTTCACGCTTAACTTGTAATGGTAGCTGAGAAAAAAGATTTAACAGCCGCTTAGCTTTGCATTACCGGATGCTTGGTTTCCGCCATGCAACCAGAATACAGTTAATAGGAAATTAATGGTTTTACACTGGTACTGCACTATTTTGCAAAGAGATCTTGTGTTGTTCTTCCTGCTTCACCATCAGCCCTTGACTTTATCAATCTTTTTTAGGTTCTGTCTTTCTGAAGATGCTTTGACTCCTCAGTTTCTTCATTATAATTGTCTGTCCAGTTGGTCTGCATTTTTTCCTCGTGAGAATGTCCTACTCTTAACATAAAATTACATTTATAATGATTGTTATTATCAGATAAGCCGCCCAAGCTTATCAGAGCTAAGATTCCATTAAAACATACAACTGCCACCAGGTGATGGGGAGGCATTGGCAGAATCTAAGATTTCATGCCGCCGCCCAACTTTTTTATAAAAAATGGTCATGAATGCAGACGGTGGCGGTCAGGCAGCCGTAAGGCATGCAGAATGGCCCGCTTTTTACACACCTCCAGTCTATCGGGTCTCTAGCAGCTGCTGGCACTTGCTATAGATGGGTGCCATCTGGAGACATTTACACATGTAAAAGTATTTGTTAAATTTAGTAAAAATGAAAAAATGCGACTGCCGCCTCCTGATTACAAATGCCGCTGCACGGCCACCTGCCAAATTTTGATAAAAAACGTGCATTTAGGTTGCTGCATGGTGGCATTTTGGGATATGTGACCATAGTCTTAGTTGACAAGTGTAGCATTGCATTAAGCAAACAATTAAATGTAACTTAACGCCACAAAATGGAAAAAAAACAGCATATAATAACCAAAAGTTTAAATAGCACAGTTTTATGGGAGGTTCAACAAAACTGAAAATTATGATTTAATTTTGGTCTGTGCATGCACAGTTACTGTAGGTAAGAAAATGTCATAGGTAGGAAGGATTCTTGATTTTCTGGTATGAATCTTTGGGTTTTTGAGTTTGCTTCTCTAAAGCCACCATGTCTACTCCAAGCTGTTTTTCAGCTAACCATGTCTAAAGAAACCTCCAATTAAGTGAACATTTCTAAGTTTTAACATTATTCAACCACTTTTTCACACCCGTCTTTAGTTCCAGTATACTGTCTGATTTCCATTAGGATTTTATTTGTTTCCCCTTATGCACGCTTCATAGCAATAATTTCACCATTTAACTTGTAAAAGAAATATAGAGTATAAAATGTTTGGGGGAACATCAAGAAGCTAATGACTAACAGTAAATTAGGCATAAAAAACAAAATATGGAAGATTAATTAATGAGCTTTTAGAGTCGTACTGCAACATTACCATAGTCAAAGCTTTTTCCGTTTAGACAATTTTCTGTTTAGTCCAAAACTTTTGACATTTAAAGGTTTAACACGGAGGCAAACATAAATCTGCTACACACTAAGAGAACAAGAAGAAAACTGGCATAAAAAAGCAGATTTGACCTTTAAATTTGTTTAGAAAAACAAAATAAATATCATCCAACAGGAAGGGTTTTAAGTGGACAAAGCTGAGATTTTTTCGAGTTAAACTAGGGTGTACATTTCAAAAGCTGTGCTGTGTGTTTTGTAATTTTGCCTTTAATAAATATTTTCCTTTGATATAGTGGTTGTCCTGTGGCAGGCATACATGATGGTGGAAGGGAGGGCTGCAGAAAAGAAGCAGCCTCCTGGCTTAATGAGAAGGTCACAGCTCTCTAATTATCATAGGTGGCTCAGTAGCATCCTTCAAAAGCACACAGAAGAGCACCAGTTTAAGACAATATTCTTCAATGGCTGTATTTTTTTATGTTTGTGTACACAAATGCAAGCTCCAATAAATTTAACTGCTTTTTAAGGCATGTTTAAAAAAAAATCCCTTTCTTTGAACATAGAACACACATTATTGAACACTCAATTACATTAACTGACATTTATGTGTGCATAAAAGATAAAAGGTTTTTCTTTTCAGTAGTAAATATATGTGATAAACATAATTTTGCAACAGTTTGAATAAAACTTTGCATTTTAAGCTTGAAAGGACAAACAAAAACAAGAGGGATGACAATTTACCAAAAAATAAATAAATCAAAGACTTGTTTATTACTTATTCCGTAAATTGTATACTGAGAACAACGCAATGTATGGTTGAGTTATTTAAATGAATCAAAATTATGAAATAAATAATTCTTGAAATAAAAGGAGAGGTGAGGAGATCTTCCTTTTTTTTGAGGAAGTTAAAACTTTAACTTTATTTTCAACTTGATTTAATTGCAATGGGGACTTTTCTGGTATTTTATTCATTTCAAACCAAGAAAATGTGATAAGCGTATAGATACAAATGCCTTAACTTTAAATTGGTCTTATAAATTTACTAAAAATTAAGTTTTCTATTTTATTAGTCTATATAAAAATGGACTTTATGTATATCTAAGTACATGTGTGCATGGTGAATAATAATATTTTAAAATGAGCAAGTGTACTTTCTTGTTTGTTTGTCTTAATGTCATGTGACAAAAAGCTCAGTTCCCACAGGCCTTTTGCCCTGGATAAAGCTAGGTTAGGCTCCAGTCTGCCTGTCAGCCAAAGCAAACTGCAGTTTTTACAGAAAACAGATAGATTAATGTGCACATCTGTGTTGTACTATTTATCAATCACAGTTGGTCAATACAGAATTTATTACAACTTAGGTAATAAAAAACCATAGCTAATGTTGATGTTATATTTTTGACACTATACGTGAGGGTTTCATGGTGTTCCCTCTTGCAGTCCAAAAACCTCTGTTCATAGATTCATTTGGTAAATCTAAATGTGTGTTAAAGTGGGTTCCAGTATTTGGGTTGTCTCTGTGTGTGGCCCTGCAATGGAGAGGCAATGTCAAGAGCGTAACCTGCTCTCAGCCTATTCAAACCAGGATAGGCTCCAGCAAGCTCTGTGACCCTGCTCAGAATAAAGCAGGTATTGGTAATTGATAGATGTTTGGATAGTTTGAACCCTTAAACATTGGAGTTGTTGCCAGCAACACCTAAATAACACACTCTTTGGGTGTGAGATCGGAAAAAATTTTTGGTCCGGACCCAGTTCGCTTAATTTGTTTTGGATTGAATCCTGAACCTTGCGTTTGGTCCGTACTCAGACTGCCGTCAGGCAGATTGTCCTGTTTCATACTAAAGCTTGAAAACAACTGTGACTAAAGATCTCTTTCTTCACTCATTGGCCAGGAATTACGAGGGTACGACAAAGCAACAAAGAATGGAAATTATGGAAGTCCTGCGTGGAATCCTTTTTGGGATAGTTCACTTATTGAAACTTTATATTTTGCTGATCAATTTTGAACATCTGTATTGATGTGTTTTGTGCACACAAATTACATTTCTGGGATATCTGAGTTAACAAATTAAAACATTTCAGACAATAAAGGTGGGGGGAAATGTTCTCTCTTTTTTTGTTCAAAAGCCGCATAAAATTTACCTAGTAAACCATTGTGATTAATCACAATCCAAAAGTGTAATTAATTTGATTTTTTTTTTTAATCGATTGTCAGCACTACATTAAAGTTGATAAAATACATCAAACGCTCTCACCGATCTGGCTCCCTGTAAAAAGTTTGGACACCCCTGGTTTACACGATTGATGTGAATCAGCTGATTCTGATGTGGAGAAAATGGCTTTGCATATCAGCTTTGTGCCGTTATGCAACACTTCAGCTATATATCTACACCCAACACATTACAAACGTCAAGTGTTGCATAGCAGCGCAAAGCCTTTTTTCTCTGCTTCTGAATCCTCTGCATACGTTTAATTGCGTAAACAGTTGAAGCGCTACGGCGGTCGAAAGAATTTAAACTCTGGAGCTAAAGCTCTGCTGTTAAAGGGTTGAATGGGATTTGGTATGTGGGGTGCTTTTATAGGAAGTGAGTATTTTCCATTTTCCTGGAACAACAGCAATGTAACCATCAAATTTTAGAAAACTCCAATAGTTAGGCAACAGATGTGTAATAAACAGAATTTGTTACATGCAAAAACAATTTAAGGCTTTTAAAAAAGTATAGACAACTGCAGTTATGATGACTGGACTATTTCACATATTGTAAAGTGTATCTTTGCTGCGCATATTAGATCCAATTTAATGTGGCATAATAAAAAAGTTAATTAAAACGGTAACAGTCTTGTCATCTTTAAGTTTACCGCCATCATACTCAGAACAACACATTAACAGGCTCGTGCTGCTTAAAGTAATTGTGCAGCTCTTGGTTACAGCACCAACTCACTTTATTAAAGTAAAAACTGACCTATTTATGCTTGAAGTGCACGACAAATGACCCACACCACAGTAACAAGAGAGAAAAGGGGAAAAAGAAAAGAGAAAGAAGAACTTTTGCAGTTTTGACCAGAAAAAAAGTGTCTTCATTGAAAGATTCAACGCATGTTTCAAATAAATCTCTCAATGTTAATTGAAATTTGCTGACAAAGTGCAGTAAAAATAACTCAAAAGGAGATGAACACAGTTAGCACTCCAATGTAGAGTTGATGGAAGTTTCTTTTTTAATCCCAAAGGTTGCACAAAAATATACATACCTGTAAATCACTGATGGTAGATCATTCTTATTATTATTGTTTTTATGTTTGTTTTTTTTCGGTTGACGTGCATTCATGAATGATGAATGGATAATGCAGTGTTAAGTCTTAAGCAGACATAAAGTATCGACACAAGAGGTAGGAAGGATACATCTCTCTTTGAAGAAAATAATTTAGAATGAAACCTAAAGATTTTTAATTCATATTTGATTTTTAAAGATTATGGACCTAGTAGCACATCATAAACACGAGAAAAATAGCACGTTTATGGATGCAAGGAAAGCTATAAACAGAAAAGCATTTTTATTCATTTTCAAACAGAAAACTACTAAACTGCATGAACTACTCTAATTAAAACCTCTCACTGTGACTTAGTGTGCTGTCAGTGCAGCACACTAAGAAACACAATTTATAATTATTTGTTAGAAACATTTCAAGAAAATAAAGTAGACTGAATAAAATAAATCAAAAACAGTTAGTATGGAGAAAAAGACAGACTTTAGAAAACATATATATTCTGTTTTTGTGATCAAAATTTATGTTTTTGAATTGTGAGTTTCACTTCCACTTTGTGCCGAACTGTCAGTTTGTGAATATTTTTGTGGAGAAGACATCAAAGGAGCTTCCATCTGACATGTTTTGGATTTCACAAGAGACTATTTTCAATTTTCTGGCCAGAATAAAACTCACATCCCATACCTCAAAAGTACAATCATAATGTAAGACATCTCCATCAATTTTCCACTCCACTTCAGTTTGCTTTAACATGTCCTTATGGGAAGTACAGTACAGCTGGGAGATAAAAAGCTCCTTTTCTTCCTCTGCTTCTGCCTCACTTCTCATCCAGTCTTATCAATCGACCACCCGTCCTGTGTGCTTGCGACCTCTAATGGATTTCACATGACAACAGGTCAGAAACAGACAAGTGCCCAGACCCTCACTAACTTGACAACCATTAGTCTGCAACAAGGTAGGAGGGAGGAGAGGGTCTCTCGGTGTCTTGCAACTGATGTGTCGTGCGCTGAGCTATCTCCCCCGGGCACCATGTGGATGCATCCACTCTGACAAGCGTCTCGTTCCCTTCTCTGTTTCCCGGGCCTATTATCATGAGGTCCTATGAATGTTATGCATTCTGGGAAGTGGCACATAAAAGAATGATCAGGCAAAGCTTTCACAGATAGAAGCTGTTCGCGCAGGAATGCTCTTTGTTGAACAAAATGGAAATGCAGCAAAGAGAGGTATACTTGTTGAGCGTCCTTACGGGGGCACATGCACTCACACATGGCATCATGTGCCTTATTATTTATATGCGCTTGTCAGCTAATAATGCATAGGTCTCTCGCTGGAGCACTTTCTGCCATCTTTTGAAAGTCGAGGCAAGACGCTCCCATGGTTTCTGAGACATCAAGGGTCCTTTAACCAGGATGATGTCTGAAGAAGTCATCCTCAACTTATACTCATACGATGCAGCCAAAGCCACCAGCAGTGGGGAGCAGTGATCTACCTTTGTTCACTCATTTACTTACTTTCTGTACATTGACCTTTCACCTGATGACTTATGATGATTCAAAATAAAATGTCAAAGAGGAAAAAAATGAGTTTGAGGATCCACAGAGGCTAAAATCTCATTATCTTTAAGAATTTAAATCAGACATTATCTCCTAAAAATGCATCGTAAATAACATTGGCGCAAATCTACTGAAAGTCGTTTGTATTTCGCCGTTGCTAATAGCTGCGAGAGCGACGACTGCCCTCAAAGGGTCGAGCGCATTGTTCGCTTATCATGTGATGGGGACATTTTTTTTATGCAAGAGTGAGCCCTGATTAGAGGGTGAGTCTTAATGACAACTAATTAGCCAACCTCTTTAGCCTTGGCATAATGATCAAACGAGCTGTCATTGGGTACCTGATACAATGATCCTCTCACTCTTGATATGATATTTTATTCCTCTGCAATTATGCAGCCCCCACTGCACCACATGTGTTTATTGCCTCAAGCACACATGTCAAATTAAAGAGCAGCTTATGCACCTGATATTTGATTATTGCCTGCTGCACCACCATGCACAATGGGAAAATGTCAAAGGCAGCAATTTGCCGTACTTCAAGCAGAAATTGGTACACTTTAATCACAAAATATTCACACACAAAGATAAAAAAAAATACAAAGTTTTCTTTTTTTTTCTTTAAATCTGGCTGTTGTTAGATGTTTTTAACCTCCTTTTTAAACGGTAAAGCTAAATGTTTTTCCAAACTAAAAAAAAAAGCACAAATCCTAAAATAATTTTTTACAGATTTTCCATATTTTTCATTTGTGGAAAAAACTGCCTACACCAGCTGGAATATGTAATGTATGTAACGTCCATCAGGAACTGAAGCAGCAACTGATTCAGGAGAGATGATGCTATCTGTGCACAACTTCATGTGGTTATAAATATTGTTGTGACCAAATGAAAAGAAAAGTAATTTGATTCAATTATTTCGCAAACCATATAAGTTTAATTATCCTTGAACAGTGTTGGAGATCATTTCTGTTTTTTTTTTTTTTTTGTCCTGCAGTCTCATGACACATTTGTTGCTCCGCAAAATGTGATCGTGATTATTCTGCTGTATCAGTGTTTACCCCATCTTTTATGAGCCAAAATAGCAACTTCTAATTGACTAATTCTTCCCGCTTGTTTAAACTCCATCCTGTGGTCATGCTCTAAGTGTTAAATGCTTTCCATTTCCTTTCTCTAACAAGCCGAGCATTCTTCAGCGTTTATCATAAATATTAGTTTCTTTGCAACCAAAGGTCATTTTATCAGTTTCACGTCATACTTTCTGAAATAATTCTTTCAATTTTTATTTTCAGAGTTTTTTTCTGCCAATCCTTTGCAGGGAATTTTCCAGAAGAGCCAGCTATTCCTGCAGGATCCAGGAAAATATCAACTTCGTTGCTAAAATTTGTGACAGATTTTCTTAATAATTTTGTCACTTAAGTGCTTCTTATTTCACAACAAAAAAGGAACAGTTTTATTTAAACCCTCAGCAGCTGTCATTGACAAATGTTTATACGTTGGATGCAAAGCAGGATTTGTCTGTTTCATGAAGTCAGTGGTTTTATGAATCCACTTGATTAGTTGCTCCAGCTCTGATCAATTAGCGAGGTGACATCGCTGGAATGATTGACTTAAATGCTCCCTCATGTGTAATTGTCATATGCAATAAATCAGACTGAAAGATGAAATAAGTCAGTGTTTCAGGTCTTACCCTGCAAAGTTTGTGATTTATTGTTTTGGCCACCATAACTTCTTTTGACTGCAGTAGGGGAGGTGTAGGAATCACAGAACCGATAAAAAGAAGGCTTTCATTTGGGAAGCATTTTGAAAGGCCTTTATCGTGGATCTGGTTTGTTAAAGACAACCAGGTTTTGTGATAGATGCTTTCTGACACAGTGATGACATAAACGCTGAGGGCCTGACAGACAGGCACACCCCTGCAGTGGGAGGCATCATTTAACACTGGAATGCACACTTCCCCTTTTTGGGAGTCTACTGGCTGGTCTTTAAGGTCCCTGGTGAACCGTGTGCTTCCCTACCACCTGCTCTGCTGTATGGTTTGTGACAAATGTTGATAGATGGTGCAGGTTTACACAGATAATTGATTGTTTAAGCCAAGAAGTCCCAATGCAAGCTTAATTTAACTACAGCATGTTTCTCATCTGCCATTCATTAAAGTCTTGATGTGTTAACGTGCATTGAAAAAGTCGTGGCTGAGTTTGAGCCATTAGACAAACCACTCAGTAAAAAATTATAAAACATTTATATATATATATATATATATATATATATATCTTAATGGAATTAGATTGAAATATTTTTTACAAAACAATTCAACAGTAAGCTTCCGAATTCGACACCGTTTTACCTGATGAAGACAATGTGATTGGCTCACAAGCACATAAATGAGAGAACAACATTGATTGCACCTGTCCGGTGAATTGCAACTGTGGAATTTTGGTTCCCCCAGATGCCAGTAAAGCCCAGATGTTATAGTGTTGCTCCAAAACCACAAACACAACATATGGCAATTGCTGCAGAATTACATTTTGGACGGCTCTCTAACCTGAGGATGATAAAACATGGAAGTTCAGTCTGCAGATGAACACCTGCCACATTTAACTGCATGAAACGTCAGTCCAGAAAATAAAAAAGCCACCAGGTAAAGTCATTGTGACGACTGCTGCAATCTTAGAAGCCTCAACTCGATGATTCTTTATTTAAAATATTTGACTTTATTGAGTACAGTTTGGAAATTTAATGTACTTGCAATGAAAATTTAAGTAGATTGAAAACAATTTTACACAATCTTACCTTAAACTTTACTTTATCTTTCAGAATAATCTTGTAACAAACTATCTTTAAGATTTTCTATCTGAATACATTTGTTTTACAAGAAACTGGCAAATGTGAAAAACATTTGCTTCAGTAAGGAAGAAAAATTAAACCAATAAGAACACAGATCCATTTTCCTGAAAAATAAAATTATGTGGAATATGCCACAAACCAAGGAGACCACAGTTATTTTTCTGTTAGACTAATGTCCCCACGGGTTGTAATGGGTTAAACCATTGAATTGTGAGTTTCCTAATTATTGATTTCTTAATTTATTTTTTTTATTCCAAATAAACTTAGTTTGGATTTACTACAGATTATAAAGTGGGAGATGTAAAGCTTTTTTGGTCCTCTTTTTTTTATAGTGGCCTGGATTAAATTAGAAACATCATTTCCAGTTTTTCCAGACTATTTTAGGTCATTCATGCCTGGCTCATGACATAGTTTATACTGAAAGCCCTTTTGTTTCACTTAAACAGGTTACCTGTTTTTGGTTAAGTTCTTTCCTAAATTTAATCGAGTTTATGTTAAATAAATGTTTGTTCAGTCAAACTATTGTAAAGGTGTTTGCAAATGTTAGATTTATTAATAATGTTTTACATTGTTATTTATAATGTTTGTTACAAAATATATTTAAAGATAAAATAGTTTTCTTTCAAAAACATTTTTACATGGATTTTTAAACCCATGTATTCATTCCAGATATGTCACTGCCAATATTCGCTCACACTTTTATCACAAGAAAAGACTGTTTCCTTATCAAATTGACTTATTTCCCAGTGCTGTTGAAGCACATCTAAAACATAGTTAGGGTTTAGTGAAGCATTCACTAATGTCCAGGAACAACATTTTATTTCCTAAGCGTGACTTGCCAGTCATCCTGGTGTTCAGTCACCGGGCGTTCTTAATTGTAAATGTTGGAATGTGGCTGTTTTGCTGCTGCTATTAGCTTTGCAGAGAGTGTCGAATGTTTTTCTGTTTCAGTACAGTCGAATTCAGCCATTATTCATCCACAGCCCAGAACTAGCCGGTGGGGTTGGTTGGAAAATGAGCCCTGTTCTCCGTTTCTCATGTAGGAAAACTTGTGTGTAAATAGGCGTGAATTCTACAAAAAAAACACACACCTCAAAAAAAATCTTTGCAAACCTCACACCCATCTAAGAAATTTGTGCTTAAAAAAATGAAGGCAGACTTGGTCTCCTCTGAGTTTTTGGCTCCACCATCTGGCCTTAGCCAACACTGTTTTAACTCTAGCACTTCGGTGATTCAAGTTCAAACAATTAGACATTAAAAAACTAAATAAAAAATCAAGACAATTTTTTTATTATCTACTTTGCATCAAATGTCTGCAAAATATTTGAATTTAAAAATAGGTAAATTGCTTCATTTTAGGGAAACTGTATATTTTTTATAAATCCCACGCCATAATTTATTTTATATATTCAGCAAAGACATAAATAAATATTTTTAATCATTGGTGATCTATTCTTGCATTTTCTTCTAGGCTTGTTAGGCCTATTAGCTTGGTTGTTTTCATAAGACTGCATGTATTGATCGGTGGAAATGAGATTGGTGAAGAGAGGGTTTTGGCTTAGCGGGGGGTGGACTGGTAAAGGAAGGAGGGTGTCTCTCTTAAAAAGATCTCATGTTATGGCAGCTGTTATTAAGGCTTTTCATTTGCTTTTGAAGACAGGCTGGGGGGATCGGTGGTGGCAGGTTACAGACGTGAGCTGTCTCCATTGCTCATTTTCCTCCTGACAATATCCTTTGATTTGTTTAAAGGCTCTCAGTGTGTGCAATTTATAGTCAGGTGTCTATGTGAGCTTTTGTTTGCACAACTGCCTCCTGCTGAGCTGCTTTTACCAATTAGCATGCAGCTGCTTCATTTCCGTAAGACAAACAAACATGAAGGGCATCAGTTTCCTTTTAATACTAAAGTTTTTTTTACATTGACACTTTCTTTTTCCTGTTTTTTATTCATTTTATTCAAAGTTTTCAAGCAAAATTACAGTTTGGATTTTACTGGCTTATTCATAAAGTTTCTGAATTCTGCCACACCTTTGTCCACACTTGCAGGTCATCATGTTCAATATACTCACCTGTTCTCCAGTGTTTGTACACCCTGTACTCCTTTCGCCCTCTGCCACGTTGTGGTCTTCATATGCAACCTTCCAGCCTTGTGACTGGTCTCCAGAAGCATAGCTGTTTTGGACCTTGTTGGTATATTTGAGTTTCGCATCAGCCTCTACTTGGATTTGAGGAGGATTAATATTATCTGGCCAAAGGATGCCCCCACCCCCCCCAGCAGCCAGTTCTAAGCTCTGGATCATTACGGAGAAACGGCTCCTTGCTGCCCTCCTCCTGTCGGAAAGGTCCTGTGCTGCTCGGCCTGTTCCAGCTCCTGTCGCTGAAGCAATAAACTCTGAATTTCTCACAGTTAGTGCACTTTTCGGGTCCACAGTTTAGAAAGCAGTCTCACATAAACATAAATTAGTGTATTTAGTATGAGGGGAAATAATCTGACTTCAAACAAGCAGGAAATGTGACTATTTTACTACTTTTGAAGCAATAGTTTTTAGATTTAATCACGTTTTTAAATCACTGAATACCTTATATATGAAACCAGGTTTTAATGCTTAAAATTACATCAGTATATTTGTCCATGTAAAAATAATTTTAAAAAAAGTAATAATATTCCTTAAAGGAAATGTTCATTTTCACAAAGTTGTTTGCATTTTGTCCACTTCTGTTTATTTTTCTATATTTCAATTTATATTTTTTCATGTTTAGTTTATTTTTGAATATTTATCATGCTGTCATGATGCCCCTGCTGTCAATCAGAAGCTGCTTCTGTTAGAATTGCATATGACATATGCAGAAAGTAGCAGGACTTAAGAAAAACCTTTCGTTTTGAAGTGAAATTCAGAAAAGAGTCTGTAAACGCTCTCCCTGCTCATTCAGGGGTCTGCAACCTGAGCCTCCAGAGCCACATTCGGCTCTTTTAAACCCTCCATTAGGCGTTTTGAAGAAAAGTGCTTACAAATTGCAAATGTAAAAGGTTTCTAATTTTGGTTAATTTGTTTCAGTAAATTTGTTATTTATGTTAAGGTTATTAAAAAGTCAGATAACTGAGCAAAATGATGCATGTATTCTGATCTTATGCTGAACAACTGTGTCTATCTGCTGTTTAGAGACAAAGCTCTTAAAATATGGAGTATAATTTAGATTAATTTATTTAAAAAAAAGGATTTTACACAGATGTCATCATGTTTATATTCAAAAGTAAAAGGAGGAAAGGATGACTATGCACCAAAGTCCTAATGATCAAAATGTCATGCTTTACTTGACTTTTTTGCAGTTTTAATTTCTCTAAATCTGTAAATTGTGCATCTGCTTGAGCAATGTACATAGTTTTGAAAATATCTTGTGCTGCTTTTAAAAGTAAAAGAAATACAAACTGTTCTTTAAAGAAAAACTAATATCTCCATCACTTAATGTATTAATCACTATCTTTATTATACATATTTTTAAGCTACATACAAATCTTCCGTATGTTTTTCCAAGCAGCGAGGTGAGACTTTGTGTCTCTCGATGGATTTTGGTCTGTAGGAAGTTGGACCTTTATTGTGAAAGGTTTCAGACTGCTGCCTTAGTTAATACTTTTCACACTACAAAAACACAATGATTGACCTGAATCAAATTAAATTCTTAAAAACAAAGACTATTTTCTCTTGAAACCTCTCCTACAACAATGTTAAAATGTTGCAAATCTGAAACACCTAATTTGTAGTTAAGGAAACTTTTACCAGGCAAACTTTGATTATGTGGTTTCAGTACCACTGCCAAATATAGTTTGGCGGTGAGAGGGTTAAAGAAGAATAGGGCTGGACAAAAGGGATCAATGCCAAGCTCACCCAAAATTATATTTATATTCTGTGTGACAGATCAAATATAAACATGTTGGGCAAAAATCATTCTATCCAACAGTGCATACATATGGAAAATTCCACACGAGTCATTTATGGAACTGATCACACCAGTAGCTTAAAAACTAACAAAGTAAAAAAAAAAAATGATGAAAGACATTTGTCCCTAAGTCAGAAAAAGAAAAAATGGTTGCCAAAAATAAATCTGTTACTGTCCCATTTAATTTCCATAGCTACAGACTTGCAACAGTATTTGATGTCAGTTGTCAATTATCTGACCTCATGGGGGCAGCAGGAAATTTTGCTGTAACTGGTCAAAATCACAAAACTTTTTTTTTCATGTAATGTGCTGTTATTGTAAAGTCCAGCTCATTATTATTTTGCAGTATCTAAACACACTTAAACAGGATCAACTATAACCCTTATCCCAAGCATATGTAAAATGACAGAATTACAATTTAAATATTAAAAAACAAAAATGTAAAAAAAATTGAGGATAAAACTCACACTCGAACCATGAGAAAACAAAAAGGTGAACAAAGCAGGACTAAAATGTTTTTACGTTTTTTAAAAGTTTTCAAAATTATTGTCAAATGATCTGAACACTTAAACAGTTCACTATGAATTGAGCTGGGTAAGCAGCAAAACATTTTCTTGAACAACTTTTAAAGTCCAGTTGCTCTGAAGAACAGAATCTTATGATAACACGATCTGGATGAAAGGGAATCCACAAAGACACAAAACTAAAAGCTGCTGTGAATGAGAGGAACTGGAAGAGCCAAACTCTGAGAGAAGGCTGTATCTCCAGACCTGGAGGCCCAACAACGCTCTCAGGACTGAGGACTGAGACACATGGCACATGTGAGTGGAAGTAAAAGTATAAAAAATTTAATGAGGTGCTGCATTTTCATTTTGAAACAAAACGCCAATATCTATATGCATCCTAGCCTAGCTTTTATCCAAATTAATTCATTCATTCATTCATTCATTTTCCAATCCGCTTTATCCCTTTCGGGGTCACGGGGTTGCCGGAGCCTAACCCGGCTACTCATGGGCGAAGGCAGGGTACACCCCAGGACTGGTCGCCAGTCTGTCGCAGGGGCCACAATCACACACCCATGCACACTCACATCCACACCTAGGGACAATTTAGGGTAACCAATTAACCTGTGAAGCATGTTTTTGGACGGTGGGAGGAAGCCGGAGTACCCGGAGAAAACCCACGCATGCACGGGGAGAACATGCAAACTCCACACAGAAAGGTCCCCCAGCCAGGACTTGAACCGGGAACCTTCTTGCTGTGAGGCAGGAGCGCTAACCACTGCGCCACCGTGCAGCCCGTATAATTTTACATATTATAATAATAATAATATTAAGCATTTATACTGTATAGTTCATAACTGAATTACTCTTTATACTGTAGGTCTACACATTTGACTTGTGTATCTTTTTCCAGATGGATATAACCATTTAAAAGGGGAAGTCTCTTCCAGAGAATAAACAGTGTGTTGAATGCTGCAGTAATTAGCACTGCCCATTCTGTTCTACAAAGTATTTCCAACCAACAAGATTATGAAAGGTTCAAATTCGTCTTCAAAGACACTTCAACTGTTAGAAAACATTTGTAAGAGCAAAATATTTATTTTAGTTAGGAATTTGACGGGAGGATTGGTATAGAGGGCTGCACGGTGGCGCAGTGGTTAGCGCTCCTGCCTCACAGCAAGAAGGTTCCCGGTTCAAGTCCTGGCTGGGGGACCTTTCTGTGTGGAGTTTGCATGTTCTCCCCGTGCATGCGTGGGTTTTCTCCGGGTACTCCGGCTTCCTCCCACCGTCCAAAAACATGCTTCATAGGTTAATTGGTTATTCTAAATTGTCCCTCGGTGTGTGGGTGTGTGATTGTGGCCCCTGCGACAGACTGGCGACCAGTCCAGGGGTGTACCCTGCCTTCGCCCATGAGTAGCCGGGTTAGGCTCCGGCAACCCCGTGACCCCGAAAGGGATAAAGCGGATTGGAAAATGAATGAATGAAGGATTGGTATAGAATAGAAAAAAATACTTCACAACCAGAAAGTTGTTTTTTTTTTAATATTAAATTTGAAAAATTGTACTTATATATTTTTTTTTCTTTTTTATTTACAGCTGTGATTTGTTGTACAGAAACCAGCTGTTAGGTGGTTACAATTGTCCTTGGTCAAGACACTGGACCCCAAATCGCCTCTGGTAGGAGGTTGGCGCCAGTGTTCGGCAGCAGAATGTATGAATGTGGGAATAAAAGGGAATAAATGAAGTGTGTGAATGTGTGTGAGAATGGAACTGTGACTGTGAAGCACATTGGGCCTTCAAGGAACGTAGAAAAGCGCTATACGAGTATTTACCAGTCTGTTTGTTTAAGTTTAATATAACTCCTAATAAATATAAGTTATTCTATCCCCCTCAACAGATCCTGTTTAATATTCCAGATTGTTTGGTTTGTTCTTATTTAGTTTTCTGGCATGTTTTATTTTATTATATTTCATTTTATTATTTTGTGAAATTGGTTAAATTTGTGGTACAGAATAAAAAATGTAAAGGCGAATTCATATTCACTCTTTAAGCGCCAAAGTAGCAATTCTGGGTGATCAGTATCACTACATTTTCTGTATGCAGAGCACTATCTGTTTCACCGCATGTGCGAACCGTAGTGCTGTTGCTGTCCTGAGGAGTGCTGTTGGTCTTCTCAGCCTGCAGATTCATAATACTGAACTCTGATTGATCTAACAAACTAAACATGATTTAAAATGAGCTGAAATGTTTGAAAAAAATCAAATCTGGCAACAACAGCAAACAACTTTGTGTAAGGAAAACACAAAAAAGCATGTGTATGTTTGTGTGTGGGGTGAGAATGACATGGAATAAAAATGTTACACCATTTAAAAAAAAACTCCTATAATGTAAAATTCTGAAAAAGTATAAATTAGAAAAGGAGAGACGTAATGGAGTAATGTACAGCCAATTATGACTGTCATGTTGTTTTGATACCTTGATGCTTTTCTTTTCTTTTTTCTTTGATTGTTAATGTGAATAATGATTCTGTTTAGTATGTTAAAATGTATGTATAAAACATAGTAAGACTGAAGGTGGGTATTAATTAGATTTTTCTTCTACTCACTCCTTTTAAGCACTTTATCACATTCGGTTTTATCATGTTTATTAAACTAATTTATTTTGTGTTTGAAAATAAAGGGAAATCAATTAAAATTTTTAAGAAGATACCAGGACGACATTTTTGTTTCTGGTACTATTATACTGTGATACTGTGATTAAATGTTGTATTTCAACCATTTGCATAATAAACATTTGCATATGTAGTCTGTACTTTTATTTTATATGTAATTGTGCTCATTGACAACATAGCTAGGGATCACAGATGAAAACTAGCCTTTTGGCTAACTATGCATATATATATACCGGTACATAAATACATATACCATATATGTGGAAACGAGTTAAGATCGGATTTTGCATAAAGATTGTTTCTGCCATCTGGGAAAAATACATTTACAAACTGGATAAATGAAAAAAAAAACGGTCTTGTTTATACTTTCCTTAATTCAAAATGATCTTTTGTGTGTATTTATGGGATTATAATTGCTTAAATCTTTTTTTCTGCCTTTGTTGTTGATCTCACAGATAATGCTTTTGTTCTATTCATGTGCTCCCTCTTGAAAATGAAACCTTTCAACTGTTTAGCATTTTTAAAACAAACAGTACAAAGGAGAAAACATAATGCAATAGTTGTATAAAATTAGAGGTTTGTTTGCCTTTAAACATTTATAACGCTTATCATCCCTGGAGAATTTCCCCCCAAATGAGCAAATAAATACCATTGTAATGCAACAGAAACCCTGCCCCTAATATGAGGCAAATCCCCCATTAGGATCTTAAATCAGCAAGGCTTTGTGGGTAATTAGTGAACATGCTCAGGAATGTTAGCAGGGTTTGGCAGGTGCGTTTGATCACTGGCACGAGGCAAAATCTCTGTTGACAGAGAGAGATGGCAGGAGGATGGAGTTGGGAGGGTAAGTGGGTGGAGGAGACAGAAGTGTGAGGGCTGACAGGCAGGTTTTCAAAAGCCACTCTACTTTTTCTCTTTTTTTTCCATAAACAGACTAAAGTTCTGCTTTAATATGAGATTAGAAGGTGAGATTGTTTAGAAGATAATTTTTTTTAAAGCCAAGTGATTTTACAGTGAATTATTCGACCGCAGTGTTAAACCGATGAGAAGAACTATCAAGCTTTCATCTAATTTACTCATAAAAATTTAGCCCTTGACTAAAAACGAAATAAAAATGCAGCAAACAAGCTTTAGAACAGCAAAAGCTAGTCTTTTTTTTTAGGGGGGGTATTAAAAATGCTGCCATCATCCTATCCATGATCACTTCATCATTTAATTAATTCCTGACCTGTTATTACGCATTTCCTAAATTGCAAAGGTGATGTGCATCAAATTATTACAGTAAAAAGTCAAATGTGCCCTAATGATTACATGGAAATACATCCCATACACCTGAATTATTAATTTTATTGTGTGTGGTTTGCCACGAGTTCAATGGGACCTAATTAGTGGAGATACACTCAGCTAATTTGTGGATGCCAGAAGCATAGTTTATATATAAGAGCTAATATTTGAAAGTCAAATTTAGGTTGAAAAGGACTGTAATAACTGTTAATTAACTCATTTTTTTCATCTCTTCATTTTTTTCTGCTTTAAACAAGCTTGCATTGAGTACAATATTCAGTGGGCTGGTGCTTAACATTTCGGACCACAAAGATACTTTTCAAAGCTTTGAATTATGCTTTTGATGTGGGTATTCTCTATAGAATAGATATTTTAAGATTCCTTTGTTCAAAAATTCATTTTTATTATCACTGTATGAAATGCATAGCAATTCCCCACATAACTAAGCGTTCGTACAATTAACATCTTCGATCGGCCTCATCTTTCTGATAATTTATACAGACTGTGCACCTCCCCTGTGATCGCTTGCAGGGTTTGAGTTTTCCACAGCTCCCTTGCATTTACAGAATCAGCTTTACTGTGCCGAAAAGGAAAAGGGAAAGTTTAATGTATCGGACTTGACTGTCAAGATAATAAAGACTTTGAAACAACCAGGATGCCGGTTCAACAAGCAAGCCTTGTGCAGCACCAGTGTACTGACATCAAACCAATTAAGACTGACGATAAATATTAACAGGAGTGGGTATTAACAGAACAAAACTGGAAAGCCAAGCTGTAAACAAGTGCGGGACGGCAGATCATTAAAACTGTGCCTCACAGTACTGCACAGCAATGGGGAGAAAGCAATTCAACGCAGGAACGGATGTTTCCTCGACGCTGAATGAAGCACTTTATGTTATGCAGTAATAAGAGCAGAAAAAAAAGATCAATACTGTGATTCACATTCACTATTTAAGCCAGGGTTCCGGCTGCATATCAGGTAAGGATTCATTGGAACTTTTTACACAGCGAACGTTGAAGAACAATATGCAAACGGAAAACGAATAATGAGACAAAAGTCCCTTATTTTTATTTTTCAGTTTAAATCCTCCTGACTCCTCAGCCAGCCTCTCTCAATCATTCACATCATTTCCATACTACTTGGAGCATCAAATAGCCTCTAAAACCCCATCAGGGCAGAAATGTTTTATTCTAGGTTAAAGGGGATTTTCAACATCTTGTTTTGATTTCTGTCAAACCTTTTAGGAAGACCCGTAAGCGCCAAACTACACATGTGCCCCGCAGTACACCAACCTGAGGCTTTCACAAATGCTCTGCAGTTATCCAACAATCAAGAATATTTTGTCTTTTGGTAAATTCTACCTCCCACAATCAATTTAACGCTCTATGAGAACTGGAAATAGGGCTGTGATAGAGTCATGCAAAAAAATGCATGGTAGAAACACATTTTGGCAAAATCAGTATGCTTAATCATAAATATGACATCACTGGATTATCTTGTGATTAAAATAGTTGGGTATAAATGCATCTATATTTTAAAAGAAGTGCAGTATGTAGCAAAATGTCAGTAACCAGAGTGAATAAAGAACAGCTAAGAACTTTGCATTAAAGCAGGTTAATCTTTTTGCTTTGTTTTGTTTTTTTAGCCTTTCTTATGAAAGTAAAATTAAAAATTTGCTTTGAGATTGAGATGTTAAAACAAATACAGACATGTAGACATAACAGAATATTTATTTTTTTAATAAATCATAATGATCTTAATTTGAAGTAGTTTTACTCAGAGTTCCCTCACTACTCCTCACCTACTAAAAACTATTGGTGTGGGACTGTCCAGTGCCCTGGATTTTAACGCAATTCGGACACCATTATCACTACTTTAATTTCCCTAAATGACAAATATGTCATCACACACCTGCCAAGGTAAAGGCCTAATAAAAAGGGACATCTTACAAAAACTATTTATGAATCTAAATAAATGATAAAACTTTGATTCTTTACAAATTTACCTTTAAATAGTTTTTTCCAAATGACAGATTGTTCAAACACAATGTCTTGTTGTATAAATTAATGAATCTAGAGGACATCGATGCACACATGCAGAGACGTCTGGAAAGGTTGCAGGGCACTGGGTTTTAAACTGTAGATTCCAGCTAAATTGTGAATGCCCAATAACTAAGTATACTAAGTAGTGAATGAATTTGTACACGTTTGTCATTTAATTTAGTTGCTTCCTATTATGTCCTGTGTTTGTCACAGATCTGTAGTTTGTCATGTTTCAGACACAACACATTTAGGATGGATTTATGGATGGATGGATGGATGGATTTATGGATGGATTTATGGATGGATGGATGGATAGATGGATTTAAAATCTCACTCCAATCATCTTTTGATCGACTTTAGAAAAGCGTTCCTTGCAGTCTTTTAATTATGATTATATTGTTTCATCAGAAATTTGTCTCTGAGTTGTGGGTGGAACTGTTGGTGCATAGTGAGCCTGGATTCATTTCCCATCAACCCTTTGTTTACACTCTCTTTCGCTAGCTTACAACACCTCACAACCCCAAGCTATTGCAACAAAAATGGTAAGAAATATTGGAGATATCCAGCCGTACAGTTCTGAGCCAGAAGCCAGCTCAGACGAGGAAAACAACATGGAAATATTTGTCTACAAGTGGATGCGTATCAGGATGGGGCAGAGCAGGGAGCTTGTGGCCTGCCGATTGTAAGTTCCGTGTAACAACTACAAAGTTTTTTTTTACTAAATTTTTTTGGTCTGCTTCTGATTCACAAAGATTTAAACAATGAAATGCTTCGAAATGCTATTTTAATCTTTATTTTCTTTGTATGTGTCCTCATTATGAGAAAAATGCTACAAAAAATTTTTAAAAACACATTTTTATTGGAGTGGGTCTTTGAGTAAATGTTTTTGATTAGTATTCTAGTTCTTTTCAATTATCCTCTGTTCTCTGTTCTTTTATTTGAATCACCCACAGCAACTTAGAAGGGTCTGACAGACATCAGCCCAGCAGGAGACAAACTTTGTGGGAGCAGATCCCCACTTGCCTCTGCAGCCCACTTCACGTCTCACCAACATCAGGACCCCAGCAGCTTTAACATTTATGTTTCTAGACAATTTTCATGATGATTCTTTTCCTGAAAGCCGGGACATCTTTAAGCCAATTGTTTGTTTGGAGGAGGTCTGGGAGGAAGGGTTTCTCATCATGTCTGTTCCAAGGTCTGTTTTGGGTTGACTTAATTCCAGATAGGAAAATGAGCTTGCAAAAATACCAAATATTTCATTAAGAAATGTTCTTTAGTGTGCCAAAGGTAAAGATTTATTGCATATATGGATACAGTTTACTCTGAAAGGTTTAAGGTATTCTATTGGTCCTTTAAATGAAAATGAAATGTCAATATGCTGTGGGCTGGGCGGTGCTTCTGCACAAACCACTGGAGTGACTCACCTAATGACCAAAACTATCTAGAAAAGACATTTGGCAATATGTTTTTGTCATTTATTCATTAGTAAGTAATTCAATTGATTAGTTGTTACAAAAATTGGTGATCTATGCTTCAATGACTTGGTATCAATACTCTAATCACTACTCGGGAGCAACTCATGGTCCAAAAATACAATACATACATTTGTTTTCATTTTTCCAAGTTTTTGTTTTTTCTTTCTATGGGTCCAAAAAGAGAAACACCGAACTTCAAATTTTTGTTAAACTGATTAAAAGTCATCATTTCTACTCTTTACTAAATGTGTTTTTCAGCTCACATGCCAAACGTGTAAAATTACAAATGCATGTCGTTCTCTCTCTTCATTGGGATCACAGTCTTGTTTTTATGCTGTTCTGAAAAAAAGATTTATTGTCTCTACTAACCACCAAAGTGTTCTGAGAACAACAATAACAGACTCCCATTCTGAAGCACAGTAAGGCCCAATCCCTTCATTCATACAAGGGCTCAACATGCCAAACTTTGGGAGCTGGTGACTGTCACAGTCGCTAATAAATAGGCAAGATTATTCATTCATTCATTTTCCAATCCGCTTTATCCCTTTTGGGGTCATGGGGTTGCCGGAGCCTAACCCGGCTACTCATGGGCGAAGGCAGGGTACACCCCTGGACTGGTCGCCAGTCTGTCGCAGGGGCCACAATCACACATCCACACACACTCACATTCACACCTAGGGACAATTTAGAGTGACCAATTAACCTGTGAAGCATGTTTTTGGACGGTGGGAGGACGCCGGAGTACCCGGAGAAAACCCACGCATGCACGGGGAGAACATGCAAACTCCACACAGAAAGGTCCCCCTGCCAGGGCTTGAACCGGGAACCTTCTTGCTGTGAGGCAGGAGCGCTAACCACTGCGCCACTGTGCAGCCCACTAGGCAAGATTAACGCTCACATTTTAATATTGCCACTGCTTAATGGGCTGACAGTGTTGAATATTCTATAGGACTCAGTGATTCAAAAAAGGCCATCAAACACAAACTTGAGAGTAGTTTCTTATAATTGAATAATACATTACATGTGGCAATTATTTCTCTTCGAAGCAGACTGAGAAATCAATAACCAAGGGATCAAATCAAGGACTGTGAAGCTCTTGTTTCTATTCCCCCAGTGACCAATTACATCACCACAGTTTAAACACCTGCAGAGTCACAGCTCTCCGTGACACTTTTTGTGCACCCGCACACTCACTTCCTGTCATGTTGACTGCCACAAATTGTTAGACAGCTACTGAAAAAAAAGAGGTCAAGAAAGTCTTGACCTGTAGAAAGTCCACATTTGTGCACTAAATAAAATGTTTGCATCAGTCTGTGGTGTGCAGAGGATTTTTGTCACTATTGTGTTTGAAATAAACCGTGCATGAAGACATAACATAAATGTGAGGTGATAGGGGTGTAATGCATCATTGTTGAGATAATACACACTCTTGCACAGGCCTGACCTGCAGTTGTAAATTATGCACTAGTTTTTAGCTCCAGGCACTATGTTCCCATGACATATGAGGTGCTGATTAAGAGGGAATGAAATGGCTCTGTTTTAATCAACATATCCCATTACACAAAGGTACCGCTCCGGCACTAAATCACATGGAGCACACATGTGACAATAAACCTCTGACCACCTCAAAGTCTGTTTGTGTTGGAGAACACAATTTGCTTTTATCTGAAATATTCACAGCTCCTAAAAAGGCTGATATCAGGTCTCATTAAATGTTGATGCTCGTGGTGAGTAAAGAGAATACTGGCTACATCAAAGGCCTTGTTATGTCCAGTGAATACCAAGTAATCCTTATTCTCTCTCCAGGAGTGCTGAAAGTCTGTAAGAACAGCAGTGTCTTGGACCAAACCTGGACTTTTGAAGAAAAAAAACATTTGTACATCATGAAATATATTTATACATAGCGTGGGGGGCCAGTCAAAAAAGGTGTGGATAATATATTTCTGTAATAATTTGCTCTAGCAGGTGAAGCCTTGTGTTTTATCTCCTCTTTTGTGTGGCTTGGCTCTCTGATATGCTTCCTCTCATCTGAGAATGGATCATCAAAACTCAAACAGTCAATAAAGCACAACACACACAGGCTCACGCCAGCAATAATAGCCTGGAGTCAAAGGATGCGCCTGCCACAGATGATTGATTATTAGTCCCATTGGTGTCACTTTGTGTTTTAAAGAAAAAAAGTGGTGGTACCTGGTTAATAGAAATCAAAGGGAAAAAAATTGTTAGATTTTCTGCCACTAAAGTTAGTGAACTTGCAGTAACACAATGGACACCATTGAAATATAACGAGAAAACACCTGAAAAGTTAATCAAAGCAATTATAACAGGAGTTAGACTGCAGAATAGTAAATGCTACAGTGGACATTCGTAAACCTTGGAGGGGAAACAAAAAGAAAGAAAAAAAGAACAAGAGAGTTCATGAAATAAAAATGGTGGGCAGAAGTGCAGATCCCCCATTACTCTGAAGATGGAGAGTGCGGCGCCGGAGCAAGTTTTACAGAAGGTTAAAACATCCACAGGCTACTAGAATGAAGACATGCACAACCAAAGAACTTAACATCAAAAGAAGCTATGTTTTCAGCTATTCTCTGTGGTGGGCTTGCTTTACATATTTCATGACAGTGGATTTCATATCCATGCGCACCTTTCTATTGATATGGGTAAAGCCTTTTTTCTGTGTTTCAATTAAAGTTAATCTTTTTTCTATTTTTTTTCTCTTATTTTTCATGCATATATATTTTATAAAATGTACAATTTTAGTTGTACTTTACATCCCCATGAAGCCCTGCTAACAAGTGGAAACAGTAGCTTTGCGCTTCGTCTTCCCCATAAGAGAAAGACGGTTTGTTTTTCGGAACATAAAAGCCTGCAGATGACCTATAGTTGTAGGCAGACCTTTGAAGAAACGGAGGACAATCAAAAGGACAAATGCGACGGGCCTCCCGTGTGAGGTACAAGATGAATGTGAAACGGCGCGTGGATTCTGTGATGTCTTTGACCTGATAGTTCAAAGCGGGTCCTGGACTCTGGACCCCTGTTCAGTATGGGAGCACCTCAGACAAAGGCTTTGTTCATAATAAAGTAAATCCAGCATATTGTTCCTTTGAGCTGAGCACCAAACCTTGTGGGCCCTGAAACGAGTGCACAAATTCACCATGATTGAAAAATGAATCTATAGATTATTAAGATTTCTTCAGATTTACAAATGTGATTTTTTTTTTTATTGTGTAATCTTAGTGGAACAATAATTCAGAGTAAGCCTCAAAAGCAGGTTCATGATGCTTTGAAGGGACATGTTTTGTGATGGCATTGCACGGTGTGGAGCCACAGCACAGCGTCTCTCCTCGCCACACTCTTTGGTTGCAGGAGGCACAGGGAGGTGTTCCAGCCTACAGCCACACTTAACCGCGGTGAGGCGGTGAGGGCTGCATGGCTACTGAGGTGCCTTCGATCCTTTTGAGAAGATACAAGAGTGAAGACGCATTTGAAGTTAAAAGTGTGGCTGGAAGACAATGTGTGTGAGCGTCTCATCTGCAGCAGGGCAGTCGTGTAAAGTGTGATGATGTCCCAAGTGTGAGAACACAGGAGTACCTTCTCCAGACCAGCGTTTGATGCTTCAGCTGCCAACAACAACACCTAGAGGTAGAAGAGCAACCAAATATTTTAACTGCTCCATCATAACAACAAAATCATAGTTTTAATGTTTTGCTACATTGAAGAACCATGCAGGGCACTTCTGAATTAAGAGAAGCTTAACAGCAGACTTCAAAGAAACTCAGTTGGTGACTAATGATTGGGTATTACAATATTTATCTACGTGTATTACTCTATTATGAGGCAGAAAAAGGGATGCAATTCCTTTATCAGATAAAAGCGGCAAAGGTGTCAGGAAATCATCCTTCACAAAGTGTTTCATGCTTGTTAAGATAACAAAGAAGAGGCAGGTTCTTTCCGTCCTGAGCTAATGAGGAGTGTGTGTATAAATCAGAGATTATCAGGTTAACATTTTCCTCAGACACACATTTTTTTTTTTTCATTTCTGGAGCTACATGTTCGAATAAACCAAAAAAAAATCAGTTACTATTTTGTCAATAAAAACAGCAAAATAAAATCAAAAATCAAACCAATAAACAACTTTACAAACAGTTCTTCTAAAAATAATTTTTAGAGCTTTCACTTTAAAATGTATAAAGGGAATAATTTAGTTATAAAAATACTTTTTTTCCCTTTGTGTAGCATTCATTTACTTAAAGTTAAAATTGTACATGTTAAACTACAATGTATAAATTATGATTGATTGTTAAATTTTAAATCTTTCCCCCTTTACATTACTTATTAAAACTATTTAAAAAATAGCTTAAAAAAATCTTAGATATTGTTCTATTTTATACGTGTAAACTTACACCACAAGTACGAGGCTTTGCTGCCATCTAAAGTCTCTAAATGCACATTACAATTTTAACATAAACCTGAGATTAAAATAATTTAAAGGCAGCAAAGAAATAATATACAAGCCTGAGTGTTAATCATCTATCTTAAAAAGTGCATATCCTAAATCCTAATTTATACCCAGGATGATTGGAACTACTGTAGTCAGAGGAAAAAAAATCTTTGGTAAGAAATGCTTTTTTTTTTCTTTAAAAAGTGTTTTTTTATCCTCTTTCGTATGAATGTCCACACTTTTTACATCTCATTGTTAAAAAACACATAATTGTTATTTTTTCTTTTGATTTTCATATAAAGCACCAAATGAATGTTGGAATCTTGAAAGGGCTTCAGATCAAATACAAAAGCTTCACAACGCTGAAATGCAGGAAGCCAAATGAAACCGTCAAATTGCACCAAATTAAACCCAACAGACTTTGGTGCAGTGTTCACTGAAGCGCAGCATGAATATAATATGAAAGCGTTGTATAATTTAAAATGCTCTTCAATCTTTGTAATGTGGTTTTGAGTTAGAAATACCTCTTGGTGTTTTTGGTGAGCTTATTATCACTGACAGCCTCACAGACAGGATTTACGTGTGCACAGCACATCACTGATGTAGATCAATGAATGCTCCTGAAATGAAGCAGCTGAAGTATAAAAACACTGAATAAACCTGGTTTTATAGAATCACTGATGTTAGGTGTGAACTTTTAATCTAAATTTCATGTTAAACTCTTGTAAGATGTATTGTTTCAATATATTATTTAAAACAAAAGGGATTAAAAACAATGTATAGCTTTTTTGTTTTATGTAATTATCAGTAATAACGGCTTTATTAGTGAGATTTTCTTTATTTTATTCTTGAAAGCAGACATGTTGTTTGTATTTTTCCTCCTTATTTTTTTTTTTTTTTCTTTAAGCAGATTCCCATTCTTCCATGTCAAGATTTTTTCTCTTGGAATTGACTTGGCTTTAAAAGTTCTTCTAAAAAATCTTTAAGTGCTCATCCAAGCAGCTTTTTTCCTCTTACCATTTTTCTTATTTTCTGCCTTATTATTGTAGGGAATAAACAAATGTTTTATTTATATCCTTGACATGAAAAAAAAACGCCCCTTTTAGAGGAGGTCAGTACTTCCAGTACTTAAAAACAGATTCCTCTAAACTAGCAGCCCATATTTTCATGTAGTTTTCTGTTAGTAATCAGATAAAGTTATTTTGTAAAATGCGTTAATTCTTCTAATCAAATTTTGCCACTTGATGGAGCCATATTGCAATAACTACTGTGGATTCTTCTGTCCCCGATCGTGTCTATGTCAACATCAGAATGCTTCTTTGTTGAAATGCAATAATTCTGATAATATTTTGGTTTAATAATCAACAACACATATATAAATTAAATGTGTGACTGCTCTAAAACTGTCAACATTTAATTTAAAATATTTGCAAAACTGTTGGGAAATCACAAAAAGAAGGTAATGCCTGTTAGGATCAAAATCTTCACTGACTTTGTCAATATTTTGCCATAACTAAACTCCATACAGTACATTTAGAATTGTTACCCTCCACAGAAGTCATTCAAAAGGGTGTAGGGGGATCTGAACAGCTATCATGGTACCCAGGGTGCTTCAATACCTGGACCGATGTAATAAGGGCATTCTAGAGAGTCCATTATTAATGAATTGTCAAAAATGGCAGTCAGTCCAGCCTCCTTCCCAGGATCATCAAAAGACCGATCTCTTTCTTGTTGGTACTTTAGCAACTCTTTTGAAAATTGTCATTTCAATAACCTAAAGTTCATTTATTAAAGCTTTATGACATTCCACTGTGTTTTTACTTGCTCTCATACTCCATAAACAACACCAAACGGTATGTTTACTTCAACTCTTTACCTTGTGCATCATGGATATGCACAAACCAAAGCTTTATAATTCCGCAATCACTTTCTGCAAAACAGACAGGCAAAGAATCAGTTATTCAGAAAAAAGGTTTAATAGACTTCAAAGAGGATTTACTACATTTACAAGAATCATATTTACACAGTAATCTGCATTTAAGCAAAAATATAAATAAAGCATGAATAAAAAGACTTTTATACAGCAATGTAGTAAAGATATAAAGGTTTGGGCTAGCTTTGTCTTTTGACAAAGATGTTTACACCAGAATGAATTATGATCATGTGACAGTGCCATATGAAGACAGACATCAATAATAATACAAATAATAATATTTAAAAAATATGAAGCACCTAAATTGTCCATACAGGCTTGAAGTGCTGGACAGTGACAGAGAGATAAAAACATAAAAATGAAGTGTACAAAAAATACTTAAAAAGTGATATTGTTAAGACAAAACATATCAAAAACATTTTTTTAAAGTAAGTTTGAGTAAGAATAAGTTGAATAAGTTTGAGTTTTGTTTTTGGTACCTTTAGAAGCAGTTGATCAACTGATCTAAGAGGACGGGAAGGGACATCCTTTGCAGGAGCTCACAGAAGTAAAGAGGCCTTGTAAGGATGTAAAAACAAATAAAAAGTCTTAGAATGAATTCCAAACTGAACAGGCAACCAGTGTAGTGAAGCTAAAACAGGGGAGATGTGATCATATTTCTGCTTTCCAGTTAAGAGACGTGCAGTCGCATTTTTCACTAAACCCCATGTAAAGGAAATTACAGTAATCTCGGCCTGGTGGTAATAAAGGCATGGATCACTGTTTCGCTGTTTCAAGCTGCCTAAAAGAAAGAATAGGTCTGATGTTTTCCAGCTGCCTCAAGGGGAAAAAGTACGACTTTACAACAGAATTAATTTGTCAAGTGTCAGCTCAGAGTCCTCATCACGCAAAATCCACACAGAAAGGTCCCAGCTGGAATTCATACTGGCCTTCTCATTTTAGGGCATGAATGCTAGTCACAACACCACCAACTCATGACTAAATTAAGAAACTGCATTTTTTGTTTGTTTTGTTGTTGTAATCCAATGGTGGCAGTACAAAAAGTACAAAAAAAAAAAAGATCTTCTTGAATGCAAAGCCCTCACTTGCATTACACAACTGTAAAAACTAAACCAAACAACATATCAGATGAGCAAAAAAAGTCAGCTCCTAAAACCTTAATACATTTTCAAAAGTGGATGGACAAAAAACAGAAGCTGGCCAACTGTTTTCTTTGGAAAGACAAATAGAATTAATTTTAAAAAGCCACCCTGGTCTTTGGTGTCATTAAATGGTCATAACAAAGCGAGTTTTGAAGAGCTGAATTGTAACCAAAGCTTCTCGAAGGGCCTCCTCTGACAGGATAACACTTCCATCCAAAGTGATGGATGCCAAACATTAAATGCCTAAATGCTCAAATGTGTTATGTAACCGACATCAAGCTGGTACACACACAGTGAACACACAAAGTAGTTCACTCCCACTTTGTCATCCAGATGGTGAGGAGACATAAATGGCAGATGCTTGCCACCAGACACTCCAGAGACTTGATATCTTAACAGCTGCAACCAACCCCAACACAAGCCCCCATCTTCCTTGCTAGCTTTGTTTAGGAGTTCACACATGGCTACTCACATCCAAGAGCAGTCCAATCCTTTACTTTAGACGTGTATTGTCAGGGGGAATTTACACTGAGAGAGCACAGCAGAACGAAGAACAGTTTTGTTCATTGATCCCACCCCTGTGAACAAACTTCACCCAAAATGATCCAGTTTTCACTTGCCTTCTCCAACAACATTTTTAGTGTAAAAATAAAATTTTTGACGACAGAAGTAGATCATTTGATCTTTTGAAAAAAATACAGGCTGACTAATCTACCTCAGTGTATTTAACTGATGCTGAAATTTTGGCCCTTTACTCAAACTGTCCTTCTCCAACCAGGCCATAAAAGTTTGAATCAGCACTTCACTCACATCAGTGAGTCTAAAAGGTTCAGAAAATAACTTTCTATTGAAGAACTGGTGAAAATTTTGTTTTGCTGGGATTTTTTTAAATTGATCTGTTTAAATAATGAAGTTCTCTTGTAAAAATTCAATTGGATCACTTATTTTATTTTCATTTATCTTTTATCTTCAGTTGTCAAGCTGCTGTACAGGTTAAGCTTTAATGTTTTTCACAAT
>BSAI01000104.1:12264138-12294362 GCA_036245035.1 Adrianichthys oophorus
CCAGTTTGTGGGTTAGAGCCCCGAGTGCTCCAATTACCACAGACACCACTGTCACCTTCACCTCTCAAGCTTTCTTCAATTCCTCTCTGAGTTCCTGGTATTTCTCCAGTTTCTTCTTCTTGATGTTACCATCGCTTGGTACTGCTACATCCACCACAACAGCTTTTCTCTGTTCTTTATCCACCACTACTATGTCTGGTTGGTTCTCCATTACCACCCTGTCCGTCTGTATCTGGAAGTCCCACTGGATCTTTGCTCTCTTATTCTCTACCACTTTCTGAGGTGTTTCCTATTTTGACTTTGGGGTTTCCAGTCCATATTCTGCACACATGTTCCTGTAAACTATTCCAGCCACTTGGTTGTGGCTCCATTTATGCTTTCCTGGCCAGCATCTCACACCCTGCAGTTATGTGCTGGATTGTTTCAGGTGCCTTTTGCATAGCCTACACCTTGGGTCTTGTCTGGTGTGGTAGATCTGAGCCTCTATTGCTCTGGTGTTCAGGGCCTGTTCCTGAGCTGCCAGGATGAGTGGTTCTATGCTGTCCTATAGGCCAGCCCTTTCTAGCCATTGGTAGGACTTCTTGATATCAGCCACTTCAGTTATGGTTTGGTGGTACATCCCATGCAGGGGGGTTGTCCTCCCATGAGGATCTGTCCTTCAGCTCTGCATCCTCTGCTGTCCATATCCTGAGACATTCACTGAGAACACTGTCAGATGGGACCTTGTTGGAGGTATTTGACTGTTGTGGCTTTCCTTGTTGCCTGCTCCACATGTCCATTTGCCTGTGAAATTCCAAAGTATTTGTAACTGTCCTCAATGTCTGCTATTGTTCCTTCTGGGCGTGAGACCCCTTCAGTGTGGACTACCTTGCCTCCCTTAGTCATCATACAACTACATTTCTTAAGCCCAAATGACATCCCTATGTCATGCCCAGTGTGAACATATCATAAGACCCTACTTAGTTTCTACAAGGGTTCTACCCTAGAAAGTGTAGCTCTTACTATCACTCAACCGCTTAAACCCCTCAAGGTCAGTCTGTAAGTTATTTCGCAAAAATAGATATATGCTTTTGTTATTAGTATGCAAACTTTGAGGGCCCAATTTCCCCAAAGAGATACTAGAATATGACAAATATGTGTTCAACCATGTCAATGAGGGAAAACTGGCAGCCTTGAAGCTTAAGGTCTGTTACACAAGAGCTCAAGAGAAATGCACTCAAGGGGGCTGTCAGGCCTGCAGCAGAAAGCCTGTGGGGATAGCCGTTATTATGAGAATTATCTTCATACAGCTGTTGCTATTATAGAATAATTGTAAAACCAGCAATGTGGTTGAGTATGAAAACAAAAGTTTTATTTAATTCAACAATCATAAAAAAAAGTTTAAAAAAAAAAAAAAACAGACTGCAATACATTTTAATTTCCTTTGGCATGGAGATTGCAAAATAATAACTGTATATGTAAATTGTAGAGGGAAGATGGAGTTGGGTTAAAGAAATAGTATTACTGAGAAGCCTAAATGTTGCTTTTCTTTAATAAAGACCCAACTAACAAATGAAAAAGCGTGGATTCACTGATTTCCTATACTTACAATGCAGGCTGCAGAGGGAAAGATACTGGGAGTCCATCCTAAAGACAGGTGGAACATCAAACACTGACATGGAACTACGGAACTACAACCACATGATTTATTTGAGATCAAATTAATAAAAAACATGAACAGATTTTTTTTAGTAATGTGTCCTCATGGACCTGTCCAGGGTGTACCCCACCTTCGCCCAACAGTAACCAAGACAGGCTCCAGCAACTCTGTGACACTGAAAGAGATACAGTAGGTACATAAAATGGATGGATGGATGGATGGATGGATGGATGGATGGATGGGTGGGTGTCCTAATGGCAAAATGCAAAACTTCTGAGTCATACGGAGGTGACTCTTACCACTCTACGTTGGGGTTCACCATCTTCTCTTGTGTGTCCAAATTTGATTTTTAACAGTTGTCCCTAACATTTGTCCGTCCATTAAATGGGCAGCAGAGGGACCATTTTTGAGCCAGGAGTATACCTGACTTTTCACTGTCAACAGACACTAGCTTTTAGTGATGGAATCATCTATCCATTTTCTAAGCTTCATTACCAGTTGTGGGTGGGTTGCTGGAGGTCAGTTGACGCCATCACCTCTCTTTGCCACTAAACCATTCCTTTTTCTCTTGACAATGAGGCTACATGCTCAGATGCAGTAAAGGCTTTTGTGTCACTTGTCTGTGAAAGAGTAAATGCATATCAAATTGAACATTGGGTCTGTCTACAACATCCAATAAAAAATGTTTTCTACAATCAGTTTTAAACATCACCCTACCATCCATCCAGATGGACAGAACTGATCCTTTTGCCCTGCAGTGGCTTAAATCTTTCAACCAACCCGAGGGTCAGCTGGCAATCTTTGTCCAAAGAGTCTTATGGCTTTGATATGATCCTCAAGAGAATTGAATTGTTGCTGTTCCCTTAAAATTCCCAATTTGGTGTACAGTAGATGGTTGAAAGGTACAGCAGGACAAACAGGTGTGGCATAGAGACAGAGCAGCTGATTTCTGACTGGAAGATCACAGGATCGGTTCCAGCCCTCTTTCAAAGTGTCCTTTGGGAAGACACTGAACCCCACATTGCTCGTGTAAGGCAGCAGAGCTGCCATCAGTGTGTAAACGTGTGTGCATGGATGAATGGGACTGCGACAGCAAAACGCTATGAAAAGTGCTAGACAAATATTTACCATTTACCAAACACTCACAAACTGATGCTAAATGTGTAGTTTTGTCTGTAGACAATGGTTGAATTTGGAGCACTCCTTAAACAGAACTTAGAAAACAGACAAAAGGAACTACAGGACATTAACCTTAGATCTGTGCTGTGAAGAAACGCTGTCACTCTTCCTGTGTCCCTAACCTTATAAGAGGGTTTTATTGATGCCCTTTGCTTTGTAATAAAACATGGACAAAAAAATCACAGTCTGGTTAAGAAGGATGGTAAATGGTGGTGTTAAAAAGTGTAAACCACCATGCAATATGCTTAAATGAAATATTTTCTGCATGAAGAGAATAGGAGTTACATTTCCATTTATCTTTTGAATCCGCTGATTTTCTTTCAGGGTCCCTGGAGCCAACCCAGCAACAGTTGGGTGAAGGTGAGGTACACCCTGAACAGGTGCCAATCTATTGCATGGCCACACATTCACACTTACTCACATGCACATCTAGGGACGATTTAAGTTCACTGCACCACCATGCAGCCCCTATGCAATCCAATATCCAGTAAACAAAAAAAAACTTTTTTGGAACTTTCAGTTTTGCGTGTTTGCAGCATGGTGTCACAAATTTGGTTCCAACAAAACCAACACAACTATTTTGCTTTTGTGACAGCTAAACATTGAGAGGAATTCAACCTTTACGTTCTCCTTATGATCTAAACTCCTCCTGGGATGATGAGGGGTAAGTTACCTGATTCTTCTAAGTGACTCCAGGACCTTTTCAGAGTTTTGTTGACGTCAGGAAAAAGAAGAATCAAAAGAACCAGACAAAAAAGGGTTTTAAGTTTGCGTAAAAGTGTTTGTTTTTTCATCCCATTTATCATGTTCACATTTAATAGCAGGGAAATATCAGAAGCACACATGATAAACATTTTATGTTCTAATCAGTCCATGTTAAATCCTCACAACAGAAAGACAAGACAGTTTAATGTAGCGAAAATGCAGTTTATTCCTGCTCCTAGATCACATTTAATATCACAATCATGAGCAAAGCTTCAGTTTTCATCTTAATGACAAGTTCAGCTATATTTATTATGACGAGGAGACAACCATAGTCATTTAGTGTGGTGGTGGTACAGGTTTACTGAAGAAGACTTCTAGAGTTACTCTCTGCACCGCAGCCTGCGGTCAGAAGAGAAAACTCTCACCGTCGATGCATCCAAGCTCTAACGGCGCCTGCAGCCGTTCAGTTGTCAAAAAGCAATTTCCACTACACAACTGAAACACAACTGAAAAACATTTCTAAAGTTTTGCACAGTAAGTGGATGAAAATGTTTTGTCACTCCAGATGAGGAAGCGTTTCCTGAAAAAGCAAAAAGATGAGAAAAACAAAAAGCATAAGCTTTGTGTTGTTGTGGAACAATGCAGTAGGAGGGCAAACACAATCAACAAATGCTTTGTACATGGTGAGAAGCTATTTCCTAACTTTTCCTGTTTTTCTTAATATATTATTTTCTATACATTACCATATCTTGTCTTATATTTAGCTTTTGAGCTGTAGCCTAACAGGATTTTTGAAGGACTTCATGTGTTGTTTTCTATCATTAGCGACAGTTTTTTTTGGTCAAATCTTTGTACCACAGCAACTGTAGAACTTTGACATGAAACATTGTGAATAAAAAGTGTAGATAAAGTTATTTTGGAAGACTTGAGTCAGGTAAAAAGGGGTGGATGAGTTAATTGTGAGGTTAACACTTTACATTTTGTGTATTCATTTCAATGCAAGTGAATATGATAAATGCATCCTTTAAAAAATAACTTTTAAACTCATTTAATTCCTTTTTAACCTAGCAATTTTGTGTCATTTTTATAGATTTGTCACATATTTGAAAGAAAAGTCCAAAGCCACTCAACAGACAAATAAAAAATAACATACCATGCATCTGGTCGTCTACTCACACCACACCATATCGCTTCTTTCTGCCGAATGCCTGGGCTCCAACGTTTGTGGGAACAAAGTTGCTGTGTCCCAACCCACCTGAGCGACTCAAAAAGTCAGCCAAGCGGTGGGTCACACAGGTGGCTGTGTTGCATGCCCTCTTTTGTGTTGTTGCGGTACTTGTGAGAGTACAGAAAATACAAGTAAATAAAGCGCAACACCTATGAAATTAGATTAGACACGCCAGATTATAGGCAGAATTGTCTGAAACAAATAAGCAAAATCTGAAAAAGCTAACACAGATCAAACTTTTCAACAATCAGAATAGAAATACAAGTGTCTGTGGTTTCATTCTTTAATTTTATTTTTGTTATCATAATAGCAGAAAGTAAAAGCCAAACTTAATAGAAACAAGAAAAAAATAAGATAACTCCTAATCTGACAGAACTTTCTAACTTTTTTATTATGTTGTACAGATTTACAAAGCGCAAGTGTGAAACAGAACATTTTGAGTTTTGGCTAAAGTTGTTCACAGTAATGGGAACTACATGCATTCTTGTGAAGGAGCAGAGCTGGATATACAATGGAGAGGGACAGAGACTTGGAGAGGAGACTGGTTAAAAATGGTAGTTTCCTATGTTTGACTTGCTGTAATTTTCAAATTGCTCAAAGGGACTTCTCTTCTTGCCAGGCGTCCCCGCTCCCACTTCAGTTCGAGGGTAGGTTTGCAGTTTGTGAATGTCCTGCGAAAGTCTGCCCAACACACATGTGCTTAAGCCAGTGCAGCGCTTAGTCACAGGTCTATCCAGGCTGTTGGAGATGGAGAGAAACATGCAGAAAATGGGCTTGCAATGGAACATGCAACTAGTTTCCTGTCACATGCTTGGAAACATAAAAAGCTTTAGTGCTGTTTAACTCATGCAAACTGAAGTCAGTACTTTTATGCAAGCTTATTCAAGTCAAACTAAATGGATGCTTTGAAGGAGTGAATAAATGAAAAGCTGCATGTCATGCATGCTGGAACAATAAATGTTTTTTTATGCCACCATATATCTTTTTGGTTAATATGCATCAAAATCATTGCTGTTGAACTTATGCACAATATTTTAAAAGTTTACACAATAAATAAATCAGGAGGTTATGAGATGAGAGGAAAGCCATACCTCTCCTCTTCAACTTCTTCCTCAGCTGCTTCATCTGGAGTCATCTCTATGTAGTCTTTAATTGCTCTCAGCAACGTTTGTGCTTCGTTGTTCAGTAATGGGACTCCATCTGTAATGAACTCTTTGCTAGTTCTGAAAACAAAAACAAACCAAAAAAAATTCTGTTTTACTGGAAAAAAGAAAAAAAATAGGAGATTCATTAAAAAAAAAAAAAAAGGATCAAGTTGGCAGACAGATGTTTGGACATATCAATTTGATGAAAGACACATTTCTCATTTATTTGAGAAATGTTAGTGCTCAAGCTCTGACCTGGATGGAGCTGCCTCTGAAATGTACACCTGACAAAGAATCAGCGCGTTGGCAAGAAGAAGGGTCCAGAGTTTCAGCATGATCATGATTCCCTGCATAAAAAAACAAACAAATTATATTACAAAACATAATGAAAGTTAAGTTCAAGTTCCTTTTTTAAAACATTTTAGTGTAATGATATCCACTTTATGCCTGTATGAATCATTGTCTGTAAGTCACAGAGGTTTGCTCACACAGACAGAGGAGTTATTAGTAGTGTCTTGATGCTGGACGCTGGGTCAGCTCTTATTCCAGTAGCTCTGTCCATTAGCAGGATTAACTTAAGTCCACCCAAACCATTGCAAAGGCAACTTTTTCATAATTTAGGAAACTAAGTTACTTAACAGTGCAACTAACGGCAAAGCACCCTATTGAATTATTCTTCCAAAATCAAATAATTGTGAACATAAATCAAAGAGACCACACTTTGTAAATACTCACTTTTAGGATAGTTGATTTTTTGAGGACGACGATTTAAACTCACTGAATCTGCTGGCTCTCTCACAGTACAAGGCTTTATATACATGTTCCCTGAGGATCTGGGTCCACACTGAGAGAACGCTGGACTGTAGTCTATTGGCCAGCTCTTGTGCTTTACCTCAAGCAGCCAACCAATCACAAGTCTTACGTGACTTACTGTAGGCCAATAAAAAGTCTGTATACAAGTGAAATCACAAGGTAAGTGAGGCTTTATAACAATGAAACGTCCTGGCAGATCCTGAGAGGACGTTGCCACTGGAGCTAAAACATTAGACTGAAATACTAAAGTGTCTCAAGTGCACTAAAAACTTTTATTATAATATTCTGTGAAGATTTCTAAATTTAACTTTGTATTAATATCCCTCCATCAGGCATATCAAAATGATCAACAAATATTTTTAATCATCACTAAATCTTGTCTAATATGTAAGATTGTTTTTTGTGAGAGAACAGCATCACAGGGAGCTGTCCTATCATAAATTAGAACCTTCATCCATCTTGTCTCTCTGAGATAATTACTATACTTGGTTTTTGTCCATCTTCCAATTTCCTTTATGCAACAGTGTTAGATGATGTATTACAAAGTCTCCCGCCTCTGAGTTAGTATTTGCGTCATGAAGAAAGTCATTACAGTAGATTAACCTTTTAGTGCTATTAAACAGACCTGCAGGCCATCCAGGAAACACACCATATCAGCCTCCAACAGCTCCAAACACCATCACAACTGCATCATGAAAGACTTAAGATCAAATGAGTGCAAGTGCTTTAAATTTGTGTTGTCTAGTTGCTGTTTCATTATAATGCTGACATTCCATTTTTCACTAGTATAGTACATGATCTAAATGGTAAAGATTCCACATTAAGAGGGAAAATAAAAAATATCTTTTAAGTCTTCAAGTCAAACTTTGTCTAAATTTTTCTTTTTTTTTTTGTTTTCATTTGAATTTCAAATTAGGCTTTACTATAAGGGTGTATTACCTAATGTTGAATATGAACAGTGGATTTTCAACCCAGGAGTACTTTCATGACAAAGGAGGTGTCATGATTCTTGCAGAAGTGCTCATCATCGACTGTTTCACCTGTAATTAAGTCAGCTTAGCTTCTATTTGGAACTTGGTATGGATCTACAATTGGCAGGCCACAAGCTCTCTGCTCTGCTCCATTCTGATGCACCCACTTGCAGACAAATTAATCAATGTACGTCTTCGTTTTCCTCGCCTGATCTGGGATCTGGTTCAGAACTGCACGACTGGATAGCTGCAATATTGTTGATCTTTTTTGTTGCACTAGTAATGTATCATTGGGGTTGAGAGACTTTAAGCTCGTAAATAGATGGATGACAGGAAATGGGGGCGGTTCCACCCACAACTCGGAGGCAAATTTCTAATGAACTAATGCCGCTCTGCAGAATCTATGTCCTCGAAAATGACACAGGTTTTTTGATTTTTGCTAAAATCCTAATTAAAAGACCACTGTGAACGCTTTAGGTTGTTTTCAGACTGGACACATTCGGTTCGCTTAAAGTGTACCAGTGTTTGTCTCCATTAATAATCTGGAACAGATTTTCAGTTTGAATACACTCAAGTGGACCCTGGTCCAGGACCAGGAACCACTTTCTGACACGTTTCCCATCTCGGTTCATATCCGATTGGACTGAGCTCGGAATGGAACAACTGGACTAAAACAGCCACAATAGCTGGAAATATTTGTAAACAAAGCAGCGGAGCAACAATGACACACAGCTACTCTTTGAAATGTGGTTGGATGAATGCAGGCTCATTAAAACAACTTTTAACATGATACACATTACTTGGCCTAGGTCGCCAACTTTCTGCACTGTCAATTGCTACACAGCTCCAAACTTCATGTGACCTTCAGATTAGTCCAAGTACAGTATGCAGAGAGCTTGGACCCAATGGGTTTCCATGTTTGAGCAGCTGCATCCAAGCCTCACATCATCAAGTGCAATGCAAAGTGTTGAATGCAGTGGTGTGAAGCGTGCCGCCACTGGACTCTAGAGCAGGGGGACGCCTTCTCTGGAGTGATGAATCATGCTTTTCCATCTGGCAATCTCATGGATAAGTCTGGGTTTGGAGGTTGCCAGGAGAAGGGGACATTTCGGACTGCATTGTGCTGAGTGTGAAATTTGGTAGGGGATGAATTATGGTGTGTGGTTGTTTTTCAGGACTTGGGCTTGGCCCATTAATTTCAGTGAAAGGAACTCTGAATGCTTCAGGATACCAAAACATTTTGGACAATTCCATGCTCCCAACTTTGTGGGAACAATTTGGAACGAGCCCCTTCCTCTTCCGACATGACTGTGCACCAGTGCACAAAGCAAGGTCCATAAAGACATGGAGGACAGAGTCTGGTGTGGATGAACTTGACTGGTCTGCACAGAGTCCTGACCTGAACCGGATAGATCTGTACTCAAAATTCATTAGTAATTCATTGAATATGCCTTACACTACACTAGACCTAAATAATCCTTTTTTAGACAAAAAAAATGCACATTTCCTTTTGATTTGCTTCATTACTTTTTTAATAAGTTATATCCAGCGCTGCTTAGAACAAAGTAATAAAGCAACAAGTATTTATCAAAGTGTGAACAGGAATGTCAAACCTAGACTGAAAGTTACAGTAAAAATAATAAACATACTGTAAACTGTATTCAATTAGTGTAAATCTCTAGAAAGTCTTAGAAACAGAGCACAGCATGGGCTTAGGACAAATTTTAAGTGGCATATGTCACAGCTGCTTTCCATTAGTTGACTCATCAAACCTAAACCAAACATTTAAACACCTGCTTGGAGGTTGCAGAGGGATTACATGACCTCCTGATGTTCCTGCCACGGCCTTTATGTTGTCAGAAAAGTAAAGGCTCTTTACTGCATAAGTATTTACAGACGAAGCCTATAATGCGATTTTGCTCACACTCTTGATAATTCTGGTCATCTGGGTGGTAAATAATTGACTGCAGAAACCCACACGATTGAGCTGCTTAACATGGCCAGCGGAGGAAAACAGGAAGAACGATTTCCAAATGAGCTGGGGATTCACAGACCTGTCAGTTCCAACTCGATGCCCAAATAAAGGTTGAAGAGGTTAAATAAAGGTTAAAGATGGTGCATTTGTACGAAAATGTGCATCATTATGGAAACACAAAAGGTAATTTTTATTTTATTGTATTTTTAATTATTTACAAACTCATGTGAAGTGAAGTGACTCAAGTGAAGCTTTAAGCAGCAGAGGACGACAAAGTCTGACTTTTAGGTTCCAGTAAGTGTGAAAGTAAATCATCAGGGGCCGCTCCTTCTATGTGACAGAGTGAAAAAAGCCTGCTCACACTCACTCTTCTTGCTAGCTGGGCAGGAGCCTGCAGTTTTACCTTATTTTGGAACAGCAAGCATGGAAAAAGCTAGTCACGTACTTGTGATGCATCAGTTTATTGATTGTTGTGGCAAAAAGGAGGGAAAGGCATACATGGAAATAGATAAAAATAAAACTCCAAATCAAATTTCAAACATTCTTACAAAAATTTAAACTTAAAATATATACTCAATTTCCGATTCCCATTTTAAAGACTACAGCCATTGTTTACCATTTTTGTAACTGATGTTTTGATTTCACAGATAATTAACCAAAAAGACAAAAAAGTGATACAATCTATTGACAAAACTAGACACATGCTGTTGGATCTTCCAAAAATTGTCTTGGGAGCTGGCAGGAAGTGGAAAAAAGTGGTTTAAAATGCCAATAACAATAAATAAAATAAAATAAAATACATTTACCAAGGATTCAGGATGACCAAGAGAGGAGGAGGAGGAGGCTTGAGGCACCTGTTTACCTGATCTTAACCAAAGTTTAACTTTTCTTATTTTGAAACCACATTGAAATGAATGTCTTCATTTCTCTGCTCCCAATGCAAAAGGCAAGATATGACGATGTTGTGCTCAGTATAGTATAATGTTTTTTCAATTGCTTTGGATGGGATTGAGCTTTTGTTGTATTTCATTCCCACACTGTCTTTCATACTGTCCCAGAAAGACTCCATACAACCCTCGCATACATTCTGACTCATAAGCCTGAAAAAGGCACTCACAGCTGTTCAAGTTTGGAATGTTGCACATGCCTTCACCTTTAACCTTTTTAAATAGAGCACGACCTAAACTTATATGTGTTAAGGTGAAAGAACCTGCAACAGATTACCAGGTCAAAGTTTATTTGCTTTAAACACTCTAACACACCCAAACAAGACCTGACCAAGACGATCAGTGATTTCAATGCAAACACATGAAATGTCTGTGTGTTATTATTCATATATACGTTTCCCACGTCTATCCAAGAAAACTGCTGTTCTGATTGTTTTTGCTCTGTAGCTTATTTTGTGCACGTTCTACTCTCAATTTTGCTGTACAAATTTGTTTTTTTAACATGAGCAAAACGCCATTTTGGACAGGTTGACCTAATCTCTGGAGGTCTTGATAAAAATTCGAAGAGATGCTACTTTCAAAAGACCACCGGGTGATATACAAACTTCTTTTTGCATCGGGAATGTGTGTATTTTTGGTTGCTTTAAACACGTTTGGGGAAGTTTTAAAGCTCCGCCCACCTCCTCTCCCCCTACTTGAGTTTAGCTTCATTTGGAGACTTGCACAATCATAGTACCATGTTCTTGACATTTTGGACAAAACATAGCATAAATGCACATTACTGTAAGTAAGGAAGTTTTATAGTGTAACTTTTATCTAAGATGTCTTGTTTAATGATTTTGTTGCTTTAGCTGCAAAAAATAAGATTACTGCAAAAGCAACTTTGATTATATCTTGCTTTAAAATGACAACAAAATTCCCTAAACTTCATCACTTTCATTTGTAAAGCGACAACTAACACCAACACGCCTCAAAGAATAATGCTCAATTTCTATTTTTGTTTTTAAGTAGCATTCTTGAGACTTTTAAATCTGTATTGGAACTGACAGTTTTTAGAATGACAGCAGCCAGGATGCAGGTACACCACCACCACCACCACCACCACCACACACACACACACACACACACACACACACACACACACACACACCAATAAAAAAAGACCATAATCTTGATTAACTTTATGTGTTGCTATTTGAGCTTACTTGAGTGTTTTGTTTTATCTGGGCTCTGCCTAACTGAATTTAAGGCAATTAAAGTGTGTAATAATTAAAAAAAACTTCATCAACCAAACATTTGCATCTCTTTATTCTTTTCCTTTTGGTTCAAGTTTCTTCAGAAATTCTGCAAACATTTGTCTGGAAGGTCTGCTTTACAGGAAAGCAATGCACACCAAGTTTTACACACAATGATTAAACAACACACGCAGACATATAAAAAGTTTATGGACACATAGTTGAACAGGAAAGTTATCTAAAGATAATATTTGCTGTGTACTTAACTGCTGCGATGCTGCCTGCCAGTAAAATTGTCTGCACTTTAGCAAGAAAATTAAATGTAACTCCACAGACGTCTTCTCTAATTCATGTTTGTTGTCCACATTTCTGTAAAATAAATTCCAAAAATGTCAAAACCCTTCAGACCAAAGATCAGCTGTGCTACTTAGAATAGAGCAGATGCAGAAAACTGTTCGGAAACAGTAAAACTGACACTGAATTCAGCATTTGACTATTTCCTGGACTTCAACAACCACAAATCATTGTAGAATCTTTTTTCTAGGGATGGCTTTTAGAAGCATAAAGGTGGTCATGCCCCCTTTCTCTCTCCTCTAGACACACCCCTGAAGGAAAATTGGATTTCCAGCTTAAGACTTGTCCTCACAAGGAGCTGCACGTTAATGGTTAAGAATTGTACCAACACAAAAATGAAGAGCAAAATATCTACAAACTAATGTGTGTGTAGTACAGTGAATGCAACATTATTTGCATACTTTGCTCATTGTTGCAACGGTGTAAAAAAATTGCCCGCAAAACTGAACAATTTTATCAATCATTTCAGAATTCACTTCACAAACGTTAAGCAATGTTTTTGGGATTCGTATTAATTTAATGGGTCAAACCATTACACCACAACCAACGGCAAGTATTTGCTTTTTGAAACAGCTTAAATAAGATACACTCAGTTATCTTGTTTACTTTTTAATTACAGTTAATGGTCAAGATCTCAGAAAAACAATACAAACATAACTTCATTTCAGTTTAATCAAGTTAAATGTTAATAAAGAACAAATATCATTTCATGAGAAGATGTGTGTTTTTGATGTAGCTGTTGAATTTTGCCTCCATCTTGCTCGGGAGGTTGGGGTTAACCTTTTTGTCTTTACATCACTCTGTGAGGAAATGTGATGCTCTTCTTTTCTCAGATTCGTTGTTTGTTCACAGAACCTTGCTTCTGACAATATTTGTGTTTGAACGTCTCCTCCCATTGCTTGTGTTCTTGGCAGTCGATCAAATTTTCTGTTTTTCAGTCCAAGAAAAACATGCTATTCTGTGTGTATCTCTAAAATCAAGCCAATTCCCTGAATGCTGACTTTTGACAGCAAATAACAGCAATGAGATGGGCCCCTTTCAGCACTTCTAAAAGTCCTGCACACTCACCATGGTGAGATGGAAGTTCTTACATGGACATTTTTACACTACAGAAAATTAGCCAATCCCACTATGGGGTATAGGTAGAATACCAGGGAGGGGGCAAGTTTGGATGTGCTGAGAGTTTGGGGTATCCCTCCAAGCCTCTAAAAGGCTTAGATGCTATCCTCAATACAGTTTTATTTATTCATATTTTCTCCTTGAATCTATTTGACATGTCTTATAAATTTTAATTCTCTTCCTGACTGCACCCTCTGCGTTTACCAGGCTTGGGACAGGCACAAGCAGGTCTGTTGAGGCTGCATTTATGTGTTTATTAATTTTAACATCTGTCTGTCTGTCCATCCTTACATTTTTTTGTCTTTTACATTATTTCATTTGTTGTTGTTTTTTTGTTTGTTTAGTGTTTTGTTTGTTTGTGTGGTTAATTGTGGATTTTTGTCGGCTATCACATTTGGGTGGGCATTGTCCCCCCATTTGCCCATGTCTGTATCCGGCCATGTTTCCAGAGCTGGTTTTGCATGGATTGAGCTCATTGTTTAATATTATAAATACAGCAGGTTTTTTTTGTTTGTTTTTTTTTAACAATCCAGTCCAATTTCCAATCCAAGCAAACCATGCTATTCTGTGTCTCTCTAAAATCAGGCCAATTCTCTGAATGCTGACTTTTGACTTGTGGTGACTCTGCTGTCACCACCTCATGAAGGTGGGCTCCCCCTTCATGAAGGTGATCAAAACCTCCAGTCCATCGACGACCACAGCGGTTCGGATTATTGATCAAGGGCAGCTCAAAGTTCACCAACAGTTAACTAAAGTTGACTTTCTGGCCAATCTTAGGCTTAGAGGCGGGGGATAGAAAATGTGCAAGATGATACATATGTGCTTCTGCTCCTCGGAGGAGAAGCCAAAGCCGACTGTGGCTCGGTGGTTGCTCAGTGAAAGATGGTTTCTCTGACAGCAGCATCTGTGGGGCCAGTGTCCTGCGCCATGGCTCTGCTCGGTGTGGGCTGTTTGGCCGCCGCGCTCCTAGCTTTCTTGTTGGCTCGCCAGCTCGTCAAACAGAGACGACCCCCCGGCTTTCCTCCTGGCCCATCGCCCATCCCTATTATCGGGAACATTTTTTCCCTGGCGACCGAGCCGCACGTCTTCCTGAAGAGGCAAAGCGAAGTTCACGGACAGGTAAGGGCTGCCTAAAGCGCATTTCCCCCACTTTGTTTTTTAAGCCGTGCTGCACGATCCTGCAGACGTTTCTGGGCGCATACACTTCCACCAAAAAAAAAAAAAAAAAGTTTGAACAATGGAGACTCGCCCAAAGTTTTTTGGTGTAACCTACATGAATGCAGAACTGGCAATGGAAGGCAACAATATATGATCAACCTCTACCTAAACAATTAATACAAACAAATAAAATATCTTTATTAAGATTACCATGGCGATTAATTGATTCCTAAATGTATCCAGCCAGATCGATCTTTCTGAGGCAAATTCATAATCGAATCAAATCAAATCGACCTGTACCATAATAAAATGGTTTCAAAATTAAATGAATAATAATCGATATTGAAAAATAACATTTTGATTTATACACGGTATGTTTATTTTAGTATAGCGTTAAAAAAACCAAGTGGCATCAGAGCAGGCCACATGCATGATGGCAGCAAAAAATGACCAATCCATCATTACAGTCCAGTGTGTGGAAACACTTTGAATTTTGTAAAGACGTGACCACACAGTGTGGAATAATGTTCTAATGATATTCTCTTTGTATTAATTTAATGTGGAAAAACAACAATGGACTGAACTTTATGAAACTAATGTGAATGGATTTGACATTGTGGAATCTGGAAAACTTCACCTGCACCGTTCAGTATCCAGGTATTTATCTGTGAGTCCCAGTGGTCAAGATGCCTTGGATCCGAAATGAACCAATATCGACTATGGATCGTATCGGGAACCACAAATTATAATATGAATCGAATCGCTGTTCAGACAAATAGTTACACTATAGTTAATATTTATGCTACACCAGAAATTTAAAAAAATATATATTTCCAAAGGGACTTTTATTTACTCCAACTGCTTTTTCCCCTTCTTTTCATTGATGAACTTTTTTAGATTTTCAGTCTTGACCTGGGAGGCATCATGACTGTGGTCTTAAATGGATACGACTGTGTCAAAGAATGCCTTTACCATCAGAGTGAGGTGTTTGCTGATCGCCCATCCTTGCCTCTGTTTAAGAAAATGACGAAAATGGGTGGTAAGATGTCACAGTTGGCTACAGACTTTTGTTTTTGAAATGATCAAATCTTTTCTAACTTTATTTTCATCATATAAAGGGCTTCTTAACTGTAAGTATGGCAAAGGTTGGAATGATCACCGCAAACTGGCGTGCAACTCTTTCCGTTACTTCGGCAGTGGTCAGAGGCTGTTTGAGAGAAAGATCTCGGAGGAGTGCATGTTCTTTGTGGACGCCGTTGACGAACACAAGGGGAAGCCCTTCAACCCCAAGCACCTAGTGACCAACGCGGTCTCCAACATCACCAACCTAATCATTTTTGGTCAACGCTTCACCTACGATGACCGTGACTTTCAGCACATGATTGAGCTCTTCAGTGAGAACGTGGAGCTGGCGGTCAGCGGCTGGGCACTCCTTTACAATGCCTTCCCATGGATTGAATATATGCCATTTGGAAAACACCAGAAGCTGTTCCGCAATGCTACTGAGGTCTACAATTTTCTGCTGGAGGTTATAAAGCGCTTTTCGCACGGAAGGGTGCCCCATGTTCCTCGTCATTATGTTGATGCCTATTTGGATGAGTTGGAGCAAAACTCAGGAGATCCCAGTTCCTCGTTTTCATACGAGAACCTGATCTATTCAGTGGGTGAATTGATTATTGCTGGCACAGAGACCACAACAAACACCCTGCGTTGGGCCATGTTGTACATGGCGCTGTACCCCAACATACAAGGTCAGTTAAAGTCTAAGCCTCTTCCAAACATAAGAACAAATCTATGTCAGATATTACATGTGAAATTAACATATAAATAATCTCTTTTCGTTTCTGTCAATCTGTGATTTTTTTTTCTCCTGCAAAGAGAGGGTGCACTGGGAGATCGATAGTGTATTGACTAATGGAAGGGCTCCCACATTGGAGGACAAGCATAAGATGCCCTATGTGGAGGCGGTTTTGCATGAGATCCTTCGCTTTTGCAACATTGTGCCCCTGGGGATTTTTCGTGCTACATCTCAGGAGGCAAAAGTAACCGGGTACACAATTCCCAAAGGTACCATGGTCATCACCAACCTCTATTCAGTACACTTCGATGAGAAGTACTGGAATGAGCCAGGGGTTTTCTCACCACAGAGATTTCTGGACAGCAGTGGCAACTTTGTGAGGCGAGAGGCCTTCCTTCCATTCTCCTTAGGTTAGTTTGCTTTTTTATTGTTATGAAATTGTTAAAGCTGTCAGCTTTTTGTACTCAAAAGTTAAAAGGTCTGAAATGTCATCAGGTAAGTTTGCCTAACAGTAAGGCCTGGTTCACACTGGACTCGGAAGGCCGCTTCCATTCTGCGCCTCTGATAACCTATGGTGTAGTTCACATCAAACGCGGAGCACCGCGGACCTCTGTGCCAGCTCTCGCAGAGCAGCTGAACGTTTTGGCGTCTGGTCTATTTTTTCCGCGAGCCGCGAGTGATCCGCGTCAATACTGGCAGGTAGTTACGCCAAGACACACGAGAAAATCCAATTTTCAAAATATAACCAATTTTTCACAATAAAACACAGTGATTGACAAATGCGATCATATTTTTGTATGATCCTGATCTAAACAGACCAGTACACAAAACCAACAGACACAAACACACACATGTGCACGCACACACACCCACAGATCAACGTAGTGGGCCGACTACGAAACGAGGGGTGGGGGTGTTGGACGTAAAAAACCATAAACAACAGGGAGGCAGACAGCAGTTGGCGAGAGAGCAGTTGGGAACAAGGATATTAGGATAGGATATTAACTTACCCAAGATGGCAAAAAAGAGAAAGAAAAAAAAAAGCTCTTGCAGAAGCACCTGTCAACCGTTGCGGAAAAAATATGCCTCTGGTGTCGGAGAGCGGAGACCGCGCGCACTCTGTTCCGCTTCCGCGTCCAGTGTGAACCAGGCGTAAAGAGTTTGACTTTGACTTTTAAGTACAGTTTTTTTCTGACTATAAGTTGCTTCAAAATATAAACTGCAAGCCGCAGTGGAGTATAAGCCGCACGTTGAGGAGAAAAAGTGCAACTCTTCAGAACAAATCTGCGTAATGCTGCGTTCACACCAAACGCGATTCATGCGTCAAATTTGCGCCCTATGCCTCTCTTTTGACGGGCATCAAATCTGCTGCTGGACACTCGTCCAAAAATGTGCTCATAAACTTGACGCTGCCACTGCATGTGGGAAAAGCTACCATCAAGTTTTTAGCCTCATCACTACATGGAAGCATTGACTGCATATCTTGTTTAAAATTCATGGGAGATACAGATGACGAGAGATCAGGTTTATTTATTTTGACGAGATTTACAAAAGCATAGGTGGGCACGTGTCCATGTTCACGAGATAATTCAGTCTTTTTTTTTAACGTGGAGGTTTACCACATTCTGCAGGAAGTGTGTCTAAATGGCAGCACAATCAGCAGTACTTCCATGTCCCCATAACCAAGTATGGTGACTTGCTGTCCTGTAAAAAAAAAAAGAAAAAATTACATATAAGATACTCCTGAGTATAAGTCGCACCCCTGGCCAAACTAGGGGAAAAAACTGACAAATACTCCGAAAATACGGTACATAAAGATTTAGAGGAAATTCTACAGGAAATTATTTTAGTGCAATAATGTCTGAATAATGTTTCTGTCTGCCTTCTCAAAATGAAAAAAAATGCAAACACTCAAAAGAGATCTAAGTGTTTATTTCAGTTTTTGAGCATAAATACAAAAAAAATACTTTCTCTTCCCTCAAAAATAAATTCAGATCAAAGTTTAGCCAGTTCAACAACAACAAGGTGAAAAATGTTCAAAAGGAAAAACCTTGGCCGCATCATTGCAAAAATTCCTTGTGAAAGTTGAACTGCATAATAATCACATATAAAGAATTTTAAATATAGAAAAACAGTGCAATTAACAGGATATAAAAGTGTTCAGTTTTGCATTTTAAATGTAGCAAAGTGTGTTTTTAAAAAGAAAAAATAACACAAAAGTAAGTTTACACTATCCCCACAGTGCCACCTATAGTGTCTGACATGAATTTCACTTCATTAAATGCCCGATTTAGAAAGGTGTAGCCCAAAGTTAGTCTTTATTTTACTTAACTGCATTGAAAAATAATAACAAACTTTTTATTAAAGAAATTTGGAAGGTAGTAAGTTTAAAAATCTGTTTGACTTTTTGTTTTAATTACTTGTGGGTTTTCATTGAAACAGTGGCATTAAAACCAAAACAATTAAACTAGTTATATACGTTTTTTTGCATGAAAATATGTCATCTTTTAACAAAGGAGTATTTTTGTGATGACTCCAGAAATAAAAGCCAGAACCTTTTAAAAGGAAAATGCCTGTCCATGTATCAGAATAAAGTACACAGATCAGAAACTACACAAACGCTCATTAAATTGCTTTAGTTGGACAGAACATACTTCAAAATAAAAGCAAAAGAGTAATTCAGTTATGAAAAAATAAGATTACACGGATCATTGAATTTCATTGCTTGGCTAAAAATAGTATGTAAAAGTGTTGTCAGTGGTTTGTGTGACCTGTTTGTGTTTGGAAACAGCCAGATCGTGGAATTGCTTTGCAATGTTTACCTGTTATTCTTTTTTTAAAAACTGGAGCTTTTTTAACTGAGGAGGCTAAAATTCAACAGAGCTAAAGATTTTCAATGGATCACAACCTCAGGAATGGTCTTTATACTGCCTTTCCTGATGAGCTTGTTGTCTGATTGCATGTTTTAAAATGTATCTGACTTGTGAGTTATTCGCCCCACCTTCCCTAATCCAGCTCTACGACGTTGCAGATTTAGTGATCTGTGGGTAAACAACAAAATGTGTGTTACATTTTCCTTTTCAGCCATGTTTACACATTGTACCAAAACAAAAAAAAAAGAGATCTCCATATGAATCCATCTAAAAAAGGCTCTGATGCTCAGTTTTAACCTGACTTTGAGAATATCATGAAATTCTTTAGTGATTATAAGATCAGTAAAAAGATCATAAAGAAAAAAAACACTCAACTTGACTTTCCATTGTATCCCTCCCATGTTTTTTTTATACCATTAACATTTTTCTAGTTTCTTGACCCCTTCAGCTCAAGTTTCTTAATAAACGTTTGCTTCAACTGACTAATCCTAAGCAAATATTTCAAGTTTTTCTTGTAATTTTTGCCAGAGGTTTACTGTTATTGAAGCAAAAAAAACCTGAAACAACAAAACTGACAACAGGAAAAATAAATATACGCGTACTAATAAATCAACCAATGAGAATCAAGATGTTTCCCTTAACTTTCGAAGAAACAAACTAAGGCAACGGGCCCATGTAAAAATGATGGTACCCCTAGAAAAAAGTAAATTGGACCCTATTAATGTTCTCTAATCAGCATCTCCTGTGTCTTCAATGTTATAATAAGTCAGTCTGGCTATTTGAACAGACAGGTAATAGGCAGTGGCTGTGCCATTTGGTGACATGGCATGCTCCACAGTCAACATGGACCAAAGGAAGAGGAAAAAGGGAAAGCGCTGGCACAAAGAAAATCATGTACATGCACTTTAGAGTTAAAAGCTGGTGGACCATCTCCTAGCAGTTTGATGTTCCCGAGGCTTCAGCAGCTAATTTTCAGAAGTTTATGATGCACAAAACACTGAACAACTTTCCTGAATGTGGAGGAACATACAACTCTAAGGTCAAAGTAGACCAGCGGCAGATCCCACAAATGCTTAAGCTAAAATGACATCATGGGAGAACACCAAGAAGAAAGTAAACCAATGACAAATAACACAATGCATATTGACAAGCAGGAAAGCTTTTGAGATGGTGTTCTTTGAACTGATGGGATTTTTGGCAAGGCACATCAGCTTTATGATCACACACGCACCAATGAACCATGCCAAGAAACCAAGACTTTCCCTATGTTGTAAAACATGACGGGAGCTCAGTCAAGGTCTGCGGCTGCTTTGCTGCATTTGAACTAGAGTGAATGAACCTCCTGCGAGTCCTAAACTAAATCCGACTGAGGGTCTGTGGAGTGGGCTAACCCTGACCTGGAGAAGGATCCTTTCAAACCTGAGACCACTTAAGATGTTTGCTCCAGAGAGACTACCTGTTGATAGGTGCAAGATTCTCTTCGACAGTAAAGCTTTGTTTTCTCTTAGTGGTACGGTACGTTCTGGTTTGGTTTAGAATCACCTAGGCAATTCAGGTGAGCGTTTCCACTCAAAGATGAACCGACACGGCGCAAACGGAGTGTAGACCAATTGTGTAGCTTTGCGTCATAGTAGTGCGACTACAGCAAAAGCAAAGATAACCACAACAATGGAGCTCATCCAGCAGCTCATTTTTATTCATTTTACTTCGTTCATGCAAAGCATTTAATGTTGTTGGAGAGAAGATTGTGGGCGGCGAAGAGGAATACAGACGCTTTCTTGGCGCTTTCTTTTGTCGTAATGACCTTCTCCAACACAACGGGTTTCAACAGTGGCTCCACAGTCGCTCACCGGTGCGTTTCATTTTCTAGGGACCTACAAATAACACCAGAAACAGCAGTTACTTGATTTTTGTGATTCCCTCAAAATGTTGTGCAACAAAATATTTAGCTAAAGAACCCACCACTTTTACAATGTTTTAATGATTTCATGACTGTTAATGATTCAATAATTCTAAAGCAATGTCTGATTTCTTCTTGGTCAATTAAAAAAAAAAAAACGTTATTCATAACTTCTGCCAGTTTTAAGTCCAGTAATATCTTTTTTTTTTTTTTTTTTTTGGTCATTCAGAGTAATAACATTTGTTGTCTTGTATGTTGATGAGATGGGCATTGGTCTTGAATGACTTAGCATGATGTTTCTAAATAGTTTGTATTTTTTCCTTTTTAGGAAGACGTCACTGCTTGGGTGAACAGCTGGCCCGGATGGAGATGTTTCTCTTTTTCACCACCTTGTTGCAAAGGTTTCATCTTCAGTTTCCTCCAGGAACCATTCCAACGGTCACTCCCAAGCTAGGGATGACCCTACAGCCCAAACATTACTCCATATGTGCCATCCGCCGCCAACAAAAGTTTCCCAATTCTCGAGACGCCGCTTATCTTCTGTGAGCAATCTGGCTATGAGCAAAAATGTGCGCATTTAAGTCTTTTCTAAAGAACTTTCAGTGGGATAGGTTTCACCTCTGAACACGAACAGTTTTTTTCCAACTGATATTGAATTTTTTTTTCTTTTTTGTGAGCAATATGCATGTTTGCACAGCGCTTTCAACCACCAGAACTGGAGGGACATCCGAGGAAGGCGAGTTTGCTATCGATTTGATTCTTTGAGCCTCTGCACCCAGAAACAGAAAAGTCTGTGAACATGGTGCAACTGTGATGGCTCGGGTCAATGATTTATACTATGTACACTCATAATGGTTCATAGCCCTTCTGTCCCAAGACAGATTTGGGCCGGATTGCTGACACCAGTCATTTGAGCTGCATGCTAGCAAAGTGGGACTGATAGACTTTCCAAGAAAGTTCTTCACGTTGTGTATTGGAGCTGGACACGGACCAAGATTTACATCATCTGGATCAACTTTTGACTTGTTCTTTTGGGATGGTGCTATGTGGAAAATCTTTCTCTTAGCAAGAACCCTGATTTTCTTTTCAGAACTTGACTGTGCAATGTTAGTTTCTGCTAAATGGTGCTTATCAGTATTCAGTGTGCTGCATATATATATATATATATATGGGTTCAAGTTTACTTTGTAATGTTGTGGGATTTCTTTTGTAAATGTATACATTTTCAACTTTCAACTTTGTCTACCTTTGGAAGTCTAAGGATTTCGCAAGAATAATTCTTGCTTTAATGATAATAATTTAAGCAATGTTCAACCGGTGCATGTAAAGTACTGTCTCATTTTAAGTCTGATAGAATTAATTTCAGTTTGATTAAAAAAAAAAAAAACTAAACCAATAAGAAAAAAAACCTTTTCCACATTTAAAATGTTGATTACAAGATTAGATATAAATGATCTAGAATAATTCCAGTTTTTGTTAAAAAGAAACAGAATCCATTAATAGCATAACCTCGATAAATAAGAATTACCATTGTCAAAGACAATTAGCCAATTTGCAGTGAAAAATATCACCTTAGTCTCCTGACTACAAGAGACAAAATGTCTTTTTTTTTTTTTTTTTATCCACCAAAAACTAAATTACCCAGAGTCCCACCCCTTCGCATTTGGTATAATCAAAAAGCCCCAAATGTCCTCTGTAGATACTAAAAAGGGGATTCATTCAATAGTGTGTAGTGGTTGTGAAATGTTCAGGTTTAGAAATGTCCTCCACAGAGGACAAATTTGCAATGTTGGTAATCAAGCAGTAAAGTAAAAACGTAAAGTAAAAAAAAAGTGTAGGTTTAGGTCTTCCCTCCTTTTCACCAAACACAGCTGGATTGGATTTGTTGCTTGGTACACAGTGTACTGTTTCTTAAGTAGATTAACTTTAGAGGTCACATTTTCCGTTGGTTTGCACCAAGGCCTTTGAAACCCAGTTTTATCTCTGTGGTTGTGTATATTTTGGCTAGTTTTGATGTCACAAAGCCGGAGGGAACCAGAATGGTTGGAACACACCCAGTAAGACCTGAGAATTGGTTGGTACATCAGTGAATCAAATGCCTACGATCCCTTTTAAGAGCACTTTCAATCTCAAACTTAAAAACAATGATATTTATACATATATATCTAGCTATAGTTGCAATTAATTTTCAATTGACTACAGTTAGAAAATGTTTTAAAACTACAGGGTCCATATTTTACCTCTGTAGTGATGTTGCGCTTTATTTTCATAGTAGCAATTGTCTAATTTACTTGTTTAAAAAGTCAAGTCGAAGTTAACTAGAAAACTGACCTGTTACTTTTGTTTTTCAACCTACTTTAAAGAAGTAAACACAGGGTTTCCCTAAATTATACAGGGTATTTACTATAAAAACCTTGTGGTAAAATTATATCTATACTATATAGTTATGCACTTTACTGGGTGTTTGTATGTCTTATAACTCTTACAGCAGTGACTGCATGTGTCGTTCTTGTTAATGGGATTCAGTTGGCTCTGGACTACTAGAGCCAGTCCCTAGAGGTAATTCTGTGAACAGCAACTTGTATTTTAAATGGACGCATTAGCTTTTTTTTGTGCCAGCTGTTGATAACTGGTTTAAACTTTGTATTTGGGTGCTCTGGGAACATAAGTCCTAGGAAAATAAATATTTCTTTTCTATAGGTAATGTCTTATCTCGTTTATGCAAAGCAGTTTGACTTAAATGTTGATTGGTTCTATGACTGATTAGACTTCAAATATGTTTTTTGTTTTTACTCAGGCTCAATTTGAAAGTTAAAATGAGATATAATTATGAAAAAAAGGATATGCATTCCCCCTCACTGACACATAGGTGTAGGGACTTTGAATGTTTCCTTACATATGCAAAGTGGCATGGACAAAAACATAAAATAAAATTGTGCGAGTTCTCACACACAAAAATACCAATTAAATCAATGAAAACTGCTGATACTTTAGGGATGGTGTTTTATGACATCTATAAATAACAAAAATCCCCACAATGTAGATAAGGGTGAATGGTTACATTAGACAAACATACATACATTGATGCTACATAAGGGTAACAACCATTCTTAGATGTATTTATGGCACAATCATTGGAGGACACTGTGGTTTGAAAGACTGCACAGTGAGAAGCCAACAAACATTTACAACTTAATGAGTCAGAACATATCAGGTCTGGAGCTACCACGGCTTTACGATCCATTGGGTCCATGCGAATAGAACAGATGTCAAATTTGTCAGAATGTATACGGCTCCAGCCCGAGTCCCGACTGACTCTGTCCCTGCCACTTTGATCGTGGAGGGAAATTTTCTTTTTGGACCCGGTGTGCTGGTTTTGAGCCAACAGGGCCGGAGCCTGGAGAAAACGACGCCGATTGACAGATTGTACCCACGACGTACAGGATGAAGGTTGAGTGCGGAACAAATTTTGGTGACAAAGGTGATACAACAGTGAGAGAAAGTCAATGAAGGAGACAAAGAGTGGTTTATGATCCAGAACAATGAGAGGCTAAAAAAAAAAACACACACAAAAAAAACAAACAAATGAAAAAAAGAAAAATAGGTGTCGAACCAAACCAAAAAAGCCCCCCACCATTCCACATCAGCAAAAATAAAATAAAATCTCTGGAAATGCAAAAGGTTTTCATTACATCATGTACATTTTTCTTAATAAGGTGTAGAAAACAGATGCATTCACTTGATTATTCAAAAATATATATTTTTATGCACACACTCTTTTGTACAGTGGCTAAACACTTGTTTGGTATTAAAATGTGCACATCTGTACCTATGTTTTTTTAATCATGTCAAATTCCACTGCTTACTTAAATTTCTCCAAAGTGATCACGATTTAATAAGCTGACCACAGAGCCATGACAAAAACGTCTTCTTCTAGTGGAATGCCAGGAGTTTTTACAGATAAATTTAGAAAACTAAAAGGTTTTTGTAGCCTGCCTTGTGGCACCTGAAAATATATATATATATGTGTGTGTGTGTATGTATGTATGTGTGTATGTATATATATATATATATATATATATATATATATATATATATATATATAGATAGATAGATAGATAGATATAGATATATATGTGTGTGTGTATGTATGTATATAACAAATCCAAAGTGACATGAAACCCTGCATTTCTTCCTAACACACTGGCCAGTATTTTTTTTAGGGGGTTATAAATTAAGGAGACAAAAAAGTTAATTTGATTGTGCATTTAGCTTGTTTTGACATTAATGTCCCCCAAACTAACCGAACCACTTATATTAGACTTTATATAGATGGTTTAAAAAAAAAAAAAAACAAGAAAGAAAGGCTAATAGACCATTACAGAACAGCAAAACTACTATTGGTGTTACTGCTGGAGCGACATTTGCAGTCTGCCGACAATCAAGATAACCTTTTCTCCAGTTGGTTGTAAGAAAAAAATCAAAAAAGGTTATGCAAACAGTGTACGAATAAATGGCCAAGAGACAGCACATATGGTGTGCTCCTCTGCTGATTTCAGTATCTGGAATTGGCTTGACGTCAAGTTGTTCATTAAGAGATTAGAAACTACTTCAGTCACCCCAATGTTTTTTTTTAAATTACTTTAGTTTCTTTAAAGTGTATTTCATATTATTGACATAATGTCTTGCAAAAGAATTATTCAACTTTGTATGAATCCTGAGTAACCTTTAAAAAATACTTGTAATAAAAAAAAAAAAGAAAAAGTCCCATTCATGGAATCAGCACTCTCGATCTAAACGTCAAACATCAGAGGACATTTCACTGATTTGAAAGCAAACATCACTGCCAAAAAAAAGCACACATAAACACACACAAATGACATCCTAAAATATCTCTTTAAAAAATGTGCTCTCTTTCTCCCCGCTCATTCTCTCCATACCAAAATAGTGAAAAATAAAAACAGAAAACAGAGGTAAAGAAAGAAAAAAAAAGAGGAGAAAGATGTTACACATGAATAAAAGCATCCAAAATGATGCAGATATAATGCTATTAATCAGCCAACATTTCAATATTGTCTGTGACTGAGTCTGATACAGTGTTTCGTGTCGCCAGCAAGGTGAGAGAACTACAAGGGCCAATATGGGCTTAATAGAGGTTCAGACAGGCACATCATTGAAACAGTTTCAGTCTGTCATCTTTCCATGCATCAACGGTTCACTTTGGTAAAGGGTATCAATCACTTCTTGAAGTCTTTCACTTCAGTATTCATCCTTAGCCATCCACTGTTTGTTTGTGTTTTTTTTCATTATACAGGTGCTGTTTTGTACCTATAGAAGGTGTTGAGTGCTTTGCATTCCGGGCAGCATCACAACCAGGTGAGCAACTCAATGCTGGAACCTGTCCACATTCCTCTTCTTTAGCACCTTCCTTCTTGCTTCTGGTGTTTTTTTTTTTTTTTGTTTTTACTGGGTGCACTTGACTCTCTTGAAAGTGCATAGGGGTTGGGCCCCCACCGTTGCAGTAAGGATCCGCTCACAGTAGTAAGGCCTTTTTGTTTCTCCAAAATAAGAGTTTAAAAAAAAAAAAGAAAAACACAACGTGACTGTTTCAGCATTTGAACATCTGCACAGTGGAGCTTTCGATTGGTGTGTGTTTGTGAACGAAGGAGGAAAGTGTTTCCTTTTTTATGTGCATTTGTCAGTCAGTGAAAGGCAGGTAAGAAAAAGGACCAGGGATCCTGCTTGTCCTTGTTTCACACATCTACTCTTTCCTTCGTCCTTCCATTACTGTCTTTCCTCTCCCTCCTCCTCTTCCTGGATGACCTGGATGTCATCTGATGGGGAGGTGGGCAAGCTGTCCTGCTGCTGCTGTTTGCCAAGCTCTTTGCTTTTCTCCTCCTCCTCAATGATCTTCTTCCAAACCTTGTGGTTCTCTGTCAGGTGGTGCATGATGCAGCAGTACAGCCTGCGGCGATTTTTCGTCCTTCCTACAATGAATCACAGGACAACATATGTTTATGAATATGTGCTCTGATGTCACTTTTTACCTTCAGGCTTTGCAGGGTCAAATCTTGTCTGGTTTTAGAAGGCCAACAAAGCTTGTATTATATCTCAGTGATACGGAAGTCTCAATGTCATTAAAAAACAAAGCAGCTTTAAAGAGATCAAACGAAAGGGTTAAATAAAACCCGTCTTTTAAGTAGATTTTTTTGCCACTTAAAATGTTTTCATACTAAATCTGTATGAACACAAAACATTTTAAATGATAAAAAAATGAAACAAATGTTTCTTACTTGGAGCCAGCTCATCTTCTAGCACATCTTCCTCATCTTCATCTTCATCCAAATCTATGTCCCCCTGTCCCTCATCTTCATCTTCATCCGACCCTTCTTTACTAATCCAGTAGCCAGGGAGCAGGCCCGCAGCATCATAAGAATTACACAGTGGTCCAACAATATGGGTGATGAAGGACTCCTGCAGCTTGGCAAGTTGCGGTGCCGAGCGGTCCATGAAGGGGCTGATGGGTAATCCCAATTTTGTTTCTTCGTCTCCCTGCAGATAAATAGCCCAGCCTTTAATAATGAATGGTGGAGATTGTTTGCATTAATTTCCTCCAGAGTTAATGTGCACAACAATGAAAGCAGCTGTGTGACACACAAACAATGCATAGTGCATATGCATTTTAAAGATAAGCACTATGGGAAAAGCTGCTTTACAGCCTGCAGATGCAAAGGTGGCTCTGAGGAGGAATTGAAATAAAGTTTATTTCTTTACACTTTTTCAACACCTAACAAAAGTCATTTCAGGTCACTTAGTATAGAGAAAAACCCAACAAATTCCTTCCAAATAGGCTCTGCTGACTTTTTGCTTTGCTTTTCTCAACAATTCTCATTCTGTTCTGTGCTTTCTTATGTTTTTTTAAAGCACAAACTCCCACCTCAAAATGTCTAGATATTGAATTTCCTCTGGAAATTCCAAAAAAAAAAAAAAGGCTGTCATGTGCTTTTTTACTGATGAAAAGCTTGTGTCTAATCACTCCATCATGAAAGTCTGACTCCTGCGGTGTTGTTCAGATTATTGGAAATATGTGATGCTCTCCAATCTCCTCAAGATAACTGTCACTTTCATTTATAGTAACCTCCGTTATCTGTCGAACGCGCGTCTTAATTAAAGTACAGGGCAAACCGTAAAAGCTCTGACACCCAGACTTCCTGTTTGTACTTTAGATGCATTCGCTTGCATCTACCTTTGCACGACTTACATGGTTAAACGGAAAGAAAGGGACCGTAAAAGCTGGTGTGCACCAGCGCAGGGCTGAAGACATGTTGCTACTCTTCCATCTTTATCTCCACTTTTTGATTGTTCTATAATGTATTGACAGTGTGGATAAGAATGAGAAAGCTCAAAGGGTAAATTAGGTAAAAATTGTTTGTTGGGAAGGAGGATAGCACGTCAGCGAAAATTTTGAACCAAAAAAATCCTCAGCGAGGTCACACTTTTAAAGAGGTGGATTTACAGCAAAGCGATGCAAGAAGATGACCGTCTTACTATCTCAAAGTGTATACCTGCTCGTAAAACTCATTTACTATCCCTTCAGTCCACTTCAGGTGCAAGTCCCGAACTTTCGCTGGTCCGTTTATGTCTGCTAGCTTGATGCACACTTGGCATACCAGCAGCCTGTCATTCTCATTGGTCCAATCAATTCCTGGACTATTCACATCGTTCATCTGAGGGAAAAAAAGCAAAGATAATGAAGTGGGCATTTATCAAACACTATCTATTTTCTTTTGATGTTTAAATCTATATTTTGCACAAAAAGTAATGGATGTGCTTTGAAAGGCTGAAATCATCTCAAACCTTTGTGTTGAACTCAGCCAAAAAGTCAAAGTGCTTCTTGAGGTCTGTGGCCAGTATTGCCTCGATAACAAGGAAGCGAAATCGCTTGAATTCCACGTGATCGAGGTTGACCAGAAAGTTGTGCTCTGGCTGGGACAGGTAAAGGTTCCAGGCAGATGCAGCGTGGTGGTTCTCCAGAACCGAGCGGTCGTTATACAGAACAGCCTGGAGGGGGTTAAGAATATAGATACAGAAAAGAAAGATTGCTGATTGAGAGGACTTCAAAAACTGTAAAGGTTTTATTATAGCAAACAGTCAATACAAATGATAAGTGTGCATGAACGATTATGGTTATGAAAGAGGTGAAACAGACACACAAGAATGTGACACACTGTGATACATCAGCAATAATACAAGACAGTTTTCATGAGGGGGAGCCACCTCTAGATACAATATCTTGGAAAAATAAAAGGTTTCTGCTTTGAAATGAACTTTTGATTTTATTCAGGCTTTTTTTGAACAGCAAACTTTAGGTCCAGCCCCAACATTCTAGTCTGGACTTTGACTTGGCCATTACAACATCTGTACTGCTGCTTTTTTCAGCCTTTCTGATGTTGATCTGTTGTTGTTTAGATCACTTTCATGATGCATGATCCAATTCCAGTCAAACTGTAGCTATCAGACACATGGTCGCCTCCAGAATACGTTGATAACCAGAAAGGTTCACGGTTGCATAAATGACTGCAACGCCCAGTTTGTGTCAGTGTCAACAAAACGCTAAGCAGCACCTCCACACCGCTGATATGAAGTGTGGTTGCTGTTATCTTGTATTTATGACCAAGCACTCTCACTTTCTACTTTAAATGACTTTGTGCTGGTCTGTTTATTTTATAAGAAAAAAGACTTTGGCTACATGCAGGACTGGTGCATGGGAAACCGGTGTTTGCTTCCCAGGGGTGCAATAAGCTTTTTCCAGTGTGGATCCTAAGGCAAGAGTTTTCACACTACTGCCTAACTCTGTTGTTCGGGTACCTTAGTCTAGGTCTCCCTGTGCCGGTCTTCAGCCCAGATAAAATACAGGGTTGTGTCAGGAAGAGCATCCGGCATAAGAAAAAACTCTCTGTGCAGACCAGTGAGAGCTGATTCGTTATGATGAAATGGTGACCCAGCAAGGTGATCCACCGATCATTTTAGGGAAATCAAATTTCCACTGCCTGGTTTTACATCAGTTTTGCTTTGAACTTGAATATTTTACCAGCTAACTTAGGTCTGGGTTTTCCAAAATACAGATCTTTTTTACAGTGATTTTAACTGTTGCACGTGGAGTGAACTTTCTGATAAATAGACTC
>BSAI01000104.1:12294372-12318716 GCA_036245035.1 Adrianichthys oophorus
TAAAATAAATCAAAACAAGTTTCTGCTTTGTAGTTTAGCTCAAAGCTTTTCTGTATATCTTTAAATATGTTACTGTTTAAAAATATTACCACTTTTTCACCTTTTTAAATACCAGATTGTTCTTACGGGCCGATATTTAAAGCCCTCGAACAACAAATTGTTGCTATTGCTTTAGTATTTTTGAAATAACATCTCTAAATTTATTAAAAAATATATTTGAATTAAATTAAGCTTAAAGCTTTATTTAAGCTAAATTAAAATTAATAACATTGAACATTTTTACAACTTATTTGCAACATGTTTTCCTTGTGTTTTCTCTATTCAAGGCAGTTATGCACAAATCATATACTTCACCAAATAAGAGACTTTTTTACACATTCAAGAAATCCATAGGTTCAAGGTACTTTTAGTCTTTTAACTCCTGGTCTTCAGACGCAGACAGCACGAGTGCTATCACTGGACAGCAATGTTTAAACTGGGGCAGCCAGTTAACCATTTCATCTCTTAATTGCGCCTCAGTGCACACCGAGAGCGCGTAAGGAGGCCAACTGGCCCGTGCCACCACAAGCTAATCTGGCAGATGACCTCCGTTGGAGACACATTTCAAGGAGATAATGTTACTTTGTCTGGATCTCGAGTGACATTGACGTCAAATAGCAGTCAAGGAGAAATCGGGGCCATGCATTATGAGACATGTAAAGAAAAGAGATGTAAGGAAAATGTTGACTCAAGTTAAAGATTAACTGAAAACACAAAGACATAAAATACCAAGATAAACACATAAAGACTGTGCTGTCAGCCAAAAATAATGCTGTTAAAAATAAAATAAAATATTAAATACTTTTCAATTTTAAAAAAGAATTGCAAATGATAAAAAAAAAAATTTAAAACTCAACTCAATATGAGGATTTTTTTTTTAATTTGGACTGTCTGCCCTTGTGCGAGATCTTTCAATGTGCTACTTTGTAGGAACAAAAAGAAGAGGCCAGCTCAGGAATATTTTAGACAGTAACACATGTGTTCAGGAAAAAGTAAACATTATTTGTTAACAACACACTAGTCTTGACTGAGGAAAAGAGGCTTGTATTGATAGGAGAGTTGATTTAAAACAATCCTTTCAGAAATCCAGTTTAATGTAATGAATAAAAAAAACTATAAATTTATGTTTGAAAACGCATGAATGTTGATGTTTTTTTTTTTTTACAGAGCTTTAACAATGAGTTTACCTAAAAAAATAAGTAAAAACTTCTAAAAAGCTTTAGAAAGTGCACAGCTGAGCAGATGTTTTACTGCTAAAGGATTTTCCATTCAGGGCATAATCTCGTAAACATTTTTTTTTAATCCCTGTCCTCACCACATCTGAAAAATTTGCTTCCTCACATCTTCATGTCTTACATAACTGTCATTTTCAGTCTCGGTAAAACAAAAAAAATATGTGGTTGTGTAAATGAAATGATAACAAGTTTACCTGAGGTGCATTAGTGGCGACTAGAAAGGCATTTGTGCGACCTGGATGGTCATAGTCGTGCATTGCAGCAGCTACATAAAGGGCCATGAGCTCCAGAGCAGGGACGTTCCAGGCCAGGCAGCCATAACTGTCATCTGAGATTGAGGAGCTCTTGGAGGAGGCATAGGATATCCTGCCTGGAGAGATGCCACTATCGGAGTCTGGAACATGAGCAACAAGACAAATGCTGTCAAGTCTTTATTTTTACTGCAATTACAAATTTGTTTTGTTTAGCCCTCTAACCAGCATGAGTTTACCTGTGTCACTTCCTGTGACATGCTCACTGTGGATCTGCTGGAAGCCTGGGATGGGTTGAGTGGTCAAATACCAGACAGCATGGAGCACATCAGTAGCGTGGACCCGGTTATGGTCTGTGTTTTTAAGAACAACAGGATAAATATATCCTAGCATATTTCAGTATAAAACTAAAAAAGCAAATATGCTTAAGAGAACATCTAGGATTATACTTACAGGGAATGTCTCTGTAACCGTTTTCCAGAGCATGAAAGTATGACATGAACTCCCTCACAGGGATCTTGAAGATTTCAAACAGACACATGTCCTGGAAAAGTGTGTATGTGACCTGTGGGATAAAATGTGTCCTTTTTTCAGCCAAATTAACTTATTGCACTTGACATTAGATACAGGTAATGTTTTACTGGAACACACAATGAGATTTTCAAAATAATGGTATTATTCTTAAATGAGCAGCCAAAAAAAGAGCAAAATATTGTTTATTGACCGTTCCAAGTTTTTTGTCTTGGTACAATAACTCTGCAGAAAGTGAACAGTTGTTCCACATCAGCTTCACCTTGCATGTCGTCAGAATACTTTGGTTGCTAAATAAAAAAATCCACTGACACTTGAGGATTTTTATCTTACATATTTGACCTTACATAGATTTGATAAGTTTAAACATTTGATTATTAGAACTTTTTTATTTTCCCCAAGAGTGGAAAGAAGGCTTTTATGCCATGCATGTTGCTGAATAAAGCAAAATACACAAACAGTTGCACTCACATAGCTGAGAATGCGTCCTGTCTTCCCTCCTGTTACATCCACCAGGTCAAAGATCTGGAAGTTCCAGGTGTTCATTTTCTCCATGAGAGCCTCATGGTTCTCCAGCATGGAATCTAACTTGAACTCCTTTTAATCAAAAGAAATTCAATTTAAAAAATAAATACAAAAAAAAAATTCTGTAAACACATGTTGAGTTTTGAAAGAAAGATTAAAGAGTCTAGCAATATAGTGTTTTTCATTCCAGTTCCTGCTATTTATCAAAACTTAAAGACCCACTCAGAAGAATTGTGTTTCTAAGATGTTTATGTGGCATTTTTTTCTGAGGAAGGAGGACATGCAGTGGAGATCAAAAGTTTGAGTGCCACTGGTATATTATTTTTTCATAAAGAACCCAAGAAAAGATTGAAAAATGACCTAAAAAAACAAAAACATCATAATGGTGTGTGCAAAAGTTTTGACACCCTGCAGAATTTATAGTGTGCTCCGCCCCCATTGGAAAAGCTGAGACCTGACAGTGTCATGGATTGTTCACAATCATCATTTGCAAAGACCAGATGATTTCAATCTCAACGATTTTAAATAATCTGAGTCATCTGACCTTGTCCCAACAATCAGCATCATGGGTTCTTCTAAGCAGTTGTCCAGAACAATGAAACTGAAAATAGTTGATGCTCACAAAGCAGGAGAAGGCTATAGGAAGATAGATGAAAGCGTTTTCAGATGCTAATATCCTCTTTTCGGAGTGTCATTAAGAAATGGCAGTCAACAGGAACAGTGGAAGTTAAAGCAAGATCTGGAAGACCAAGAAACTTTTCAAACAGAGCAGCTCACAGGATTGTAAAAAAAGCAAGTCAAAACCCACGTTTGACTGAACCATCCCTCCAGAAAGACCTGGCAGACTCTGGAGTTGTGGTTCACTGTTCTACTGTCAAGAGATACTTGTACAAATATGGTCCTCATGGAAGAGTCATCAGAAGAAAATCTCTTCTACGTCCTCACCACAACATTCAGCATTTGAAGTTCACAAATGAACATATAAACAAGCCTGATGCCGCCATAAGCAAAGATGCCATCTGTGAAAAAGTTGAAGAGAGAATGGCTTCTACAAATAGATAATGATCCTAAACACACCTTAAAATCCACACTGTCTTACATTAAGAGGCAGAAACTGAAGGTTTTCCAGTGGCCTTCCCAATCACCTGACCTCAACATCATTGAAAATCTATGGATAGACCTGAAAAGAGCAATGTGTAACAGACATCCCAGAAATCTCAAAAAACTGGATGACTTCTGTAAAGAAGAATAGATAAAGATACTATACCTCAAACAAGAATTGAGAGACTCTTGGCTGGATACAAAACACTTTAGCAAGCTGTGATACTTGCCAAGGGGGGCAGTACAAGGTATTAACTCTCCAGGGTGCCCAAACTTGTGCACACACCATTATTTTGTTTTCTGTTATTTTGAAAGGGTAAATGATGGAAATAAAGCCTAATTTTTTGACATATTAAAAGAATGTCTCATCTGTAAACTGATGCCTTTAGGAGATTTTTCCATCTTTCCTTGGGCTCTTTATTAAAAACTCTTAACCCCAAAAAAGAAGTTCACTCAATCCAATTCTCTACATACAGTCAACGATTATGGGTGTTGGAAAGGGGGTGGGGTTGCTCCATGCCAACAGCATAATCAGAATTAAAAGACCCCTGAGCAAGCTTTTAAAATAGATCAAAGATGAACAGAATGGGTCTTTAAGTGCATCTCATTCATCTTTTAAGTCTGTATTGGTTTGTTCTAACATGCAAAGTGTCACCACTTTGTCAAGCGCACCTCTGATTTTGGTGTTGACTGCTCTGTACTTGAGCTCTCCTCCTCCTCTTCGGCCAGGCCCTGGTTTCTTCCAGGGTCTAACCTTCCATCTGCAGACACGTCCAGCTCGCTGCTCTCCTCTCTTATAGCAGGCTCCCCGCTAAAGTCCAGTCCTTCACCTGTTGTTTAACCACACACAAAAAAAAACAACATAATGCCAAATAGTATGTCACTCCCAGACCAAAAAGTTTATTTTTATTTTTTCAACCCTCTAAAAGCTCTTCTAATAAAGTTAAATTATTTTGAAATTCCCACAGTAGTACAATCACCAACAACACCTGTGCTGCAAAATTTCAATGCCTGCAAATTCAGTTATAGTCAAATAAATCCTCTCTGTCATATTCTAATAATCAGCTTACATATGAAAATGCTGATTTCATGATTGGATTGACGCAGTTAAATATGTGTAGCAGCTGTTAAAAGTATATTTTCAACAAACTACTTTGGCATAAGTTGCTACAAGATTAAAAAAATGCAAAAAATGATCAATTTGTACATGAAAACTCATCATAAGTGCTTCCAAGAGATGCAGGTTGGGCTGAGGTCTTTACTTCTGAGTGCCATACTGCAGTAGCATTAGAGTCCAGCAGAGAGCAGCACTCACCTCTGAAATTTATGGAATTTTTTTTATTCAAACCCCAACAGCCGATTTTGATGAAGATTTTCTGAAACTGAGTTTTTTATAGTGATCGTCTAAGGCAGCCTTCGTACCTGAGCGCCTGCATTGACCCTCGCTGTTAAACGGCAGGTGAGAATCCCCGTGATCACTGCTGGAAACTCCCTTGAGCATCTGACGGCCACAGCTATGGGACAAAATCCCCACCATGACCATTTTCACCACATAACTTGATTTTATTGAGGTATCAAGTGGCAATGGTGGCGCTCAGCCCCTTCGAAGTCTCACCTGGTACAGACAGGAAAGGTAGAGTTGCGGAATGCCTGCTGGGAATCGGCACAGCTAATAGGATAGCTTAAAGGCTTGTGCATGTTCAAGTGAACACTTGGCTTAGTCAGGAAGTCCGCCGTGTCTGGGAACTCCACAGGGGATCGACTGATATGGGACGATGAGCCTCCTGTCCCCAGTGTTGGAGGACTGTGGCTGGGTGAGGTTACAGGACTAAGGCTGGGGGATGCGCCTAAAGAGGGCAGAAGAAAAAAAACCCACAATGCTACTAAAAAGGTCAAAACAATGAGTCAAATCAGAATTTTTTTTTTTTCATGGAACACATTTGTTAATAGAGGCTTACCTGGCCTTCTGGGCCCAGCATGGTATGTGAGAGTCACAGAGGACGACCTCTGCTTGGGAATGGTTAGCAAGTTTGAATTGGGACCGTTGGGCAGACCTGAGCTGGAGCCCAAAAGACACATATTCAAGTGAGTCTGAAAAAATGAACTTAACTGACAAAACACACTCTTTCAACGACAACACTTTCACTATGAAAATTGCTTGCTTCTTTCTGTAAAAAAAACTCTGTCTTCTCTCAAGTCCCTCAGCTAACAGCACAAACAAAAATATCGATATGAAGATTTCATGAAGCTCTCCTGCCATCCTGTGGAAACATACTGAATAGGCACTAAACCCCAGTATCTCCAAAGAAGTTATCCTCAAAGAAACACTTTGGAAGGATTTTGTCAGTGCATAGAACAGCAATTATAATAGTGCTTTAAAAACTGACTAATCAGTACTTTACATTAGCCAGATTTAGCAGTTTAAGAGTAGGTTCCTAAAAAAAAACAGTCCTGTTCCACAAAAAGAACAAGAGACTTTTATTTGTAACCATTTCCTGTTTCATCTCAAAATATGACTTTAATTTTAATCTCAATCTGGTCCAATTGTGTCACAGCAAAACTTTTAACCCCCAAAGAGAAGAATACTTTGTGACAAAATAACATTCATTCACAAAATAAAATTTAAATTTGTGTTAAAGATCCACTCTAATGAAAATTATGCTTTTAACACTATCTTCTAGCATTTTAGCTTTCTTTAGCTTTTTGATTTTGGCTAAAAACTGCAAAATCATAATTAAAGACCACTGGAAACAATTTTACATAGAAAAAATATATATAATTGGAGTGGGACTTTAAAGATTTTGAACGTGTCTCTTCAGGAAAAAATTCTTCAAAACCAGTATTTCTAATAATTGCTTCAGGATTAAAAAATAGTAAGAAAAATGTGTTTCTTGTTTTTTGTAGGTCTCCTAAAATATTTTGATAGTACTGAAATGATGAAAACAGTTAGGAGTGACGGCCTTTCTCTTTCAAGGCTGATGGGTATTTGTGTGGATTACTTCTATATAAATTTCTCTTAATTAAATTTTATTGATGGTTCACCTAAAAAATAACCATTCTCCACCTGTTCAGGTTCATCACTTTAACATTTTCCTGAGTGAAAGTGTTCTTCCGTTGTATTACAAAACCTGTCTATTTGTTCTGGTTATCTATTCAAAAACTATGCTTGCCTCATATAGTTTGAGGATAGCTGATCTGACATCCACTGAGACATTCTTTGTATTTCATGAACGCACAAATGCAGCACATCCAGACATACCTGTTTCACTGAGGAGGAAATGGATGAGGAATAGCAAAAAAAACGCTATATGCATAATACAAACATACAAAATCAAGGGAAACTTCCTGTTCAGTTTACTGAGAACAACTGTACCTTTTCATTTATAGCATACTAAAACATATTCCTAAAGTTTCACTGTGTAAACTCTCAACAACATTCTGCAATTCTAAAAAAAGAAAACCAAAAAAGAGGTCACCACGACCATAAATTGAAAGACATCATTTAGGTCAGCTGATGAAAATGAATTTTTGTAAACATTGGTACCTCATGAGGCTGAGTTCAGAGTGCTGCCTCTTTCCGTTGTTACGCTCCCAGCGTGAAGGGGGGGAGTCCAGAGTGGCGAAGGAAGTTGGTGCCGAGGACGTAGAACTCCGTCTGGGTTGAGGAGTTGGTAAGCTGTTTCTGCTGCTTAGACCCTGACAGTTAAAGGAGTTATCAAATATAAATAAAAGGATGATGTTGAAAGTTTGATTTTCATTTAAGGAATTTATTTTGAGCTCCAAAACTGTGCAGAATATCCCACCTAAAAAACTTAAATAAAAAAAACAAGTCAGTTTTATTTACTAGAAAAAATAGTGCAACATCTTTGCCTACCTTCATATTTTTCCTCTCAGTCCTGTCAACAGAGTCCTCCGCCTCCACAGAGTAGAAGCCGGGGAAAGGTGTGAAGGGGTTGACTCTTGGACGGCATGAACCCGAAAACGTCCCCAACAGGCTGGAAATGCTGCGCAGGTTGGCGATGGTGTTGGGCGACAGAGACGAGTCCACCAGAACTTCAGACACCAGATTCCTGGCCTCGTTGATGACTGACAGATCAACGCCGTTCCCACTTACTGCACCCTGCCGCACAACCAGACACCCCCATCAGTTAGGAAGCAATATAAATAGGTCCATTCACAGATATCATCACTGAAGAATATTTTTATTTTTAATTGTACTAATTGTAAATCACATCAGATCATTTCCACCTTGGCAGGTTTCTTTGTCTCCCTCTTCCCCTCCTCCAATCAACTGTACTTTATATTCCTTATGCTACGTTCATACCAGGTTCAGAAATGCGCATTCAAGTTGCCACTTGCAATGTAAAGTCTATGTAAACATGCATATATGCACGTTTCCGGCTTCTGAGTTCAAAACTCTTGCGTTCACGTCCATTGAAAGCCATTAAAAGTGCGTTGAAAGTTCAAGTTGAACTTTGCCAAACTTGGAATGGGTAGTGATGAATGGGTAGCGTCCTTTTAAATTCATAGAAGTGCCATCCGTTTGAAAAGTGATTATGGAGGAGAAATTAATAATTGCGGTTTATTTCCACCTGGATTTATATGACACTGAGTCTTTCATATATCGGAATAGAGTTGTGAAAGGAAAAGTCTGGAGCAAGGTTTGAACTACTTCAGCATTTCGCACCAAGCCTCTTCCAACTGTGAGTACATGTGCTAGAATTGTAGTGACAATCTTGTGTGAACACCATAAGCTAAAAGTGCATTCAAGAATGGCCCTTTTAGTGGTTTTGAATGCGCATCACATGTCCGGTGTGTATGCAGCATAAGAGAAAATGCCTTAAACTTTTAACTTTCATAAGGAAAATGTAGAACTATGTTAACATCTAGAAAAGAATGCTGAAAATTGTGAAAACAGCCCCTAAAAATGTTAATTGTTTATTTTCTGTCAGAAATAGGAGCAAATAATGACTGATAGCTACATTTTTAATTAAATTGCAAAAATACTTGAAACAAGACGAACAAATGTCTGAGTAAGATAAACATGTAGCATGACAGTAATTCCAAGGTCACTGGAAGCAACATTTTAAATGTGCATTCTGCCCACGCAAACAGTCGTGCAAAAGTACTTAATGTCCTACAGGTGGCTTCCACTTTCACTTGTAGGGAGCAGACGCCAACCCCATCTAAAAAGACGCGCATTTCCTGAATGACCTTTAAACTCCAACGAGGCGTGAGTTAAAACAGACAACGACACTGACCTGATACTGCGGTTTGTACCAGTGCTTCAGGTCCCAGTCCCATAAGATCATCTGAAAAGAAACAGAGAGGTCTGTCAGTCAAACCGCTTGGATGTGGTTGTGGTGTCAAAGCCTTCTCCAAGACGACTTTGACCTTTGTGCAAACTGATTCTGAGAGGGCATTGGTAGGTCAGCAACAGTGAAGCAGCACTTCTGCTGGTCTCTGCTGCCTGTTATCTAAACACACACTGTAGTAACAGTTTACATTAAGGATTTCCTGCACCACTTAATGCGCTTTCTACTACAGGGTACTGCAAGCTGCTTGCAGGCTTGAGAGACAGCTGACTGAGGCCTTTCACTAGAGCACAAGGCGAAAAGCAAACCACTAAAACCACCATGGTGTGTCTAGAATGGAGTTATGAGATCTTATCAAGCCCAAACTACGTCAATAGGCAGCGTTTTCATGCTATCTGTCGGTACCTACACAGAGGCTCTCACACTTTACAGCAGTGCAGGGTCAGAGCTGGTGCATGTTGTGTAACTCTATTCTTCTGGACCTGAAATGACCTAATCCCCAACAAGAGTCCATTGCAAACCAAACACAGTAGTTACTGAAGATACCAAGTTGCTTCTAACTTTGCTTCTAACATGTTCAACGATGTCCATTTTACTTGTCAAACAAGACTGCCCACATACTCTTTAACATTTGCTTTTGGTTAAACAAAAAAAAAAAAAAAAAAATAGAAGATAGTTCCCAAGCTATTTTGATTCATTGCTACATTGAAATACAATTGATATTTAAAGTTACAATTTCCTGCAAAACATTTAGCAACTTCAGACGTACTTAAAACTTTTCTGCAACACTAAACAAACTTTCCGTTTAGCTAGTGGAAATAAAAAAATATGAGCAAAATCTAAAAAAAAAAGGGAGCATTTTAAGTGTTTCTACAGCAATACTTTTTGATATAGTATATCTATTTGAATCTTATATTCTGGATATGAAAACACATAACTTTTTAACATGAAACATTAAACTTGTGCAATCAATCCTGTAATAATAGTGAGTGATTTAAAAGAAAAAAACAGATGCATTAACCTATTTATATTGCAAGATGGACTGATGCTTATCTGAAAGCTCTCCCAGAAACACGTGACCCTCATTCTGATGTAAACACACACCCAATATTCACAGAAGTTAGAAAGGAAAAGTACAACACGTCTCGCTCAAGCATAAACTTAAATATTTAAATTAAAAACTGGACAAACGTTTACAATTACAATAGAAAATTCAAATGACCTGTTTGAAGAAGAATGCTTATTGTGTGACTTCCAAACATCTCTAAAAGCTTTATTATATAAAAAAAAACACACACACACATGTAGACGTGCACAAAAAACAAAAGTGTGTTAATAAACCAACATGTGAAAATGCCAGAGCAGGACTGACAGCTGTCCTGTGCTACAGATAAACTCAATGACTATGATATTTAAATGGATTAGCGGGTCCATTCCATCTCACTTTATCAGCAACGGTCTCATTGATCAACATTGGGTGTTTGTCATCAGCATCTGTACGATGCTGCCAAACATTTAATATGGCAAATAAGCCTCACCATGGCAACCGGACACAGAGGCCAGCAAACAATGCTCGGTGAGAGACAGCCAGAGGACAGAGTTGCTGGCCTTCTGCTTGTTTACAAGAAAAAAAATTAATAAGCAGATATCTGTAGAACCTGAAGAAGATGCTACCATTAGGTAGTAGGGGTTTAAGTGGGGTTTTAAGAGTATAAAATTAAGGAGTGTAGAATTACAGGGAAACAACAGAATAAAACAATAAAGAAAAGGCTGGTGTTTATATTGTACACAGTGCAATCACAGTGACGGTCTCAAACGTGGGGAGTGTCACACCATGAAGCACAGCATGCACAATCTGCCAGCACATCAACATTACAGCATGGTTTTCACTTTACCCTTGTCCAATCAGTGCACAATACACAAAACACAGACTGCTCTGACTCATGACGAAAACAGGAAAATCTGGATGAATAGGCTTGAGGCACAGCTTTCTTTTCGTTTTCTTCACTAGCTGACCGATAACGAGGCTTAAGAGTGGATGCACAAAGCAGACACCTGCAAATCCACGGACACCTGGCCAAATATATCTACTCTGCCCTCTGAAAAGCACCAAGAAAACACATGTAGAGCTGGAGGCTTTTGTGTTAAAATCAACATATTGTAACTTGCTTATTCATTATCATTTATTCTTGCAAAAAAAATGCATTTTTTAATTTGTTTCCATTTTTAGGCAAAACATGTCTTTTTAACCAAGAAAAATACAATTTTACTGCTTATTTTACTTGTTGGAAACTCAGTTAAAAACAGAACATTTACCTATAGTCACTTTTGTTTAGTTTGGTCATATTTTGATAAATTTCTCTATTTTTTAAACTTTTACAGCTGGCCATATAACACGTTTGTGTGATTCTATGTCACACCAAACACAGAGTCACATGGGAGCATGCATAAAAATATGATTTACAGCATGTGCTTTTCCACACTGTAAAAAAAAACCAAACAGTTTAAGCATGTTTTTACAAATCCACATCAACGAAGAAGAATTTATCTGCTCAATTAAGAAAAAAAAAACATCAGAGTTGAAACAGGTATTTCCATGCAAAATAGAACATGCAAAAACTGCACACGAAGACACACTTCAGCATGAGATGGGTCGTAAATGTTTCAAAACAGGAGTCAATAAACCTTTGCAGGCTATTGGACTGCTGGTTAGTTACACCAGTGTGTCATATTAGCTCGGCCCTGTGCTCTAAGAGGTGCTAGAACTGATAAAAACACGCTAATAAGAGGGTGGGGTGTGTGTGTTGGGGGGGCAGAAGAAAAGGTATCAATGGCAGACAGGCAGGCGGTCAAGCAGGGCATTAGTATGGAAAAGAAGCAAGGGCGGTGCTGACGTCAGTCTGCAGCGACATACAGCGTCATCAGCCTTTTGCACATGCATGCGCTGACAATGAGAGCCTGGGCTCTGGTTACCAAGACACTTAAGGAAGGCAAATCAGATGCAGGAAGGGTTTGGAGGCACAGTGTAACATGAATGATCTACAAGAGGAAGAGGAGAGGTCTGCAGAGAGGGTCGACCACTTAGATGCAAGCTTTACGTTTAGAACTAAATCATAGAATAAAAGGACAAAGCAGACAGCTATTTAAAAGCTGCTTCTTCTACATTTAACAACAAACCTGGATTACCTATATTTATGAACATATAATTCTTATTTTAGATTTCTTTTAGCGTTTTAGCTGTGCTTTTACAAAAAAAAAAAGAAAGGTAAGACGAGACAAAGGGAATCCATTGCCACCAACTATTGGAGCTTGTCAGGACAAAAGGTTCATAAAAGTCTTCCTCCATTGGGGCTTGAGTCCTTAATAGCAGCTTTACCAGCAGACCCAAAGCCATGACTTGGGGTGCTACAGATGGCTAAGCTGCCTGTGGCTCTGACCCGTGTCGTCAGAGAAACCTGGCAGGACGATGGAAAATTCTTCTACTAAGGAAAAGAGCTCGTTCAACATGTCATCCTGCTCTTTCACACTCAACTATCACTTCACTGAACCTGCTGTTGTTCAGCGTCCGCTCAGCACAAGTCCGCATCTGTGTCCCAGAATACTGATTTTTTTTAAAGCTGTCAGATCCATTTCACTGTTTTTAGGGATGTTCCACTGATTTGTCATGTCTATAAATCTAAATACAATATTTCAATTAAAAATTATGTTCAGCGTTTTATTACAGTTGAAATGAACTATTAGGTTTCGGATGTAGTTTGTCTGGTTGGAATAAAACTAAATAAACCTGAGCAACTTAATTTATTACAAAAGAACTATTTAAAAAAAAAAGCTTTCAGTTAATTATTAATTTATACAAAACTAAATGTAAAAAAAAAAAAAAAAGAGTACAATTGAAAAAACAATTTTACATTTCCTATTTTGTTTTCGGTGTTTTGAAAAAAAAATGTGAGGGGTGCAAAAAAAGAGAAAACAATGTCCAGGCTTGAAGGAGAGTTAGGCTAATCCATTAAAAACATCTATCGTTACTTGCTGCCAATTGCATTTAGGTGATGCTTTTATTGATGTATGTGTTACACTGGGACACATCTATCGACATCAAAATAAAAAATGGTCTTTTTGGAGCAATGGCTTTACAAAAAAAAGCATTTAACACCCTGTGGTACACAGAACATCAGAGGTTGAATATTATGATCCAAACGGCTGTTACATAGTTCTAAATTTAAATTTCTCTTAACTTTAAATGTTTCAAATCTGGAGCCTGCCATACATAAGTATTACCTACGACACAATTTTCAAAGTGTTGAAATGACACAAATCAAGAGATGAGACAACAATTTCAATGGTAACCCACCAAGCGGCAACAACTCAAGTTTGCACAACATCCAATTAGTTTACCAGAAAAACCCTTTGTTTCCTTTTCCCATCTTAGCATCATGCCGCCAAACATGACAACAACACGCTTATCTGCAGCCTGTGGACCAAACTAATAATGTTGTGATTGCTATCTTGTAGCACAGTAAACTCTGAAAAACTTTTTTGACCTTTGTCACATTGTAGGACACATGGTAATGTTTTAAATCCCTTTTCCAGTTATTGTTTTTTTCCAGGAGTTATAACTGTACCTCGGCAGTGCTCATTTTATGGTTATCTCTTTGATTGGCTAACAGAAGTTTTTGATGTGACCTGGATTTTATTTAAGAATGATTTTTTTTTTGTATGTAGGGCTATTTAGGAGAATTCTTAGGATCCCAAGAAATATTTTGTTGCCTTCTGCCATTGTTCTAGCCAATGACTGAATCAAATGTATTCATTAACCCCATGAAGAATATTTTTCTCAGCAAAAATGTTGATAAAAGGCTCTCCACAGACAGAAGCAGCATCACAGATGAAACAGTTCTGAGAGGTCGGTGAGAGTGCTCTGCTGCTACAGAGCTAATGGGAACTAGAGTGTGACTCCAGGACTTGTCAGAGTTTGTACATGAGTGAAAATCGATTTGTTACTCCAATGCTGAGCACATGTCCAGTCTGACTTTACTGCTGATGACACTCTCCCCACACAAAAAAAAAATATTGGTTCTCTTTTGTATCCATTAACGTCCATCTCTGTTTGACAACAAAAAAAAAAACAAAGCAGCGTGTTGTGACAACAGCCATCAAGCACATTTAGCACCCATTTGTACCATTAGGCTCGTCTCTATTTTGATCGGATAGCTTTTTTAGGATTTAGTATTAAAATAAACTCCACTAAAGAAGGGAATGTATTTACAAGTCCAGTTTGCAACTGCTTCTATCAGTGAAAGTAAGACAATTGCCAAGTTAAAAATGTATAGATGTTATTTGTAATCTCTTTTTTTTAAACAAAACTACATTTAGCAGCATCTGAAAAAAAGGAAACTGAAGAGGGTTATTAACAGAAGAAATTAGTTTTTAAAGATGCAGCATCACAACAGGGGCACAGAATGTGATTTCCCTTGGATACCTGGTAAACATTATTCAGACGAAGAACAGCACATATCCTAAAGACACAAGCCCTCATATTCTTTTTGAAGGAGATAATGTATTTTTGAAGTATAAGTTGAGTTTTTTTTTTGCATTGTTTATCCAGGGGGGCGACTTCTACCTAGGATTAATTTATTTGTGATTTTTTTATTATAAATGGGCTCCAATTTTTGTTGTTTTACCACTAACATTTGATTGCCCTTCAGCATTTGTTTCCTTCTAAACAAATGCTAGAGGGAACTGTAGGTGTGTGCATCAGTATTTGCTACTGACAGCAACGCAGAAGAAGAAGCACCGTCCAAAACAAACTAAGAATCTGATCATTTCCCTCCTGAACTTTTTATATTTTTCTTATTTACAGAGACAGACATTATTTTTCTTGTTTTTATTTTTTTCCTTCCTTGGACTATTGTGCGGCAGCAGGTCATCAAACTGGGTTATAGAGACACGGAAATACAACTGATTCATTCAGATGCAGCTCCTGCAGTATGACGTAAACATCGGCGTAACAAAAACAAAAACATTGAATGATCTCACATGGACATGTGTTTGCCTTTGTGGAGATCTTCACAAAAAAGAAACCTGATCTCTCAACATCATTCATGTCTTCTGTGTATTGTAAAAAAGATATACATTCAATGCTTTTGTGTAGCGATGAGGATGAAAACTTGATTGTGTCTCCCACACGACCGGAGCGTCTACTTTATGAACACATTTTTGGACAAGCATTGAGCATCGAATTTGACACACGTAAAAAAAAGGTGGCAGATACGAATTTTACATGCGAATAGCGTACAGCATTATGCCAGGCTTGGCGGACTTGTTCAGAAGCATTGCACTTCTCTCCAAAGAGTGTGACTTACATAAGTTTTTTCTTCTTCATCATGCATTTTTGTGGTTGCTGCATACCCTGTTGCGTTTTCTCCAGAGTGACTTATAGGCCAAATCCAAATGTGTCCCCTACTCCTATAGCTTCTCCCTACCACTCCAATTGTTGGGACATTTGAAGTTTTAGTGATGTTCGAAGTTGTTTTTTTAAGGGGAAGGGATAGGGACTTAGGGCTTTGTATACCTCTGGAGGGTGATCAGGGGCTGCACGGTGGTGCATTGGTTAGCGCTCCTGCCTCACAGCAAGAAGGTTCCCGGTTCAAGTCCTGGCTGGGGGACCTTTCTGTGTGGAGTTTGCATGTTCTCCCCGTGCATGCGTGGGTTTTCTCTGGGTACTCCGGCTTCCTCCCACCGTCCAAAAACATGCTTCATAGGTTAATTGGTTACTCGAAATTGTCCCTAGGTGTGAATGTGAGTGTGTATGGGTGTGTGATTGTGGCCCCTGCGACAGACTGGCGACCGGTCCAGGGGTGTACCCTGCCTTCGCCCATGAGTAGCCGGGTTAGGCTCCGGCAACCCCGTGACCCCAAAAGGGATAAAGCGGATTGGAAAATGAATGAATGGAGGGTGATTCATGTCGAGCTGTGCCACGGAGGAGAAACACATTTATTCATGTGGGCGTGCTCTGATGCACAGAAATGTACATTTAAATGTAAGTAATGACTTTCTGTTGTAGCACGACTTTTTAAAGTTATAAAACTGATGTTGTGTATTTTCCAAGTGCTAGAAGTTACCCGCTAACATAGATGAACGGCAACTATTGATGACATTATCGAGGGTTATTAACATCTGAATTTGAAGAGACTTTTTTCCATAACTCTCTGTTTGGAGGGCTAAATGTAGGGGTAGGGAGAAGCCGTAGAGGAGGAATTCGTATTCGGCCACAGTCCAAAAAATCAGATAATATGGTAGTCACCACATGTGTCCTCTAAAAGCTAATGCAGAAACTTGGTGAATGACTTCACTTCAACAGGATGTGGAGCACTGAAGCCAGAGACAAAACATACACAGTGTGACCCGATGAGATGGACATCACAGTCAAAAAAATCTTCCTCAAATAGCTCTCATACCTAGTGGAATCATAAAGAACAAAAAGCCAAAAAAAGAAGGTCACTCAGGTTGCTCTGAGACTGCAGGTGTGTCCTCATTCCAAGAATGGAGGATACTTTAAAACCTTTCTAGACTTTCCACTGTGTTTTTTTAACTTTCAGCTGATCTGAAATACCTTTTTAAGCCTCAAGAACGAGGTGCACAAAGTTGCGTCATGTCTGAACTGCTCTGTTACAGCTCAAACACAACTCCAGCTTATGCACAACTTGACAGCTATTGACTTAAATATATAAAGGTGAATATCTATTTTGTAGTTTCAAAACCAGAGGACGTTATTGCGTGGAACGGAGCAGAAATTGACAAATGCGAGTTTGTCCTGCTGAACTGCCCAAATTATCTCAAAGTTTACCACTTTTAGCCTCAGGTAATATTCAACTTAGTGAAGGGGAGGTGGAGGGGTCAAATATTTCAAACATTTAGCCCTACTTGGAGAGAGAATGTTTTGCTTTAACGACTGTCACAATAAAGATCTGGCAGGGATTTTAAATGGTTGCTTTTCGAAGATATAACAAAAACTTTTGACAAACCTGGTCTAAAGACGATAACTTTCCTCTTTAAAGTGCAGTTCAGTACACACATTCATGCAAAGGCTCTTGTAAAAATGGGGTAAAAACTTCTCTGACTCCTCTTCAAAATCTAATTTCATCTTCCTGAACATGCAGAACACATGAAGACTGCAAAATACACTAATCTCGAGACACTGTAATTAGCTTCCAGTTTTTAACTTGTCACTGCACAAAAATTAACTAAAAATAACGACAAATGAATTTGATACCAAAACTAGAACAGAAAGAATTGCTGAAAGTTTAAAAAAAATCTAACAATTCCACAAATCAGGTCTATGCCTTCAATATAAAGACTGTTTTCAGTGCAGACGACTAAAAAGATTTTTGATCTTTGATTTAGTTGATGTCTATTAACTATATCTTATAATTATCCCAAATGTCAGTATCCAGCTGAACATACCTGGGAGGAGTAGACCAACAGTCCATTGAAAAATACTGAAAAAGCCCTTTCTCAAAACCCAATTCAGGTGATTGGTTGTGAATGAAGAGGAAACAGGACAGCACGCACCTTTATTGGTTTAGGCAAGACTTTCAAGTCAGCTGGAGCCTTGATGCAAGATGGTCAAAGTAGACTTTGTAAATAACAATCAGTCACAGTATTAAATTTAACTCTGTGGTGATGATGTACATCTTTATTATTCAATTTGTCTTTTATGTTTGCAAAAACCGACCTTTTTTTATCATCTCAAATTATTTTAATTTAACACTGTAAAATCCCTCATATATTACCATATAAATATGATCCTAAATATAAGAAAAATCTTGTTTTATATAAAGGTAGTCATACTCCCAATTGTTTGTACCTTACAAAATAATGGTCACTATAAAATAAGTGAACCCAGTCAGCTGTGATTTTGTTTTTGATAAATACTTTTTTGCAATACATTCAGAAAGTACAAAAGGTTGTTGGAGGTTATTGGTATCAGTGGTATCGTTGGTAAAAATGTTAAAAATGACGGGTCTTGAAACTGTAAACATGTTTCTTTACAACTGGCTGATTGCGCCTTCTGGGTCACACACACTTTCAATTTTGCTAATACCTGCACTTCATGTTCAAGTTTGTGTTTGAGCCTCTTTTGAGGTGCAAAACAACAAACGACAGCCTCTCCAACTTCAGTTTAGACTTAGGGTAGGTTTGTGTTGGAATGCTGAACTATGTATCACAGGCTCACTTGAGGTGTTTGTTATATCGGTATCTTTGGAGTGTATAAGCTGATATTAAAGTCACAGTAATATCATTAAAACTGTAGAGCTTTTCCTGAAAAAAAAAAGAAACTACTAAGATTTTTCTGAAATTTCACTAAAAGTTGTACTTATATTGCCTTGTTACAGGCACATTGTACTAGTTTGTCTTCTCCAAACTCTAAATCTCAATTTGAACTAAGTTCTGACTCATTTCTTAAAACTTTTATTCAGATTGTTTGACTTGCCATTGATAAAAAAAAAGCACAGGTTTTGCATCTGTGACCACTTTTGAACACAACAAAGGTGTTTCAAAGGTTAGAGTGACATTTAGCAGAGCTGGTGGAATGAACTGTCAGTATGAGACCTGTATTAGTTGTGTCCATGCCTGTGCATCACACATGCTTTTTTGGGGGAATTTTACAATGAGTATAGGTAAACACAAGTATAGTGTGGATTAGTGTGATGATTTGTCCATATGAGTGGCTCTGGGATAAACGGATGACCGAATGACGGAATATTTTGTTACCAAATATCCCAAAGACTGTAAGCAGTTCAAACCCAAACCACACAATAAATGCAAAAATCCCTACAAAAAGTCAACCTGCTTTTGCTGTCGTGAAAATCCACTAAAAACATGTTTAAAGCAAGATTTTAATTTAAAAACCAGACTGATCATTTGTATTACATCTTTTTAGAGGTGAAGAAACAATAATACAGCCTCAGTGTAGGCATATTGGTGTAACACCCTGCTTTTGATTGTAAAAGAAACCCTATTAAAGTGGCCAGTGAGTACATCTATAAACATAGATACATCTATGAAAAGGTAAACAAAATACATCACAAAGATTCAGACTATGTCGCCAAACACAGAAAAATCTCAGTGAACAGATAACAAAGGCTCATGCAGGCTTCTTCTGTTGGCCTGGAGATTGGAGCTTGTATGACAAGCACAATATACAGGAACAACAAAAATACCGCATTATGAGTAAGGTCAACCCTAGTGCGTCAATGCTGAACTTTCCTCCACAATGGCATGTTGGACGCTCAGAAGGCCTGTAACTTTTTGACTGTGCTCAACACTGACCCAGCAGGCACCAACCAGTGTTGACAAAATACTGTCTGCATTCCACTCCTTGTGTTTCTTACAAAAGCAACAAAAAATCTAATGCTAATGAATGAACATAATTGTTTTTCTTCATAAAGTGAAAGATTTGCGAGATTTGAAAGACATGCACAGATTTAAACAAGAATCACCTCAAAATGATCTTGTTTTTGAAGGCTGTTTCTCAAAAGCACAGCTGCTGGTCAGACGCACTGTAAACCTTAGTGGTGCTGCGGCCTAAATTTGTCTCAATGTGTACTCTTCATATCTTCGGTTTTTGTGTATCCGTCAGTTTAAATAGGTGAAAGAATGCAACTTGGCACAACGAGGCATACCCTGCATAAATCTATGCATGACTCCAGCTTCATACTTACTGGGAAAACACTCAATAAATCATGTTTTAAATAGCCCGCTGTGTAGACTATGGAAGCCGTGTACGTTTTATCTCAAGACCAAATTTTTCTGCTGAGGTGCAAAGTCATCGCTATCACAAGAGATATAGGCATGACCTTTAGAGAGTTGTGGCACTGAGCCCATGTGTAAATACTTTGAATGATACTTGTCTAAGTCCTCTCGGCTGACACTGATTTGCAGGTTCACAAAAATATCCCAGGTTTACTAAGTGTTATCACATGTAATTATTAAAAGAGGCACCAGGCATGTGATGCACAGAGTGTACAAAGAGCTTTGTGAGTTTGATGACAAGAAAAAAAAAAGAAATTCAGCGGTTTCTTTTTCCAGTGGTGACTGATTTTTTTCTTCCTCTAAAGCGTATTTCCCACGATCAGCATGAACTGGTAGTGACAGTTAAAACTATATCTTGATCTGTCATAGAGCTCAAAAATGATCTCACTCAATTTGTTTATATTTACTGTGCAAACATCTATCTACAATGCTTTTAATTTTGTGCGACATTGTCCTTTTTCTTCTGTTTTCGTTCCACTTCCAACCTCTTGAACCTAATCCTGTTAGCTTTTTAGAGCAATGCCACACAAAGTCAATCCATAAACCAGTAAAATCAAATATGTGGAGGCAAAAAATTCCTGGTAGATTACTTTGTAACATAGTTTTAGAGAGTGCCTCACAATCATCAAAGTGGTGGACCGAGCGATGCCAATACTTTCCAAGCATTGTACAGCTTGGCCTTGCAAGCTTTGAAACATTTTATCTCGTTTCAATATGTGACGAATCTTCAGGCTAGCGGGCTAATGGCGAGCTTGATAACAAAGAGGTTACAATCTGTAACATCGATAAAACAGAAGACCTTTATGCTGTTTCACGTCATCGTTTAGCTCCATTTCTGCAAAGCAGGGCGGCAATTTTTTGTGCCCACAACATTTCTAGACTATTTGTTGGCAAAGACAGCCAGCAGAAACATTTTTGGACTGGCTGAACCGTTATCTAACTGTTACTTCATGTGCAATTAGGTGCTGAAGTGGCCAACAATGCTGTTAACTCATTAAGTAGTTAAATGATTTACCAGCCAGACACACTAAGCTTTCCTAAAGTAATTAAAAAGCAAGAAATGCATTCTTTCAATAAAAAAAACCCTAGAAACCCTGTTCCTTGTGTTTTCATGCAAGAAGGCCAATCTGAGAAACATTATCTGCCTCAAAGTGCCTCCATTTAATGCATGCTCTACATAACCTTTTTTGACCACAGTAAAGAACAAAAGCAAGCTATACCTAAGTGCCTGGTAGATCTGACTACAACAGGAAGGTCATACCTGATATGGACATAAGAGCTACACAAGGAAGGCTTGAAGCCTTGTAAGGGAACATCTGGTTTTATCATGGAATCAGTGCAAGCTCCTCTCATAAACACAACCTAACGCCTGAGCCCTGGAGCTCTGGCCAATTACAAGCATGTGAACACAAACGCCATCAATCACGGGGGAAGTAGGGAGAGTGAAGCCGAGGGAAGAGCCCACAACAGTGGTAGGGTTAATCATTTACAAGCAAGTGACCAGAGCTGGCTGTAGGCTGCTTCTCGTTTTTCCTTTACATATCACGTTCACGAGGCTGCCATTAAAGCTAGAGTGACGGGAATGAGCCCTGCACTGTAAACTTGCAGAGTTCAACAGAATCGCGTTGTGCTGAAGTATGTCAACATCTGACAACCTTGTACTTTTTCGCATTGAGAAAAATCATCAATCACCTCTCATGTGTTACCCCAACCTCAATGCCGTTACTTACTGGCTAACCGATCTTAACACGGGGGTGTTACTGTGGTTCTGTACAAAAAAGGCTAAATTAGCCAGAAGCTAGAAAAGATGCTGACAAGGAGAAACATGTTAAACAGCAAAAGAAAACTATTTAAAAAATACTTAAAATAAAAGTATTCCCTTGAAAAGAAATGGGCCACATTAATGTATGCTTTTTGAGTAAAAAAACATTCTAGTCAAGCTTTCAACATGAAAGCTTCTCTTAAAGAGGATTACAACAAAATGAGCACAACATAAGCTGGTGTTTAAACCTGTTTAAGTCAAAGATTTTGATGCATTTCACATCAACATATCAAAACTATAATAATCTGACCACACAAAAAATGTTACTAGTAGATCTATGTCCACGAGACAAATAAGTCAAGAAGATTGATCACTATCTGCTGGTGCTTGCTACTACCACGTAAAACAATGTGCTATTTTGTTAATAAGCCCGAACAGTAACCAGTTGAACACTTTTGCTAAACTGCGATCCACGTTTTGACACCATTAACAACACTGTATCAAGACAAGAGGCTGAATCCTCCAGTGACGCAGCCAGCAACAAAATGTCTTTCGTTGAAACATCTCAGAATATGATAGGAGACCCCTTTGGCTTAGTATGAGGGTGAGGTATTTCAGCGTTTCACAAAGTGGGCTCAGTGGCGTTTAACACGCAGCTGATGAAGTGGGACAATGTGACGGCCGTTCTGTAGTGCAGCCTGTGTTCTCTTAGCGCTCAACAAGGGAAACCACTGTTGAAAGGACACAAAAAAGAACGACGGAGCGAGAGCAATGCCTCAACTTTAAAGACAAAAGGGAAAAGAAGCAGGACCAGCCAAAGACAGATTAATGCAAATTAATTAGATTGGTAAAAGCTTTGTGTCACTATCACAATTAAAAAATAAAAAAAGTCAACACATCATTACAAAACACAACTTTTATATTACAAATTAAAGTTTAAGTTGCAAACCTTCTTTTGAATAGTGAGTTAATGCATAAAAATATATGTACACACTATGGATACAATTCCAATATGCAGGGTGCATCAATTGAAATGATTTTATGTAAACTTTGCTCATCTTAAAGTCTATAAAAAATACAATGCCTAAAGAAATAAACAAGGAGAAAAACAATCCTAGTTAACTTCTCTCCCTTTTAAAATAAGTAATCTATTACTATAATTGTTTTGCTTTTACAAAAGGCATCTTGTAACAACTTATGTGAGTTAAAAAAGTTTTCTGTTTAGAAAAGTGGACTTGATGGTGATTGGGGCCTCTAAGTACACTCTCTTAGGTATCTGATTTTAGGAACAAAATAGTAGAATCCATAATAAAGTTGTCAAAGTATAAACTTAAGCATTTAATAAACACTTCTTACATATCTGTGCAGTGAAGAAAAAACATTTATAAAACTATATTTATTAGTCAGAGTTAAAAAAAGAAGCTGTAAATATTCGTATTATGGAATAAGATTTTTTTTATTGTAATGATTTATATCTTTAAACATTTTCACACATAACTTTAAATTTTCTTATGAGTTATTTTCATTAAGCTTTGAATACAAAGCGTAAACAAGCAAAAAGTTCTAGAACAGCAGCTACTTTGCAATAAAACAGGAAAACTGCATGTTTCTCCTACTGAATTTAACTTCTGATTGACTTCTGTCACTGTTCCAAAGCTACATCATATGAAAATGTGTTTTCCACTGTCATATCTGTTCTGACAATTTAAAGTTTGTATTATTAAAACAAATGATCCACCCTTAAAAGTAGAAAATAGCGTTTCGTATTAGAAAGAAACTGCGCTTTTATGTTTATTCTCTTTCCAACAACATTTTTAACCTGCTGCTTGAGAAAAAATACAAAGCAAACACAAGGCAGAGTCACAGCAATATTTTTTTGTAATTTTAATTAGCTGGGGGAGGCTTGTGAAATCAGCTGAGCTTCTGTATCCAATCACTGAGCACTACTAACGCAAAACTTTCTGTTTGAGTATTTTCATGCAGCTTATGACAAACATACTGCATCTTTAATCCTGGCCTGATCTGAGCCAGCTACTGCTGTCTGCAGTCAAACATCCAGTGCCTAATACCCCACGCCTGTGGTATCATGCCAGGGCGCCTGCTGTCAACGTGTGGCATCGAGTTGGCTGTTGATCCAGCTGATCCCTCGATTCAGGGCCAAACATGGTCAGGCGGCTTCTGGTGACTAATATTAGAGAAGTTTATGCCTGGTTTTGATCATAAATACAGAAATAATTCTATTTAGCACATTAACAGAAGGGATTCAATGAAAACTCAAATTAGAGTTTGTTGTAAACTTGAAAACAGTGCAGAGTGAATGCTAATCTGAGCTACTTCTAACAAAACTGTACACACGCAGAGAATTTTTAAACTGTTGCATTTTTGGCACAATTTTTTTCAGGAAAGGAACTCAGGAGAATGCAAAGGCGTGCTGAAGAAAAGCAACAATACAGCTGCTCAGGACGGTTGAAAGTATGGTGGTATTTTAATCTGAAGTAGGGATAGTTTCTATGATTGGTGAACATGCCGTCATGGAAGAGTATGATGGGCCGTGGGGCCAGTTGAATAAAAGCTGGAGTCCCTTCAAACAAAAACTGATATGAGACCAATCAAAATCACTAAAAGAAAAAAAAAGTTACGCTTCGGCTATGAAAGAGACTAAAATCTACCGATAAAACTTCTCTGACTTGACATTTTAGTGCATCTGAGTTGGAGGAAGACAAATGGAGGCAGATGGGAACAGACTTAAAAAAAAGTGTGTGTGTGTGTG
>BSAI01000104.1:12319116-12414116 GCA_036245035.1 Adrianichthys oophorus
AAAAAAGAAAAATGCTGTCTAAAATGCCCCAAATTAATTTAGAGAAAAATGTCTTTAAGTCAGTTTGAATGACTTGCAAATGGGGATGACGCCGGCTGAAGTCGGGGTGTTTCGGTGGAGTGACTAATAGTGCTTCACAGTCTTGCCCTTTTCAGTGGGATCTGCCCTCAGCTGCTAAACACACACACAAGCCCTCCTCTGTAGCTGCAGCTGACGTCAACCGTCACTTAGCAACAGCCTTTTGGTGTAAAAGCAGCAGTGCTGACACCGTTTTTAAAAAAGACGCACAGAGAAAGACAGAGAGAAATCCAGGGAGAATGAGAAACAGCCACAGAGAGAATAAAAGACGGTGGAGTAAAAAAATGAAAGAAAAAATTAGAAGTTTTAAGGAGAGGGCTTTTTTTTCTTGTTTTTTTTTTTTTTTTTGGGAGGGGAGCAACATTTTTAAATTTTCACTCTGAGCAACTAAGAAGAGCCTAAAATGATTAAGCTGCGGATTATATCAGCTCAATAAAGTTGTCTGGAAACTATTAACAGTCAATAAAAGCTGTGGCATTTAGTTATTAAAATGCAAGTTCAATTTACTACATCCCGCACCTCTACTTCTGACTGCTTAAAGTCCCACAGAAGCAATTTAACCAGGAGCTCCCACCACCAAAGAAGTCCAATCTAAAAATCCAAATCATCAAAATCAGTCACAAAAAAAGCTCAGTAAAAGCAGTGATCATCACATCAAAGCTTAAAAAAATAATAGAAAAATGGTGCAGCACGTTCCCCTGTGTGAAGAAATTCAATAAAAACCTCCTCAAATGATGCAAATCTGCTGGGTTGTTTTTGACATCAAAATGCATCTACTAAATATTTCCTGAACTATCGTTCTGATAGTCGCTCTTAAGACACAGGATTCATTAGGCTAATCTCGGGTAGACCTATCATGAGAACTAAAGGGTTGCAAGCTAATTGCTGGAGATTATGACGCAAACCGTTTCCAGGGCGACCCGAGTTTTGGAGTACCCGCTTCAGCATTTCCTCATCTGTTTGCACTCACAACAGCAGGCTGACAATGCAGTCGCTGCATCCTGTTTCACTCTGCAGCCACTGAGCCGCGCTCAACTTAACTCTTTCTCCTGGAACCCCCCCCCCACCCGAAGCTACCATGAAAAATTCAAAAGCACCACGTGTTATGGTTGATGAACACGCAAAAGTATTGCTCTGTCTGAAAAACTTTTAACACCCTGAGATTTAAAAAATAAACAGACACGTTTTAAACATAGCTGATTTATAAACTGACTTTACATTCCTAATGTTCAGCTGATATCGATTTCGCCTGGACGTCAGTGAGGACTGACTAGAAGATAAATTAGGACATCTTTTGTCTTGAAATTGTTACAAAAGCTGACAATTTGCTGAGGTTCATACGGGATCCTGCTGGAGCAAAGCAACAACCCCGCTTAGATCACATTTCCTCCAACACACAATCTGTTTAAAAGAGCCTTCATTAGGACTGACAGAATAAACACGAGTAGATCTTTCTGTTTTACTTTAAAACTTCAAACAACCTGCAGACGTCAGGAGGGACGTATGTTCTACTTATTTTCTTTCCTAGAAAAAAATTATCAATAAAAATCCAGACTTCTTTACAAATATAGAGCACACACAAAAAAGCTCAATTCTTCTGAATAAATGTTCAAGAACTGTTTAAAAACAGGTATTTTACCTGTCAAACTAAAAAACATTTTTTCCCATCTAAAAGCAGTGTCCATGGTACACTGGTTGAGGCCTCTTTGTCTGCCAACAAGACTTCTACTTATTCTTTACACAATTTCTTGTTTAAAAAAAGGATTTTATTTTTAAAATACAATAAAAAAGTGACCAGTTTTGCCTAAAATAAAAAAAGCTCTGGAAAACTAGGCAGACTGTTTACTCATTAGGTGTACCCAGAAAAAAACACTTTTTGTGTACTGAACAATAGTTTAGTCCTGCTGAAAGATACTTTTAAATTTAAGCCACAGCAAATTAAATATGATTTCATTAAAACATATAAATTGATCATTGTAAAACTCAGCTATTTGATTTTACACGAATTACTTGGGTCTTGGGCCTACTATCTAACTAATGACAGAGGATTTAACATTACATAAGTAGTGCATGTACACCCCTGTGGTCCTATAAACAGTGAACCTGGAAATGCTGCAGAGAAACAAAACGAGTGTTCATGACCAAATTTCATCCGTTTGTAAAAGAAATGATCTAAAGGTTTGTTTGACTTTTAGAGGCCAACCTGAAATCGGATTCTCCCCAGCATCTTTTTCCACCTTCAGGAGCATTTTTTTTAAAGCTGCATTTTTAACCCGACTCATCTACGCTGGAGGCAGACGCTTTATTCGACCAGGCAAATTAATAAGACTTGTAATTTTTTTCCCCTCTCTTCTTTGCAATCACCCTATGGTACGTCACTGGGTTGTGACGTCAATGTTATATCATTCCACATGGCTTAACAGAGAGCTAACGTGACAGCTGCGAGCTGTGTTTTCACCGCTCCCTCTCCAACCTTTCTCTCTGCACCCTCTCTGTTCTTGTCTGAAGGGGGAAGGTTAGTAAAGTGTCTTAAGTACCCCTGCCTGCCCCCGTCAAGAGTACCACCCCCCCAAAAAAGGACCCTGATTCATAAGGCCAGTACGGCCTCCGAGGTTTCAGGCAGACAGTGGAGCTCTGAGATGTTAAGGAACAAAATAGAAAAAAGGGTCTTAATTTGAAAAATGTTTATACAAAATGTTATCTTTCAGACAAAAGATAAAAGAATACTAAACTGAAGTATTTTTTTAATGAATGCCAGGCATTTTTTTCTCCTTAATAAATTATGCCAATATATTTCCCACTTTTTAATGCTATGGGTAAGCGTAAAAATGAAACAAGAGTGCTGACATTAAAATCTGATTTTTCGTGAGACTCAAAGTATGAGACTAATAAAAAAGAATCTGCTGTGGGTCCATGTAAGATGAATACAGGGACTGGTGTACATCCAGCACACGGTGAGCCTGATCCTTTGCAGTCCATCCATAAAGTTTTGCTTGAGCAGGAAACTTCGAGTTACTGCGGCAGCCCGACACTGAGAGCACAAGCGAACTAGAACTGAACTGGAACAATCCAAATGAAACTTTCCAGGCTTCTCAGACTGCACTTTTCAGAATGGGTTGAAGACGGTAGTGACTGTGAAGGCAGTAACTACTTTCTTAGGCTGACACGTGCAGCTCATCAGGTGAGTACAGACTGTCCAACACACTACGCAGCAGTACAAAATAAAGCTTACATTTAACCAACGTCCCTCTATCACCAAAACACTGATTTGGTTTTCTGCTCTCCTTATTAACCAAAAGAACAGGTGATAATGGTAGATTTTCTAATGCAAAATAATATACCTATGCATTTGCATTTGTCTTTGTAACCTTTGTAGAGTTAGATCACTTAAGTTTTACCAAAAAAAAGCTTTATTTAAACAGATTTACCTTTTCTTTGCTTGAGCTTCATTTTCATTCAGTTTCTCAAAAATCTGTAGAGAAAAATATACAAAAAGATCTACTGAGGGGCATTTCCCCAATCATATTAGAAAGAAGTATTATTGCTGCACTGCTGGACAACAGACAACAATGAACAAATTTGCTTTTCAAATGACAGCTATGTAAAACCACCAACACACAAATTCTCACCAAGTTTTAAATAAAATATGACAACTCTGCCAAAAGATAATATTCTAAAGCGTGTGTTTATCACTCAGCCTGAGTTCTGCAATACATAGGAATTCACAGATATGAATGTGTTCAGATTTTGACTGACACAGATCGATTTGCGACAAAACGCATCAAGTAAACATTTGAATTTTTCTCTCTTTTCTTTAACAAAACTGCCCAGGACTATAAAAGCCAGTGCGTCAGACCGAGAAATATGAACCAATAACTTTGCAAACAAGTCTGACAGGAACAAGAGCATAAAACGATCTGCGGACCTGGATGGTCCCAAAATGAGCAAACAAACGAGCTAAATGACTCTACTCCAAACTACAACAACAAGGTGCATTGTGTGGCACAGTGCAGTATCGCACACATAGTATCAACAGAAATGCCAGAATGGGACACACTCTGTACAAATCAGGATGGAATAACTTATTAACTTTTAGGTGCAACTTAATGTTCAAAAATGTTTTCTTAAAACACACATATTAAAACAATACTTTCTCCTATAAACTTGCAGCTTTTCCAAAAACCATGGGTTATTTTATATGTGCAATAAAAAAAATGTTGGATGAATTAGACTTTATTCTCTTCACTTTATTCTCAGAACACTTGTGCACAAATGAAAACAGTGCTTTTTTTGTATGCCAAAATGAGAGGGAAATTATCATATATAATAAGGATGACCAAACAAAAAAGTGAAGTTATTGAAAGCCTCAAAGTAGCTAAACCTGTAGGAAATAAAACACTATAGCACGAATCTACAGGGTGTCCCATAAGTCTCCAAGAATAGGAAGAATAAAAGTTTCTCAACATAAACAATTTTTATTTCTATAATATGCTCTCTAAGACTGCCATTTTGTTGAGAACACATTTCATTGTGATGTTTTTTGTTCAAATGCATTCTCTGGGGTATCTAAAATATAAAGAAATACATGTTAGAACCATATACAGTGGGGATCGAAAGTTTGGGCCTAAAGAACCCAAGAAAAAGATTGAAAAATCTTCTAAAGACGTAAGTTTACAGATGAGACATCCTTTTAATATGTCAAAATAAATTAGGCTATATGTCCATCATTTACCCTTTCAAAATAACAGAAAACTAAATAACGGTGTGTGCAGAAAATTTGGAGCAGTAGTATGGCTACTTATGGGACACCCTGTATAAGACAACAAGCATGATATATATATAAAAAAAAAAGCTCACTTGTGATTACACAAACCCTGGAGTTGTAAGATCATGCTTTCTTTTGGTAAAAAAAAAATGCATGCATCTCTAAGATATTTAAACTATGCACTCTTGTCATTTCTTTTTTTTAATATTATTTTTTAAAAGATTTCTAGAGCTACATGTCTGGATTTTTTAACCTCAAGTAAGAGTGTGTCGTGGAAAACAACAGCGTAAACCTGCATGTCGTCTCGCGGTCAGCCATAAATGGGTACAAATGTCCATTTGCAACAAGCACTCGTGTCAGCTCCACAAATCATTAGATCGGTTGGGAAAAAGTCCAATAAAACGTGGGTTTTTGTTCTTTCAGCAATGTCTTTTAACTACTTCACTCATCTATTACAGTTTTGCTTAGCACATTTTATAATGGCCTTTCAAAATTGTGTTTATTTTGTTTAAAATCATAGTTTTACAGTGTTCTAAATTGCGCTGTATTCATTCTGGTCAAGCTCATTGTGCTCGTGCAGTTAGTGAAACCGCTGTCCGTAGAGTATTATTACACACTTATGATGGAATGTACAGGTAAAAAATAAATAAATGAACTTCATGCAAATCTCATCAAACATCCCGTACTTTCAGGTTACAACCGTGCTACCAAAGTACTGACCATTAAACTTTTTTCCTATACTGTTTAGGGGTTTGGGAAAAAAAATGTGCCATTTGACAAATATGAAACAAGGAAAGTTGTATCCATTCCATCTTAAATTACTTTGATTGGTACTGAGCCAAAGGGATCCCTAATTTGGTTACTAGACTAGAAAATAATTTCTGCTGCTTTAATTACTCAAAGAAAACATCTTAATCGCTCATAAATTAAGGCTAAGGTCTGACGTTATGGCATTAAAAAGTACTTTTTGTGTTTGCAAAGCCTTATTGTCAAGTTATCTACCGGTATTTTGGTCAATTGTGATCCGCATTTGTTCCCCCCACACTTTTTTTTTTAACACTTGTGTCAATACCATGTTGAAACTGCATAAAGGATGTGAAAATGCGATTTTATAGTTTAACATCTAAAAAAAATAAAAACATGTTGACGCCAGGCAGAGAAGGGGGCGCTTCTATGTGTATGAAATGTCTGTGAGGATGAAGACCATGTGTGGCATTACCAGTGAACCCGGAGTGACTCGTTTCACTGTTTTCTTTCTCTGGCCTTTCTGTGACACAAAACCAAATGGATCCTTTGAGAAAGAAACCTAACACAAACATTATAATGCTAAATATGTAAACCGGACATTTATAAGATGCTTTAAGAGGCTACAAAAGTTTTTTGCTTTGTTTTTTAACTGTCTTTTTAGCATTTATCTAATAGTGCAGCTGCATCAAATAACTTACAATCATTAACCCATCAAGGATTATTATATAAATGTAGTTTCTGTGTTGCAGATATTTTACAATCACGGGAGAATCAATTACATGATGAAACTAAGGGTGTTTGTCAGGAAAAAGTAACTTAGAATCCAGCAAAAGGTGATAACACAAGTTATGAAAAAAACTGCTACTTTGCCTGCACTGATTGCAAACCTTTACCATTTTTTTTCCTTTAAAAAAAAAAAACCAAGACATTAGACTGTTTCAACTTTCTGCAGAAAACGATGACATGTAGGCCTTCTGGAGTCAAGTGTGCTGTAAATACCAACCCACAAACACAATGGAAACTAACTCTAGCCCTGCGGTGGTCTAAACTACTTTGGTGGAACTCAGTCTTCATCACATAGATAATTCAAGATTAAAAACAGCCTCTACATACAGTTTTGCTTACTTCTTTAAAAGACATCCCAGGTGATCTCTGGATCTACAGCGCATAGATATCTTCGTTTGAAAGAAATAGCAACTGTCAAACCTGAGGCGCTTTTTATTTTCTCCTCTTGATTTTAATTTCAATGGCGTGTTTTAGAACTAATACAATACAACTGCTAATCTCCAAACACAATGAGGTGAACAACAAATGCTGGAAATAGCCTAACTCAGACCAAATGGACATCTAGTGTTTTCATCGTCTCTCTCAAAGCTTGAAGGACACAAAAAACACACAATACGAGTGACCTGATGGCTGGCCACGCTTCACAATACAGCTTTCTTTCTCTTTTTTTTTTTTGAAGTGCAGAAAATAATGTCCACCTAATCTAAACATAACTGGAGGCAGTGGCAGGCATTCTGATGGAGTCTGCCTTGGTTTATGACGATATGCAGCCTGCTTTGACACAAATGTTTATGCTTAACCACACAGAAAAAGGAGACTGTCTTTCTTGTGTTAATGTTTTGAAGCAAAAGGCCTAATCTCTGGTTAGCTGTTGTTTGTGTTGTTTTCTGAACAGGATGTGAAAGGGGCCTCACTTTTGACTAAAGGCATGATCCTTTGGGACCCATGTGGACCCATAAAATGTGGAAGAAAATGACACATCATAATAGCAAGATAATTTGCTTAAAAGTAGATTACATAATCAATGGCAGCTCTGCAAAACTGCTGTAATTTAAGACTATTATTCGCAGTTTATGAAAGAAAATATCACCACAGCTCTTTTGAATGTTGGGCCTTATCCATTCTTTTTTTTATCATTAAATTTTTTTATTTGCATTTGTGGAAATAAAAAAAAAAGCCTTAAGTATACTAGACTCAACAACTTTTTCAGTTATGAAGGAAGGAATCAATTTAACTTTAAAGTTTACATCTGTCAATTTAAATGTTTTTATTTAAATTGCAAATAAAATGTTTATAATGATTAGCAACAAGTTTATGGATATTTATCCTACGTTTAATTTAACCAAAATTACATAAAAAGGTAAATTTGGTTACAAATCACCAAAACTGAGTTTATGGAGTAAAACTTAAAGCTGACTTTTGTTAGCATCTGGGAAACCTTTAAAAACAACTCATATAGTTCACTTGCAATGCACATAGAATGTTATTGAACGTGCATTGTATTGTTTTTAATAAGGTTTATTATATATAAATATATTAATATACTGTGGGCAGCTGGGGCGTGTAATCAAGACGTTATTTTTAAACTAGTTCATCCATGTTAGCTTATGTTCTTTTTCTGACGCCATATTGGGTTATTTAGTGAAATGCTAATAACTATGGATGAATAATTAAATATATGTTTTAACTATTATTATTATTATATTTTTGAAGCTACTACCATACTCCTACTTTGAACTGTTCTTTAAGTAGCTTGAGCATCTCAAGGTATTCCTTGAGATGAAGCTCTGCAGTTTGATGGTACCAACTACTTCCTGGAATCATTTTTGTTTTTTGCATAATTAACCAGCAGCTAGACGTGCACGCTCTCCTGCTCGGTTAAGGTTGACAGGGCTGTCTTTGGCCTCTTGCACGTGTGCACTGGTGAGGATAGCTGTGGGTCTATTTTAGAACCCACGGCGACAGGACGTGTTCCTGCGGGGCATGACCTACCTGCTCTCTAGATATGCAGGGCAACGAAGGTCTGCGGGGCATTTTACAACTGCCATAATAGCTGGTCGACGTTTCTCCCAGTGAGACGCAGCTGGACCGTCTCCTCGGTCTGATGACGGGGACCTTCTCGTCCACGTTGGAAATCCCGCTCGGCGCGTCCCTCGCCGGGTAGTAGCGGTCGAAACAGAGCCCCAACAGGCAGCCAGACACCCCGGCGAAGCACGCCAGGAGCGGTCTGAGGAGTGCGGGCAGACCGCTCAAACTTGTGAAAGACACCAGCCACACAACGCTGGCGAACACTAGTATGAGGACGCTGTGTTTGAGCTTTAGGGTCGGGATCAGCGTGAGCAGACCCACACATCCCAGCACGAACAGCAACCTGCCCACCATTTGCATCTGGTGCTGGTCCTCTCCCCACTGCAAAAAGCGCAAAACCAGAAAATCCCCGAGGAAACAGGACGCTGGCAGCGACACCAGCCAACATTTGCTGCTCTCCTTCTTTTTCCTCCTCAGGTAAAATGTTAGAAAGAAGAAAGCACATCCTAGACTGAAGAGGGGACTGATGGACTGGGAGAAGCCCGACAAAAAAGTCCGCAAATCCCATAGCGAGTCACTTTGCAAGGTCCTAGAAAGGAGAAAGGAAATCGCGAAAACAACAAAGGCGCCGACGTACAGGGCAGAGACCTTTAACAATTTCGAATTGAGAACGTCCTCGTTGCAAAACCTGCACAAGCTGAACAAAAATCCCCTCTGGGGGTCCTGTTTCAGGGGGGTGACGCAGCTCTTCACATAGCCGTTCCTGAAGCCCTCCGAGCTGTTTACACTTCCAGCCCCGTCGTGGTGCCTTATTTTGCCGTGCAGAGCCTCTCCTTCCTCCCGCGCGGCCATGGCTGGCGCCTGGCTCCTTAGTGTCCTCTCGAGTCCCCCTTCGCCCACTATTCACGCCGTATTAACGCCGAACTACATGACAGCAAACGCACTCCACGGTCACTCTAACGTGCTCCTGCACTTGTAATAAAGAAAGAAGGTGAGATGTTGTTTTTACAGAATTGGGGCTCTTTGTCGCCCACTATAGGCTACTACTGTACCCTCACAGTGATGTGGAGCCCCGACCCGGTCCAGAAACTTTTAAATCTCAAAGCAGACACTGTTTTGGAACGTAATACTTCAACAAAACTCTTAAAAATATTCAGTAAGACGACACACGGGCCGATTTGTAATCAGTATACATTAAAACATTTACTTTATTTCAAAGGTAATATACACTTCAATAGAAGTGCATATTACTACTCTCATTTAGAGCAAGAATCATTTTACAAAAGTTCATACGTGAATTTTTATGCACGCTGACAGATAATGCAATGTAGGACAATTCCCATCATGCAGTCTGTTGTTTAAAACGCTAAAACGTATGTTGAAGCATTTTTCGAGTCTATTTTAGCACACAATTAAAATACCCTGCATTTATTTCGATCGAAATGTTAAAAATAAAGTAGAAATAAGAAATTAAACATTTCATAGGCCCGTTATGTCTGATTATAAACAGAATTCAACAACTTATTTGGTCATTGTCCCCATTGTGCGTCGCTACATTACAGTTATCTGTGATCGTTTAGTTTTACTGGCCAGGAAGAGCAAAGGATTATCGAGTGATGGATCAAACCAAACCAAGCCACTTTGGGGGGGATAAGGTTACAGGAAATGGGCTGCTCTAAATGGGTTATCATAGGGAGGAAAGCGCCATCCACCTTTGATAGCACCGCATTTTATGTCCAGGTGTAAAAGATGACGACCTAGTTTTGAATTGAAATGAGATAAGTGTATTTTAACTGGTACTTTTAGAAAAATAAAACGATTTTAGATGAATATGTTACAACAAATTAAGCTTTTATCTTCAAGTTTCCTGAGTATTTGTATTGCAGAATTGCAATAAATCAGTAAAAAACCCAAACACCAGTTTGCAATCCTACAAGGCCCTAATGTTTGGACAAACATAATCTGATGGTTTTTCCTTTGTTGCGACTGTTTGCAAAGTGAATATTACATATTTTCATGATAAAGTTTCTTGTTTACCCTACTGTACAGATGACAAAGGTGTGACGTTCTACCTTCAGATTCTTATGACATCGGTTTTCTACAAGGAAAGTAAGCATCTGTAAAACTCACAAAGAATTTCACTACCAAGAACACATCTTTACAAAAACCACTTATTGTTTACTGTGCAGTTAGGGTTAAATTAAGAAGCATACCCATAAGTAACTTACCTGTTTTGTTAGAGTACAGAATAAGTCTTTTCCTTCCTCTGTTCCAATTCCATCAATACTCCTTTCTATGAAATTTACATTTTTCACTTTTCTACTTATTAATCTTATATGTAGGGGTGTAACGATTCATTTTAACAATTATTCGATTCTCATCATAACTTGTTGTTGCTGGAACAATTCATAGTTGATATTCTATCATTTTGAACAATCCGATTCTATACAAATGACTGAGTTTAAATCGATCCAGGACATTTTTAGGCAAAAATTCAGCCAGTGTGACTCAAAGAGCCCTGGAATATAAATTGATTAATTGAGTAATTGTTACACCCTACTAACCCTACTTATTTGAAGTCATGTCCCTGTACCTTTTCTTTTGACTACTAACTTACTTAATCACGGACTGAACAAGTCCTCCATTTAAAAAAGAAGCTGTTCTTTCTGTTTCAGTACATAATTTTGTTCTAATGTTCAGTTTTAACAGCGATTTAGGTGTAAACGACACACCGGCTTTTTGACTGGTATGTCACTTGGTCAAAATCCTCAAAAGTACTCAAATCTTTCTCTTCAGCCACTTTGATTTAGAAGTAGCATCAAGCCGATTAACAAAAACATGTCACTTCATTCACTTAAAAAAGGCTGGTGTTTGAACTGTGTCAGTGATGGTCAAAGATAAGATATTGACTCTGAATTTGTTGGAAAATAAAAAAACAATTTATCAACAACAGAGTGAAATCCACAGATAAACAACATAATGTTACTGTCAGAATGCAGTCTGGGAATGTGGGAAACTTGTATCGCAGGCCTCAGCCATTACCAGTGATAAAAAGTTTCAATGATATTAACAGGAAACACACAGATGGATTAAATGACTTCATTCCCCACCAGTGGTGCTTGAATTGAGAAAAAAAGAGCCATGCTGACATGGGAAGACTTTTCTGTTAACTAAAACCTAACAATGCCTAAGGATGAGAACAAATTACCAACGTAAAGAAAAAACAACAGAAAAGCTGTCACCAATGAAAGCTGGCAAAAAAAAGCATGCTGGTGTTTGATATAGCCTTTTGACTTGTCAACATCTGAAAAACGACTTTTTGACTGCAGACATTTGACCATAGCACAGCAGGAAAAGCACTTATGCGATTAATAAAATTAACAATGACTGCACATGATTAAATTTAACCCGGTCTGGCATTGTGCATGCTGGCTCATTGCTCTAATGTCATTTGTTGCACCTGCTGCCAGAACAAATGTCTGCTGTGAAAAGGTCAGAGAAAAAGTGGAGCACAGGACTTTTGCCAGTGATGCAGATTGCATGGCGAACTTGCTGTGTTTTACATCACAGTGTACAGACCATTAAATGCCATAGAAAAAAGGTCAATGGCAAAGAGTGTCTCTCTCCTACACCGCGAAATGATGCATGTACCCTTTTCAAGTGGCCCAAGTTTTTGCATTTCATTTACATATTTATGAAATCCAAAAGTTTAGCTACATTTTTTTTGCTACAGCCACTGCAACATAATATAATTGAAAATATACACATTTACACTTTTTTTTTTTGTTTGTTTTGCAAATACATTGAGCTGTCATATGTTAAGCAAAGTAAGCTTTTATTTTGAAAAATGTATTAAAAAGAAAGAAAAGAATCCTTTAACCTCTTGGTGCCTGAATTTATTTCCAGCTATGATAAGAAAAAAAAAAATCACTTATGTTTTTGCTTTTAAGTAGATCTTAAATTAACAGAGCTGAAGTGGTTTGATGCATGTTTGCATCAAGGGGTTAAAGAGTCTCTTAATAACTCTCCTTCTATAAAGAACTTTCGCTCTAAAACATTTGCATCACGAAAACAGGAGAAAAAAATGAGGTTGGAAAAAAAATCCTACAGTAGTGCAATTACATGAGAAAACACAACTTTATTGTCATTTCCTAAAGAACAGAGCACTTCCTCTATAGTACCTATTCATCTAAACATTTCAAGTCCACCTATTATCTTAAATTTAACATTTTTAAATTTAAATTTGAAACTTAAAGTTTAAAAATGTTTGCAAATTCAACTTGCTAACAACTTTTCAGTGGACCATCCTTAAACCCATATAACCAATAACTGTGCATAGTTATTCCTTCTAAACCAGTTTAGTGGTTATAAAAATAAAAAAATAGGTGCTATAAAAATAAAATAAACACATTATATATTTTTTTTACCTAATACTTTGAAAACATCTCTCCCAGCCAGTGAAATGAATTCTCCAATACAACAAATGAAGCTCCTAACCTGTTGAATGATGTGATTAAATGTAGAAGAGTTTCTGATTACCCCAGAAAAATTGTAATTTCCTGATTATGTTGGAAAAAAGGTGTGCTTTGTTAGCTGTGGCAGTGTGTAGAGTCTCCTACTGGAGATCAGCTGCCCACTTTTCAACACGTACAGACAAAGTTAGTGTCTTTGCAGAGTAAAAAAAAAAAACTTTCAAGTTCTTCACATATTGAAAATGTCTCACTTCAACTAAAAAATTAAAATAAATAAATAAATAAATAACACAGTCAGATGAAGAAAAATTTTCATCAGCACAGGATGTTATCTAGCTCTACAGACAGAGTCAAAGTTGAGTATGTTTCCCTAACACAACCTGTGTCCGCCCAAGATGATTACACAGAAATTAAGTCTATGAAACAAATCAGATCATTAAAGAAAAAAGGCTCCTGCAAAAACCACAGTCCTGGAGCAGCAGCAGGAACTTGTGTATATTTAAAAAGTTGCCAAGAGCTCAATGCATTTGTAAAAAGAGGACAGACCAGTCATATATGGTCTTCATCTGTTCAACAGGAAGAGCTGCTTGTCGTAACCAAAACCTCCAGCTGTCCTCAAGAGGATCCTGGCTGTGTGAAGCCATCACACACTGCAGTAACAGAAGAGCTGGGCTGCAGATTGAAGGCAAACAACCTGAATGTGGCATCAATCACTTCATGTATCGAGTCAATCCAGTGTTTCATAGTCACACCCCCACCAGGCCTCAAAAGAAATCAAGAAAATTGCACCTTTCTAAGATTAACCTTGGGGAGACAGTAAACCAATTCCCACCCATTCCCACGTATAGATGTCGGTTTATGTGTTGCGCGTTTGAACCTTCCAGCGCACAGTAGTAGTGATGTGGCTTGGAAAGTAAGCTTCCACGTCACTAGGAAGTAGGGCTGACGGGGAAAAGTGTACCATCGCTCTTTCACAGGGACTTTTACACATGTATACGTTTAAAACTGGATATTGAAGGTGACTTCAGAGGTAACATAGACGTACAATAAGGTAGGATATGTCGCGTAATTATTTTAATTGTTGAGGATAAACATTTAGTAACGAAGAAGCTAGCCATCGTAACTGTCCTCCATTTCGTTGCAAGATTAGCCGGTGTTTAGCTAACGCTAAAAACGCCAAAGGAAATATTAGAACTTAATCTAAAACAGCAGCGTTTTGGAATATTTTGTTCATTTAACTGGTGAAATTTTTTTTTTTCATTGTATAGTGGTTTGTTACAAATGCTCGTAGCGATATTTAAGTCAAATGTAGCATTTTTAGTGTGTAGCACTGGCAGACACCTGCATGTCCCAACAATTTTCCCTTTTTCTTACCTGGAGGCTTTATTTGCTTGAGTAGAGTTCTTTGTTTTACTTATGTCAGAATAACAGCCCTTTAAAATCTTGATTAAAATGCAGGGTAGCAGTTGCCACAGACTTTCAAACAGGACAATCTGTAATATGAATGCAGCCTCGATCATTTAGACTTTTATTTATTAAAGTAAAACTGGATTAAATGCTCTTAATTCAATTGTTTGCAATAGAGACAATAACATCACTTACGCTGACTTTTTTAATGTACACAAAATGAGTTTGGTTGGGATGGGATGGGTTTTATGGCTTTAATGAATTGAATTGTCTTTTTTAATTTTGTTCTTATGTTTAAATTATTCTTGTGTACATAACTGTTTCATGGCTTATTTTATTTTAAAATCATGTTTGTTTCTATGATGTTAGATATATTCTCACTTAATTAAAAAATATGTAAAAAAATGCATATAGTTAGTTTTATGTGGATAAATAACATGAAAAGAAAAGTACATCTTTTTAAAATCAATTTTTAATAACTGTTTTATATATAAAACAAGTCATTTCCTTTTAGCAGCCTGACTTAACAAATGTTGGTTATTGTCAATTAGGCAATGCAGAGCTTTTATCTTTCTTCTTTGGCTGTTTTTTTTTTTTTTTGGCAGCACTAAGGTCCGACCTTGTTATTCTGCGTCCTTTTTTTTCTTTGAATTTTCTCGAGAGGGATATCATAAATGACCAGCAATTTAGTTGGGGCAATAATTCTAAAATTAAACTAATACAGATGATGTATTCAGAGGTAAAACAAACAAAAAAAGCAAAGGTCCTCAAATCTATCATATTTTTCTTCTTTGACTCTAGAAAAATCAATAATTTTAGTGTTTTTGATTTACAGTCATTAATAAATTTGGACACCCTAAAAAAAAATCAGCTCTGTCAAAAAAAGTTCATATATCAATGTCCAATCTTATTAATATTATTTTTTACTATTTTCTAAAAAAGAAAGTGATTCAATAAAAATTACACAAAAACATGACTATTATTCTACGTATAAAAATATTTTGAATGGAAAATAAAATAGAATTTTAAATAGGCTAAAAAAATTTAATATCAAATCAAATCACTTGGATCATTCAATGATGTTCAAATTGATATTAAATATGTATGTATCCAAAAATGTGGGAAAATATAAATGCTTTCATAGGGTGTCCTAATTTTCACATGACTGTAATCTTACATTCAACCCCTTTGTGCTTTAATGTTCTCATGTGTTCTAATTTAACTATGGATTTATTCACAGTTTTTTCTGGCAATTTAACAGTTTTTATTTCTTTTTTCTTTTTTTTTTACAGGTGTTATCCATAGAGGGATATTCATTGCAATTCATTTGAACATAAACAAGCTCCGCAGCAAAATGACGGCTGCAGAAAACGTTTGTTACACTCTGATCAATGTTCAGTCGGACTCCGAGCCTCCGTCTGAAGTCAGCCTGAAAGCTGATTTAGGTACCTGATTTGTCTTGTCATGTTGTTGATTAATTCTAAACCAGAATGTCTTAATGAGTCTCCATTGATCACACAGATTGTTTATTTATGTCACATGATCTTATTGGTGACACTTTGATCTGACGTCATGGAACACAACAGAAAAAGAGAATGGAGTCCTGGTTGATTAGAATAATCCACACATTGTCATTTTATCACAGTTTTTTTTTTATAGATTATTTATTGGAATAAATATCAATGGAAAGAATGAATAAGATAGTAAAAACCGGATTCATCAGCATTGTCTTTGTTATCTTTGCTCATTAAGAGGGTTTAGCAATTCCACGTATTTTCTTAAAATGAGGTGTTAATCTTTTTTTAAGTCTCAAATTGTTGTGTTATTACATCTATAAAACTAAAGAGTTGTGTTGTACTATAGATAACTGTTCTCACAAAAAAACCAAAACAATGTTTAGCCTAAAAATGAACAGCACGATTTATATGTATGCACATTTTATTTACATAACATAACATTGCAGCTCTACAGGCTGGTTAGAGATGCTTATTTGAGTAGTGAAATGCATTTCAGTTTGGTTCAAATTGTCAAAAATAAAAAAATTGTTGATGTAATTCCACAAAACCTCAAAATAAGATTTTGTTAGCAGAGGACGTCAGAAATAAAAATTAGAAAGTGATGAAAAACTTTGACTATTCAATCGATTGGATTTTTAAAAAGCAGATTGATTTGTAGAAAGAAATCTTTTTCCACATAGTTTCAAATCACTTAAACATGCAATATTGATCAAATACAACATGATGAGGCAGTACATTCAAATAGTCATCTTTCTGCAGAGAAGGGAGAGATCAAAGCCAAGACGGAGGCCCTGAAGAAGGTCATCATCATGATCCTGAACGGGGAGAAGTTGCCTGGACTGCTGATGACCATAATTCGCTTTGTGTTGCCACTTCAAGACCACACCATTAAAAAGCTTCTCCTGGTTTTCTGGGAGATAGTCCCCAAAACAACTCCAGATGGAAAGCTGCTTCAGGAGATGATCCTGGTCTGTGATGCCTACAGAAAGGTAGGCTGCTGCTAGAAGAACTTATCTATATTATTGTTTAATATTGCTATATTGTTGAGGAGGCCACAAAACATGGCTTTATCAACCTCTACAAACCTGCAATCGTCTAGCAGCAAAATGGGGTCTGATTAATCTTTGAATAGGAGACTGCAGGAAACTGCCAGGTGCTGCAAGTTACTGCCACCACATGGGGTCACTTTCCTCTGTTTCCATGCGCCGCTCTCTGCTACAAAATGGAAACCAAATCACATGCGATTCACTATAGCGCCCATGTAAGGGTAAACACCCCCCAACTGCAGAACAACTGTTGACAAACCTCATCCATTGACCACATCATGGAAAACATGGATGATGTTGAGCAAGTAGCTTGTGTTTATATGTTTTTGGAGAGCTATGCAGAGGCGCTGGCAAGCACATTGCCGTTTCTGGGTTCACCAGATCATTCAGAGTCTCTCCCGGTGCGGTGTGCTTCACTCCTGCAGTGGAGCTGCGCCTGACAGCCGTTTTGAACATTACTTCCATCTGTCTGTGGCTCAGGTTGAGCATTAACCCAAGAGGGGAAAAATATTTTTAAAAAAACGGCCATCGAGCTGGAGCAATTGCACTTGCTACGACGGCACCTGCAGCGGCTCTCCATCTGCCGGCCATCCAATCTCCCGTAGGCCAGCATAGTGAGCACTGCTGCCCAGGGGGACAGAGCTTGCTAGCTCTGCTCCCCTGGGAAGCAGAACTCCCTTGCTCTGCCAGACCCTGTGCGGCGGCGCTCACTATGCTGACCCGCAGGCGGTTGGCTAACAGGCTGGCGACCTGTCCAGGGTGTATCCCTCCTTCGCCCAGCAATAATCGGACAGTCCCTGACAACCCCACGGCCCCAGCAGGTTAAGAAAATGAATGGAAGTTCAGGACAAAAATCTTGTCATCGAGCGGCCATATTTAATCTTTTTTTTTGTACCCCTCAATCTAGTCACTGAAAACGTGAAATGCCCAAAGCTGAGTACACGATTGGCTGACGCACCCGACACCCAAATTGCGCTCCAAGACCTCAGATTGCATCTTTGCATCGACTTAACACTGAAACTTGACTCCCCTGCCACGCGAACCGCGTCCGGTGTGAAGGCACCTTAAGGATTTTAAACTTTGATTTGATTTTTTTTTTCCTTTTTAGTTCGTTTCTGCCATCTGCTTATTCCGTTGTTGACTTCAGACAGTTTGGTGATTTGACCCACTGGCGACAATAATGTCTGGATGATCTGACTGTAATTAAAAACTGAAAAGCATTATGCTGCATTAGTTTGATTAAAAATATTTTTTTTAGATGACAAGACATTTGCATCATTAACCCAAACTCTGTGCAGTTTTTGGATGAGCAGTTTCAAATTGTATTTAAACTATTCTTTAATAATACATTCCATCCTGATTTTTGTCCTCTTGTTTGTTAAACTTGCCTGTCCAGGGTTTTCTTCCATAAAGCGCATTCCTTTAAAGTAAAAAAAAAAAAAGAAAAAAAGTGTTTAGGTATAATTGAACATGTGAATAATTTTAAATATTTAAGAAATTGTTTAAAAAAATTTTTTTGTCATAACTCAGGACCTGCAGCATCCCAACGAGTTCATCCGTGGTTCCACTCTGCGTTTCCTGTGCAAACTAAAGGAGTCTGAGTTGCTGGAACCTCTTATGCCTGCCATCCGCGCCTGCCTGGAGCACCGCCACAGCTATGTGCGCCGCAACGCCGTCCTGGCTATTTACACCATCTACAGGTGTCAGATGCTTATGAATGTATTTTAAATGTGTTCCACTGGGTCTGCACCCTTTTAGTCTGAACATTAAGCAAGTTCATCCATTTCAGAAACTTTGAGCATCTTATTCCGGACGCTCCAGAGTTAATCCACGATTTCCTCGTCAATGAGAAAGACGCCAGCTGTAAGAGAAACGCTTTCATGATGCTGATTCATGCAGACCAGGTTAGTAGTGTTTTGAAATTGACCTGCTCCTAATATTGGTAACACTAGCTAATGCTGTCGTGCGATTAATTAATCATGACCTGTAATTAATTAATGTAATGAATCTATTTTTATCAAACTTAAAAATGTCTATATAAAGCCTAATTTTGAGTTATTTTCATTTAAATTTGTGACACTGTGCTGCAGTAAAAGATCAAAATACAACTAAAAAAAGTGGCTCTATGAAGTTTACAAGAAAACATCAAGGTCAGAGTGCTATAATTTAACGCATAAAAACAGTAGGAAGACTTTTCTGAGTAATCCAAAAATATTGACCACAAGCTCCTTATTAATTACACAAAATATGTGTTGACATAGTTCTGTTAAAAACCACAAAGCGACAACGTCACAGCAGCGGCACATGCTGCGTACAGGGACACCAAGATCTGCACTGAGAGGAATGTAAGACGCGTTTTCATCTGAGTTCAAATAAAACGTTAATGTTAATGTTTAAAGGTAAACGGTTGGATTTTTGTTTTTTACATTTAGGAACATGACATTAGTTACTAAAAATGAGATTAACACAATAATTTAACACCCCTAGCACTAATATATTTTGAGAAGAAGCCAAACTCATTGAATTTTTCACCTACAACAGGATCGAGCTCTAGATTACCTCAGCACATGTATTGACCAAGTGCACACTTTTGGAGACATTCTACAGTTGGTCATTGTGGAACTGATTTATAAGGTAAGGCAGGCGCTTGAGCACTACACACTTTAAAAGCACAAAAATCTGCAAGCAGATCAGATTTCAAATCGACGCTTTTTATTTTTTTACTAGGTTTGCCACGCTAACCCTTCTGAGCGAGCGCGGTTCATCCGCTGCATCTACAACCTCCTGCAGTCCTCAAGTCCAGCTGTGAAGTACGAAGCTGCAGGCACTCTTGTTACCCTCTCCAGTGCTCCTACAGCTATTAAGGTACGTTATCATGACTTTTATCATGAATTTAATGCATTTATTTGCATTTTAGAATACCTTTCAGTTTCCACACAACACTGCTTAGAGCTAAAAGCATACTGTATTTAATCAAATTGTAAATATGACCTTTCATACACTTGTGTTACTCCAGGCGGCTGCCCAATGTTACATTGACTTGATCATTAAAGAGAGTGACAACAACGTGAAGCTAATTGTTCTTGATCGTCTAATTGAACTAAAGGAGCATCCCACTCATGAACGAGTTCTCCAGGTAGGTTGAAATCTTTATGAATAAAAGTAAAGTTTATAAATACTAAAAATGGAAATTGACTTTCAAATATTGCGTGTTGAATTATTAAATGGTCTTTCTTTTCATGAGAAAATGTATTATCTAGGATAATTTTTTTTTTTTTGTAGGACCTTGTGATGGACATTCTTCGTGTCCTCAGCACTCCTGACCTGGAAGTCAGAAAGAAGACGTTGCAGCTGACGCTGGACCTCGTCTCTTCCCGTAATGTGGAGGAGGTCTGTAGCATCTTTAGCACATCAGTGTTTCTGTAGTTTTGTTTTATCTTTTACAAGTTGGAGGAGAATTTTAACTTATTGCAAAATCTGTCTCTGTTTCTTCATTCAGTTGGTGATCGTTTTGAAAAAAGAAGTGATCAAGACAAACAATGTCACAGAACACGAAGACACCGACAAGTACAGGCAGCTACTGGTGCGCACCCTCCACTCGTGCAGCGTGCGCTTCCCCGACATGGCGGCCAACGTCATACCTGTGGTAATTTATTCCTCCAACCTCACCAACAAGACAGACATTTTGAAATGACGCTTCTCAGCCTCCTAAATGTTAGAAGCGTTTTTGTGAACCTGTTTGCGTTCCAGCTGATGGAGTTCTTGAGCGACACTAATGAGGCGGCGGCCGCTAACGTGCTGGAGTTTGTGCGAGAGGCAATTCAGAGGTTCGACAACTTGAGACCTCTGATCATCGAAAAGATGCTGGAAGTGTTTCACGCCATCAAAACAGTCAAGTAAGGCTTTCGACTACATTATCATTACATCATGAGGAGAGGTGTTTGTCACTATTGTTTGTCACTATGGTGCATTTGCAGGATTTACAGAGGAGCACTTTGGATATTAGGGGAATACTGCAGCACCAAGGAAGACATTCAGAGTGTGATGACAGAAGTACGCAGATCTTTAGGAGAGGTATGTGAGTGCATTGACGTTCACTTTGACTGCTGCTGGAGTCAAATGTCACCGCTGAAGGAGATGGAAATGTAGAGATGTTGAGTTTCTGCAGATACTTAGCAGTTTGCACAGTCTGGGAAGTGTCCTCCACTTATACTCTGACTCACAGAGACCACCTTCAGAATTTTAAGGAAACGTTAACCCAGATTATAGCTAACAGCCATTCTGTCCATGCCAAAGTGGTCAACAGTCTTATTTGGTGACTGGAGATAAATGCTGGTAGAAGAATTTGATCCCATTTCACACCGGTGTGTGACCAGCATAACTACTGGAGGCTGTGGAGGATTCTTCCACAAACCATTGAGGCTCCTGTGAGTTCAATGAATAAAAGGCTCACATTTTCAAAACACCTTCTGTCTTTAGACTTTCATCTATTAAACTACATTAAAAGAAGAGTTGACAATACATGTGGCATTGGCAGATATAATAATATAATATAACAAACTTTTCTTGGATGGAACTCAGCTGTGCTCCAAATGTCTGAAATGTTACTATTTACACAGGAGTGGTTTGCAGCAGCTTTAAAAAAATAACTTGGGACTTTACATTTGCTTTAACAGCAATGTTTTTTTAAAAATTATTTTTAAAGCTTTGTAAATGGAAAAATATCAGTGTGCAAACTGTACCACATGGAGGTAATAAAAAAATAGCTGTTACGCAAGTCATTGAGATAAAAAGAAAAATGACCTACACGATTTCTGTTTTAGTTATAATCTGATTCTGAAGGAAGTATTCTCTCCACCACATCCTACTTATTCTTGACTCGTGCCAGTTCGCTTGGTCTTGTGTTGAAAATACATTTGCTGCTTTCTGTGCCGACCGCTAATTTGAAATCCCCAAACTTGCAAAGTTAACAAAAAACAAACGTATTTGGAAAATGTCTTTTTAAAGAAAAAATCCAGTGAGGTTGTTCCCACACACCAAACCCGCTCTGCATATTATTCAGCAACCAGCAGTCGAATGTCACGAGGATGCTGTTAATAAAGTTACTCAAACGGTGGATTCCCGCTTATTTAGAAATCACCGGTTTTAGTGACTGCATGTTTTTTTTCTTATTTTCCATCACACCTTAAAAGTCGAACAAGGCAGACATTGGCCTCTAATTTTGTTTAGCTTCCCCTTTGACGGTTATGGAACAATCTATATCACAATTTAATGGTTTCAACACGAAATCTAGTTTATAAATGAAGTTTAAATTTTACAGAGGTACATAAACTTTATGCTCAAAAGTTGAGGGGAACTAGAATTTAAAAAATTGGACACCTACCTCACCTTACAGGCCAGTCCATGAAAATACTGTCTCACACTAAACCGGTCTGTGGCCTGAAGAAGGTTGGGGACCACTACCTTACACTAATTACACAACAGTCTTTCCAACATGGAGCTTTATTTGTAGGCCAAGTTACAAAAACCTTTGACTTTCCTCTTCCTTTTGTCAGATCCCAATTGTTGAGAACGAGATAAAGAAGGAGACTGGTGAACTGAAGCCAGAGGATGAAGTAAGTGCAGCTCCAGCGCAGAAGCTTGTGACAGAGATGGGGACTTATGTGACACAGAGTGCCCTCAGCTCCTCTAGACCATCAAAGAAAGAGGAAGACAGGTCAGCGTTACTTTTTGTAATGTCACTGTTACTCTGTGATATTCTCACCATTACATTTTTCCAAATGTTTATTTTTTTATGTTGTCCTAGACCTCCACTCAGAGGCTTCCTGATGGATGGAGATTTCTATGTGGCAGCTTCATTGGCCACCACACTAACCAAAGTGGCCTTGCGCTACGTTTCCATTGTTGAAGACAGCAAGAAACAAAACGTATCTTCAACTTAATTCACCTCTAAAGAAATCCCTCTTTTATCATTTCACTTTTGACACTTTAGTGCTGATTTCTCACATTTTTGGTCTTTCTTTGCTTCCACAGTCGTTTGTTGCGGAGGCCATGCTGATCATGGTCACAATTCTGCATCTGGGCAAGTCTTCCCTGCCCAAGAAGCCAATAACAGATGATGATGTGGACCGCATCTCACTTTGCCTGAAGGTTCTGTCAGAGTGTTCGCCGCTCATGAATGACATTTTCAACAAGGAGTGCCGCAAATCCCTGTCACATATGCTGGCCGTCAGATTGGAGGAAGAGAAGCTGTCACAGAAGGTAAACAGTCCACTCAAACCCCCCCCTTGTGCTTCGAAAAATCATTACTGATTGTTTCACAAAACAGACCAAACGTCTGGATTATACATCTGGATATGATGGTAATGTAGTACCCTTGTGCCTCATTTGTCTCTCATTTTTAGCCTTTAGATGCATAACTTATAATTCAATTGAAGGCATAATTTCAGAGAAAAGAAGTCAAATGTTTTGTTTCTCCTTCTTGTTTTGGCCACAGAAAGAATCAGAGAAACGGAATGTGACGGTTCAGGCAGACGATCCAATCTCCTTCATGCAGCTCACAGCCAAAAATGAGATGACCTCCAAGGAGGATCAGTTTCAGCTCAGCCTGCTGGCTGCTATGGGGAACACTCAGAGAAAAGAAGCTGCCGACCCTCTGGCATCAAAACTCAACAAGGTACACTGCAAGGCCTACTGGGGAAAAAATAAACCCAAAATTTGTACTTTGTGATCATCCCAATTTTATAATGTGGATTTTTTTTCTTACTAAATATTTAGATCTTTTACACATTAAACTTTTTAGGTAATAATGTTTTTTTTTTTACATTACAGTCAAAATATAATGTATTTGTATGCTGTTATTTCTTCAATTTGGAAACATTCTAAATTACATGGTTAATTTTTATTCCACAGTTTTGGCTTGTGATTAAAAAAAACGAGAGAGATCTTCACGCAACCTAATGTTTTTTTTTTATCCATATTAGGTGACCCAGCTGACTGGCTTCTCTGATCCGGTGTATGCTGAAGCTTATGTCCATGTCAACCAGTATGACATTGTTCTGGATGTGCTGGTGGTCAACCAAACTAGTGACACTCTTCAGAACTGCACCCTGGAACTGGCAACTTTGGGTTAGTCCTGTTTACTTTCTGCTTCACTGGACAAATGGTTCTCAGCTTTTATAGCAACTCAAACTGGCTTGTGCTTCTTAAATGAGCTTTTCTTCTCTGCAGGGGATCTCAAGTTGGTTGAAAAACCTTCACCTTTAACTCTGGCTCCTCACGATTTTGCAAACATCAAGGCTAATGTTAAAGTGGCTTCTACTGAGAATGGCATTATTTTTGGCAACATTGGTGAGTTTTGTTTCGTTTTTTTCTGCCCTTTCAACACTTTGTTCAGTTTATGGTACTATCTAATGCATTTGTTTCCTTCTATACAGTTTATGATGTATCTGGAGCTGCCAGCGACAGAAACTGCGTGGTCCTCAGTGACATCCACATTGATATCATGGACTACATCCAGCCAGCATCCTGCACCGACGCAGAGTTCAGACAGATGTGGGCAGAGTTTGAGTGGGAAAACAAGGTAAACCTTCATCTTCTTATTGTGCAAGTTCTTAGTTTGTTTTGTGGGAAGAAAGAAATATTTGTGAACAAAGTTTACATTGTTAGCATAAACCCCTTTAACCCTTTATTACCAGAGATGCCACTGGCGACAGCTATGTAACACATTATCTTTGACATGCTGTATATCTTCTACCGTTTACACAGTCAGAGTGAATCAGCTGATTCTTGTTGATCGCATAAACGGTCAAAGAGGTTGTTTAAGACTGGAGCTCCAGTGGTAAAGGGTTGAACTTTGGATGATGATCAATTGAAGGAGTATTGTTTACGTTAAATAAGCTCTAGGAATTTATGGAATTCTTATGGATCTTTTATCATCACAGGTGACTGTGAACACCAACATCGTTGATCTGAATGAATACCTCCAGCACATTCTCAAGTCCACAAACATGAAGTGTTTGACCCCTGAAAAGGTGAGCATTGATGTACAGTTGCTGTTTGTATTAAAACGGTTTATTTCAGAATTGCATTATATAAAGTAATCTGATGGGTTTTTTTTGTTTTTCTTTTTCCAGTGTATGTCACATGGTTAACAATGTTCTTGTTTTTCCTATAAAATCCAGGCACTCTCTGGCTTCTGTGGCTTCATGGCTGCTAACCTTTATGCTCGCTCCATCTTCGGAGAAGATGCTCTGGCTAACGTCAGCATCGAGAAGCCCATCCACCTTGGGCCTGATGCGCCAGTCAGCGGACACATACGCATCAGAGCCAAAAGTCAGGTGAGTTGCAGCAAAGGCAGCACGTTGATGAAAGTGGTGAAGTGAAACTTGGAAAAACTACTCTACTTGTTGAGGCATTATTGAGGTGTTACAGTATGCTTTAATGCATCTTTTATTGTTTCACAGGGAATGGCTCTGAGTCTGGGTGACAAGATCAATCTCTCTCAAAAGAAGGCAAATCTGTAAAACAGCTTGTGTTCTCTTGTGCCAGTCATCTTAGTCTTTTCATCTGTGCAGATTAGTAAATCACTATGGTCAGCCACTTCTGTTTTCTTTCTCATTTTTCTAATCTCCTCCCATTGACAGCTGCATCTCTGTTTTGTCTTTTTTTTTTTTGTCCTGTATGACTTTCAATAAACATGTATATTACAGTAAATCTTGCTGCTTTATTAAGTTTGTAAGTACATTCTACTGAAAGTTACAATTGATCTTTAATGCAGGGTTTTAGTAATTTAGCCAAAAGGTGGTTTTGCCCTTTAGAAGCGTAGGGACTCTACATCCGCCTCTTATCTTCCGGCACTAATTAGAATTCCTCACATTCCTCCTGTGATATCTTGCAGTGAAACTGACTGGATTTTTTCCCCTTTTTTTTGGGAGTCTTCACTCTAAAAAAAAAAGTGCCTGTTATAGTCTGTTTAAACAAAGTTGAATTTTTTTCCATAGAATTTACTGTTTTTGAGATGGGCTTTAATTCAATTCGGAGGCTTTCTGTGTGAATGTTCCACTTGCTTTATTTATAATTTATGAGAAAAGGGACATTTCTGGGAGTCAGCCAAGCTGAAGGGTCACAACCCCAGTCATACATTTACAATATCTGGGAAATCTGTCCCTCCAGGGGGGATAGATAAAGGTTGAAGTGTGGCTTACAGGTCAGACCTTAAACAGTGAAAATAAACAGATGTCTTGCAGTTCTAATGGTGAGGCTGCTGTGTGCAATTTTAAATGATTTACTGTACATACCACTTAAAATCACATTGGGAATGAAGAAGTGTGAAAAGTATTACTCTGTGTTCTGTTCTGCACATTTTTCTTAATATTTGCACAACCCATATTAAGTTTAAAGCACCTGTAAAATGAACTATGTATTTATGGCTTTAATTACTCTTTGAAATTTTTAATTTTTTTAATCCTTATTTTCAATTTCAAAAACTAGATTCACAAACTAAAATGAAGATTTTGTCACACTTAGTTTCTTGAAAACTTCTCGAAACTTGACACTAGATGGCGCCAAAGATTTTAAAGAGTTTGTGAAAGTTTAAAAGTTAAACATTAAACATATAACTCGTGATTTGATATTATATAGTTTGTTATTTAAATTAAAGTTGTATTTAAATTTTTTAACACAAAAATGTTAAGTATTCACTTTTAACTGAAGTTTTATTGACAAAATTAGTTTTGACAAGATAAATTCGCTATTAAAATGCGAAAGAGGCTGAAAATCATTATGCTATAACTATTTACCAATTAAGGTTTTTAAATATCAAAAAATGTTGAATGTGATTTTAAGTTTGGTTTAGTCCACGTTTTTAAAAACTTGTTGCATTTAAACAGCAGCAAGCTGAAACAGACTGAATGCTGGGAGTTTTTTGTCTGTTTTCCGGAGATGCTAGGCTACAATAAATCCCCTTTTTATTAATTTATATTCAGTGAGTCCTTATTTTAAAAAGTAGTGGGGATAGTTGAGTTTTATCACTCGAATTTTCAAACAGAGAAATCAGCCAAACAAAAAATATTTGTATGTTGACATTTGAATGTTAGCTTCAGGGCGCTTTTTTTGTCACGTAGTTTGATTAGTGAAGAGCCGGAGGGTGACTGTGGGGCGTGTGACGTTAGTGTAGTTACACGGATGAAAAGTGGGCTCTGTCTGTTGATGTGTGAATGTGCGTGTGTCGTCTCAAACAGCCTGTAGTGTGGAAGGGCCCCTAGCGCCAGACATTAGTAGTGGCCTGGCTGACTACTCCCACTATCGGATCTACATCTTGAACAACGCAAACTGGATCACGGTCAGGCGCGTGAGCAGGCGGCCGCAGCTCCCGGACTCCTCTCCGCCAGCAACCAAACATTACCAGAGCGGTTCTGCTCACTGCTCGGCTTGCCGTCTGCGTTCCGGCTGTGTCTCCACCGCAGGGCCTCTTCAATTTTACTCGGGGGGGAAAGTGGGTGTTTGCTGCTCACTGGTGTTTCGGCAGCGGCGGAGCGAGGTGTCCTAGATGGCAGGCTGGAAGGACGGCTCGGTGCAGGAGAAGTATCGGCTGGTGGTGGTCGGAGGCGGAGGTGTCGGGAAATCGGCCTTGACTATCCAGTTTATTCAGGTTAGTCCCCTTTCAAACCTCTTTAAATTAGCCTTGCATTGATCTCTCTTTCTCTCTTTTATCCGCAAACACGGCGACACAGTGAAGCAAACCCGGGGGACATATAGCCGGTCCGGTTCTGTTCTGTTCACTTCTTCTTTTGCTGAGGCCTGGTCAGTGCTCTGCGACAGCGCGGAAGGATTTCTGGACGAAGGGGAAATGTTAATCGAGGAAAGACGACTATCGCTTTAAACGCGGCACTGTTCCACCGACACACTTCCACTTAGCAGTGCGAAATCAAAGTGAGGAGTTCTCAGACTGGAGTCCGAAAAGTGGCGGATTATTTTGCCCTATTTATTTTAATTATACGTATTTATTTTTATACATACACGTAGTGTTAATAAAACTTGTGGGGAAAGTTACGTCACAAAACAAACTGATGGAGTCCGTCTCATTTAGATGCTTTGGTTGGGTTTCATTTGCTCCCTGGTAATCCGGTAGTTTGCCACATTTGGTCAGGCGGTTTCCCGGCACGGGTCGGTTCAAATGTGAGCTCATTTATCCGCTTTTGGGCCCTTTGCACCCATGTTTGGTGACCTGAATCACACCGGTCTGTGTTGGTTTCAGCAGCCGGACTTGATCCAGTGTACTTGGGCGATTACACTTTTTCATGCCCTACTTTTTTCCTTCTCTTTTTGTTTTTTTGTTATTCTGTCCTGTTGGATTTGGGCCATAATGGGGCCCAATCTTTCTGACAGCCCAGCATTAAACCGAGCTAAGCTGTTTGGGCTGAGTAACTGTGAAATCCACTGAAAGACGCCTAACTTTTCTGTTTTTAAAATTAGATTTCCAGTAGCATCAGCCTTAAAGCTCAACAAACACAAACATCCTCTTAGAGAAAACTGCCACTGCTTTCGGACACAATGGCTGTATAGATTTATAGCAGCCCACTCACTCACTGGTGTCACATCCAAAAGGCATGTAAACAGTTTACCTCTCTGTATTGCTGGTTACATTCCAGCACTCTGCAGCCACTGCAAGGCCGGATATAGGCATGGGCAAATGCTACTACTGCCCCCCCCCCCCCCCCCCCCAAACGCTAATGCCCGCTATATCAAAAAATGTGCAAAATACTTAATAAAAAATGGTCGAAGACAGATGTAAAAAATAAAATAAATATAACAACATCTTTAACTCGTTGACTGTATATGAGAAATGGACTGAGTGAACCCCCCCCCCATAGGAAATACCTGCTGGTACCAAAAAGCTGAAATCTCATAGACTTCTATTGAGAAATAAACAGCTATTACTCAGTCATTTTTTTTCTGTAGCACAAGTTTTTCAAGTTATAAACTGACCAATCAGATGCCTTAAAGTATGTGATCTCACATCCAACATTCGAATCATTTGATTGACAGATTCTCCTCTGCTTTCAGTGGAAGGGATGTAGTCTTCTAACAAGCTCACTCCTGATTAGAGAGAGTGGTTGCCATAGAAATGTAGACTCAGACTAACTCCAACCAATCACGTCTTACTGACAGCCTCTGGTTCCAACATGGCAACGGCGGTATTGTGAAAAATTGACGACTGAACGATTTAATTTGGTTGGAATCTGAAGCCAGTCACTTTCCATGGGTGACGTCACACTTCATTCCCAGTTCTTTTTACATTCTGTGATATACATGCAACCTCAATAGAGCACAAGCCTGTGTCTTGTTTGTACCGGTCTCAAGGCCAATTAATGCAGAAGGTAGTGTCAGGAAGGGCATCCAACATAAAAGATTGATGTATGGATTGATAAACTGATATGATAGCATCGTTTTCAAAACATTTTAAGGGGCTTGGAGAATATCCCACCCCAAACTCTCAGCACACCCTGACTCGCCCTAGGACTCGCGTCTGAACTTGCCTAGGAGTTCCTTTTTCTAAAGACCCCCCAAAACACACACACACACACACACACACGCACACGCACACGTGTAAAAACACGAGTCTTGTACACTCACTGCACAAGACAGAAGACAAACTCAGCCCTTTGCCTTGAGCCCCCCCCCCCCCCCCCCCCAATCCAGTGTCAGCATGTCACTGATTCTGTCTTGGACTTCCAGAAAAGTAATCTGCCAGCAACTGTGTGTCTCCATGCTGCTGCCAGACAATAGTGACGCTAGCACACGCTTCAGTGTGGAGGGGGTGCAAGTGAATTAGGGAATTGGAGGAGGTGAGGGGGTTGTTTAATGAGGGTTCAAAAAGCTCATTAACTGCATACCAAGTATTAAGGGATCAGAAAGCTGAAACACTGATTTTTTTTGTCATATCCTACTGACCTTAAATGTAAAGCTGCATACATTCATTATATTAATGGAGTGGTATCTAAAGGTACAAAGTCAGATATTCTCGCAGAAATCGATTTATTTAAAATAATTTGGTACATGCATTGAAAACATTAATTGAAAAATCATGAGGGGGGATTACATGTGAGCAGAGATTTCCATCTATATTTAGAAAATATGTATGTGTGGGTTGAGTGAGTTCAGCACATTCCAGTTTTCTTTGAAGACATTCTGAACTCTGCCACACTTTTTTGGACAGTAAACACAGCATTGTTCATTTTTATTAAAGAGGCATGTTTTGCCTTGAATGCAGTGTGTTATTTTGAACCACGTAGTTCAGGTGATAAAAAATGGATGTGTCAGTTGTTGGTTCAAATTCTGAATTGGGTAGTTTATGTGTCCTTGTGCAACATGCTTGATGAGTTAGTGTTACTTTTCTCAGCCACAGTGTTAGATAAATATAGTTTTTTTTTTATAACTGATATATATTTTTTGATTTTACAATGACAGCTTTTATCTATAGGATTTGATGTGAGGGGCATTCATGCTAGTTTAGAACAATTCTAACAGTTGGATATAAGGTTTAGGTTTTTCAGAATCATTCTGAGTGTCTGATAGTATGGGGGTGTCAGGGTCTGAGTCTGCCTGGGTGGTGGGTTGATGGTCATCTCCTATGTAGAATTTAACCTTTTGTCTGAGGAAGTCAGTTTTGTGAGGCGAAAAAAGGAAAAACAATAGATTTTCTTAAATTGTTGGAACAAGCTACTGTTTGAAATTTTTTAAGAATGCTAGGTCGTGAAATTCTTAAGTTTTAATTGTCAAATAACTTAAATAAATAAATAAAAAATTACATAAATTAAAGCTAATGTTGAAATAAAGAGGCAACACTGACTTCCTGTTTGAAGCAAGGTTGAAAAACATAATGGTAACTGGAACAAGGTCAGTTCACCAAGTAACCTCTAGATGGCAGTGCTCAATGACCAACAGCAAAACATTCCCAGTTTTTATCCCCAGATTTTATATCCAATCCAGCAGTTCTGTGTGTGTTCTTTGTCTTTGTTCTGGAAATTTATAGCCCTAATAAATGAAATACTGGTTTCTCAAATCCCCTTACTAGACGTGCTTCAACAATCATCAAGCTTGTTTGTCCCACATTTTTTTGTGAGGTTTCAAGAAGTTTGGGTTTGGTCAGCATCATGTGCCCCAAGACAGCAAAGACCATGAATGTAAAAACTCACCTTAAATTTGTGTAATTTAAGGCTGTATGTGATGGTGCATGCTTTGTGCATCGCAGGTACGTTGAAGCAGTTTTCTTAACCCATAATCCAGACCCATTTTTTCTTAAAGGAAAATAATGTGGAATATACCACAGACCAAATGGACCACAGAACACATACATGTCATAATTTCTAGGTCTTTTGCTCATTCTACAGTGTTATAGATCTTTCTTTGAAATGCACACAATTATTTGAATAAAGGGAAAAAAAACAAATACTTCAGACTGAATATAGAAAGAAGTTCAAAAGTAAGAGTGTGTTAGTTTGGGTTTGCCTCAGTCCAACAGCATTGATACAGCAAAGTACACTAATTTCAGAGGGAAACCTGTTCTCTAGAAAGGTCTTTGCTCTTTCCATTGTGATGGCTGAAGCAGAGAATTTTGGGAATCGGATGGGCTGAAAGGATGATGTCACTTGGAACGACATAGCTGGCCTCCCTGATGGAAGCCAATTGGCTCGTGTTGCAATAGCGTCAGGATGACCTAATATTGAGTCAGCTGACAAAAATGGTTGAACATGGTGTTTTTTTGAATATGACGTCCATGGATAAGGAAGTATTGTGAGTGAGGGGAAAACATGAGTCACGTTGGCCCCAGGAAGGCTGCCTGTGGGTTGAAGAGGATGTCTGAGCATTTGTTTGTGTCCCTATGTCAACGACACTTTAAACCATTCGTAGACTGTACAGGAATGTTAACGGAACAAAAAGCAGGGTAGTTGCATGCTCGCATACTTGCTGCCATTTGTGTGATGTCAGTTTTCTTATTTGGGAAGACCAATACTTCTATTCTAATTATCTCCAGATTGTTTTGTGTTGTGTTTTTGCATTTACAGCTCAAGCAATAATGTCAACTGCTGTTGATGAACAACCACGTTTCACATATGTACTGAATGGTTTTTGTTTGATACGGTTATTGGCAATGCAGGCCCCCAAAAATGCAGATTATTTGATAGATTAAACGTGGATTGTAAGGGCAGCGCTCCATTAGCATGTCAAGACAGGCGGCAATGGTGGTATTTGAGAATACCAAAGGCTTTCTCTGGAACAGTCTTGAAAAGTTGCTCCAGCTAATAGCTCCGGTCTCTGCGTTTACATTCGCACCATTCTGACTGCTTTTTTTTTTCTGATCGTAACGGCAGATTGAACGATGTACCACGGATGTTTTTCATTAGGCCCTGTCTGTAGGAGCTCATACTATGAATGCATTTAGCCTGCTAATGTATCACAAAGCTGGAGGACGATGCAAACATTATTTTTTTCCGTAAAGGACTGTATGTCGGTCTGTATGAACATTTTTAATAGCACATGTTTTATGGAACGTTGCAGTATATTTGTATGAGTCTGCTTGGGCTGATCATGGCAAGATAAATTGGTAGTTTGCAGTGTTTAATCACAAAGACTGTCCATGTAGTGCTTATGCTACGTACACACCGGGCATGTAACATACTTTTAGCATTTGGTGTTCACACTGGACTGTCACAATCCAGTACTAGCAGATGTTCTCACAGTTGGAAGAGGCTTGGTGTGAAATGTCAAAGCGGTGCAAATCTTGCAAAACTTTCAAGTCTGTTTCTTTCACAGCTCTATTCCAATATATGATAATTCTGCTGATATTAATTATTAGTTAGTATACAACAATTAATTTCTCCTTCATTATAAATTTTCTAACGATTTGCACGTCTGTGTTTTGAAAAAGGCACTACCCACGTGTCACTACCAAACCTGATTGGTTGACGTCCTACCTGGTTTAACTTCCAATGTGCGTTTAGTGGCTGCGTGTTTTGTACTTGGAGTCCAAAAACAGCCTTAAAATTTTGTACGTGGAAGTCTAAAACATGCACGCACGCACATTTACATTGACTTTTTGTTAGAAATGGTCATTTGAATTTGTGTTTTCGAGCCCGGTGTGAGCGTAGCACTATACTGACAAAGTGGTCGCTGCATAGCCACAAGTAATGCCAGGGAAAGGCCATCAGCTGCTTTTGTTTACAGTTTGGATTCAGGTTGTACTTCATAAAACAACAAACCTGTAGCTGTACAGTCTGGCAGCTGATAGTTTCCATTGAATTATAGCGGCGTGAACAGGATTCGGCCCTACTTTACCAGCCTATAGGCTTTTCACTGATGTGCAACAAAACAGTAGTAAAGTGCTTACGAATTATCCTGACACAAAAAGGCAGCTTCAGAATCCGTTGGGATTACATTGATTGCACAAACGGTTAAAGAGTTATGATAATTAAAAGAATGTGCATTTGAATGCATTTCTTTGCAGCATTATTGTTTCAGTGTTGTAATCTTAAAATCAATCTTAAAATGTAATGATGCCAAATTTTTGTTGTTGATCAGAGCATCTAGTATGAGTAAATGTCTAAATAATTTGCTGTTTTGTTTTGTTTTGTTTTTTTTTCCTCTTGTACTGTTATAGTTCTGTTGAAACATGGTGACTTACCTCTTCGGCTGTGGGCTTAGATTCATTATAGCACATAAAAAAACTTCAAGAATAACGAGGTTAAACAGGGAACATCCGTCCGCTGCATTTTGTGAAACAGCTTCCTCATTTGGCATGCTGCTTCTGTTTATCAGTTATTAAATGAGTTTGTTATGAATTAGTTCTTTTTCTTTTGTGTGTGCCTTCTTATGGTAGGTTTTCTTGTGTTCTTGCACTGTGGCTTTTGAAGAACACGCGATTTGAAAGATTTCGATTTGAAAGACCAGCTTCATCTAAAGAAGTAGTTTTGTGGTGCCTGGTTTGGGAGAGAGAGCGGTAATCAAGTCTTCGGCTTTGCTCATCCTTGCTCTTGTACGCACGCACACACACACACACAGACTCATTTGTAGCCTTGAAAGCAATAACAGCCATAAGAATCAGTCAGAGCTGTTGCTATAGTTTTTGGTCTGAAGATAGATACTGATTTGAGTTGGGTTTATGAAGCTCTGCGTGTATATTTTCTATGACAAACTGTATATTTATTCTTAGCGTGCGGCACTTTGGTTAAAGGGGTGAGTTGAGAGAGTTGGGTATTCATTCTTGTGCAAAGAAAAAAAAATTTAAGGTTGAAGATGTGATTACAAAATGTGATTACAACATGTCCTCCATCAGAAAAATGCCACAAGAACCTGTTCAAAACACAAAACTATCATTTTCATTCATTACTTTAACAGATGTTTAAATGAATGAGATACTTGTCATCTCCTGCAGTTATGATAAATGCTGTCTTAAATATATTTTTTTTCTTATGCCAACAGCTTTCTGACTTTTGCTGTTTGCTCTTTTTTTTTTTTTTTTTTGTTATAAAGCTAAACTTTTTATTCAATTATTTTCTTTTGGCCATGGGGCATCATGAGCTTCCTTAAAGTATAGGGTGATGAATTCGGAAACAAGAGAGCAGCGACGTGCGCAAACAAACATCCTCCGTGTTGGCATTAGGGAATGAATGGCAGAAATTCCATCCATCGAGTTTTCACTCTTTAACCCTCTACATGCTACCGCTTGATGGGGGATGCTTTTTTTTTCCCCGCCTCACACTTCACCTCAGAAGCTACGCGGCCTCACGTACATTGGTGCTGTTTACAGGGAAAACTGTGGGATGTGGTTAAAGAGAAGCTGCAGGCAGCAGTTTGTACTGATCACAAAAAACTTTGCATGTGTGTAGATTTTGTTGTCTATGAACGTATCCCGTAGTTTAGTTTAGATTTTAGATATGTCAAGCTGAATGAAGCGTTTTGGATAGTTTCCTGATTACATCTTTTACATTATTTTCCCCAATTATCTTTTTAACTTATTTTTTAAAATTTATTTTGGAAGAATGTTTTAAAGCCAAAAAATAAGAATGAAAGGGAGGAGAATGAAGTAAGCTTACTTTTTCTGAAATGGAACTCATTCATTTTATATGAAATACGATTCTGACCATTGAAATGATGTGAAACAGCTTTTAATAAAGCATGGTGTTCATATTTGTAACTCAAGTCATTTTACAACCAAATTCTATTTTGACTTAAGAACTTTAATATATTCCACTTTTTTTCTTGTATTTTAAGTTTTTTTTTTTTTTTTTTTAAATAAAACTAATTTAAAGAAGTTAGTGAGGGTAGGGCTTAGTGTTGCTATTCTTTTCCATTCGCAGAATCTCACATACTCAGACAGAGCAAGGGGATGAGTATCTCTGTGTTTTCTTTTCCTATTGTTCACACTTTTTCACATCTGGCTGTGCCAGAAAAAAACTGCTCACAGTATCAGGGCTGTCATCTCATCCATATAACAACATCAACTTCTGCTAACAAGTTGGTTGCCTTTTAGAGCGAGCCCCCTAGAACCGTTTTAAATAGAAGTGACATCATTAAGGACCCACTCTGATGGAAATGGTCGTCTTGGTTTTTTTAACATGTTCTTGTAGCATTTTTAACATAATGAAAAACATATATTAAGAAAATTCATCTTTAAATTGTGTTTCTGAGTATTTCTGTATTCAAATTGAGCAGACACACAAATGCCATTTGAAAAAGATTTTGGTTTGACATAGAATCTACTACGGCAAGCAACAAGCTCCGTGCTCTGCTTCATTCTAATGCATCCACATGCAGAGAAATAGATCCATGTACATCTTTGTTCGTCTCATCTGAGCTGGCATTAATCTCAAAACTGTAATCTCAAAACAAAATTGCTCACCATTTTTGTTATATCAGTTATGCTAGGTTGGAGTTGTGAGGGGCTGTAAGCTAGTGGACGATCACGTAAACAGATGGATGATGGGAAGTGGAGGAAAGCTTACTGTCCTGCCCACAAACTCGGAGGTGAATTTGTGATAAACTACTTTCGTTCTACAGAAACTATGTCCTAGAAAACTACACAGGTCCTTTGATTTTGGCTAAATCTGCATAATCATAGTTAAAAGACCACTGGGAAAGTAAACATTTACAAAAGTTTGTTTTTCAATTTATGTTTCAGAGGCATTTATTCTGTTTGGGAATCCCAATGAAGGGATGACAGTATGTTGTGTTTGTGCTGCTGATGCTGAGTCCTGAACCAAATGCCAGACAGCTGCTGGACATTTGGGTGGAAGTGTCCAGATGCCTGTGAAGCACCTGGTGTCCATCAATAGGATGTTTGGAATGAGACAAACCCTCAACAGGTGATGTCATTCAAAACAGAGCGTGACAACGAGGAGGCAACAGAGCAGGTTTTGGTAGCTGATCAGGTTCCTATGAACATAAGCAACGTTTTAGTCAATGACTGTTGCAGTGACTCAACAGCAGCTGCACGGGGTCTGTGTTGGTGTCAGCTGACCTGAAATACAATTGCAAATGGTGGCACACACGAAGGCAACAGCTGTCTTAAAAATTAGGTTTGGTATGTCTTACCAAAGCATTTCTCTCACAGTCAAAACTTCTTAAGACATTAGTCAATGTATGAAAAGCTCCAACCTTCCAGACATGTGCCATTAAAATTTTTAGCGGAAGTTGCAACCTGGCATTTCTTGCTGCACCATTTCAGCTTTTTGTTCCCCAGATAATGGTATAGTCCCGCCAAAAATACGATCTTACTGTTGATCAAGACAAGCTGGTGATGGTAAGCAGACGACCCTGTCAGTAGTGCCAGTTGCGCATTAGTACTTATTTACGAGGTTTTGCCTGCTGTGGTAATAAAATTTCTCCTGCCTGTGTTGTGGAAGTGCTGGCTTTAAAAGCAGAAAACGATATTGCCGCTGTGTCTGACGTGATGCCAGAGAGTGGCCCCATTTACTCTGACATATCACCCCATGCTACGAATTATGGTTTCTAGGCGAGTAAAGGAGGGCAGGAACAAACACACACACTGGGGTTCTGCTAAAAGAGAGAAGAGAAGATGATCAACATCTCTATGTGGCTGTTGTACGACTTTGTTCTGTCTTCCAAGCGATGTATTTATTGGATTGGACAAATGTTTTTTATGGCAAAAAGTTGAAAGTCAATGGCAGTCTTTATGGTGTTTAAAGTTAAGATATTTATTAGGCAGCTAGTGCTGGATCTACTGAATCCTCTTCTTTTTTCAGAGCCGATCAGGCTCCCCTATTGTGGTCGGTCATGCAGTTTTCCAGAACAAGCAGCCCTCCTTCTCCGTATGACTTTGTCAAATGACTTCAGATGGCTTTTCAACGTACTTTCTGTGCTCATGCATCCATTGCTTTTCAGTAATTTAGCTTTACAACACCCTGCTTTGTCAATGAAAGCATATGCTGTGCCACTTGCAAACAAAGACAAGCCCAGGAAGAAAGCTCCGCACTGACTGAATACTTGCGTAGCAGTATGAAACGTGGGGTTCTATGCTTCTGTAATGCCTTGGCTATGAAAGTTGACTGATATTTGAGGATTTTTTCCTTCTAAAGATAAAAGGAAAACTGAAACTTCTTGGCTTGTAATTTTTGGATTGTAGGTTTCAGTGGTTGGATCAAAGAGAAACTGCAAACATCTTGAAATTACTTTAGATTATTAGGCAAATTAACTCCACCAAACTACTCAATTGATTGATTTTGGTTCAAAAGTTCGCTATTTGGTTTCAACGAGATGTCAAATTTTCCTTTAAAAACCAATTTTGTTTTGGTTACAAAAAACTGTCAAAACAAAGTAAAATATTACAATTGTTAATGTACTAATAGAAGTAAAAAATTATATTGAGAAAAATGAATTTTTAAGTAAAAAAAACATGAAATTGAGGTAAAAGTAATCAAGCCATGAATTTATGGAATTCAGTTTTTCATTTTCTTACGTTCTAGCTGATCAAATGTTTTTATGTTCACGCTATTCTTGACAAAAATGTTGGTACACGTAATTCACACTACATTTTTACTGACACTATAAGGGTGACAAAGTAAAAACGCCTAAACAGTCAGTAAAACTTTGTAATCCCTTCATTTATGCCCAAATTCCAGTCAGACTTGGAATTAAGCTCTTTTCACTGAATGGAAAGGTTTTTTCATTTTGTCTTTTAAAAATTTGGGTACGGAATATTTGGTCAGGCCTGAACTTTTAACTCAATAAAATGTTTCAATGAAGTGTAGATGAAGAAAGAGACTGTAGGATGACCAGTTCAGAGCAAACGGGCTTCTTGAAGCCCAGTGATCTGGTGGAAAAAAAGGGCCTTTAAATGGCACCTCTTTGATTCTGCGCCTTTAAGCGGTTCAAACGTGTTTAGAGTCCAGCACACATTGATGTTAAGCAACGTTTCTGAAGTCTTAATGCCAGCGAGGTTAGAGGAGACCGGGGGTTGACGGTACCAATAGCTGGCCTACTTGGTGGGACATTTACCCCACCTTTTATCTCCTGTATGGGCGCTATCCCCAACTGGGTCACCGTTTTGTGTGAAGCTTTTCTTTTTATCATAAAGTACAAGCGTGTGCAGAACAACTTTGGTAAAGTGAAGTGTTTTTTTTTCTTAACTTAAAAAGAGTCAGTGGAATCTAAAACTTATTTGAATAAGAAAGTCTTGCAGAAAAGAAACCCGTAGATTGTAGCTTTTAATCTGACAGCAAAAATCAGAAAAAAATAAGTTCTTCAAAAAGTACTAATTCTATCAAAAAGGAGCATCCTATTGTTGGATACCTGACAAATTATAGAATCCATTTAATCAAGATCTACACACTTACACATTTGATTGCAATTTTACCTGATTTGATTAAAAATCATTTCATTTTATTCCATTTTTATTTTATTCAATGTATTTTGATTATGAAAGAAAGCATTTGCATTATAGAGATAATAATGGGGGGACCCCCCCCCCCCAAATCGAATTCTTAAACTGAAGGCTGACAATTTTTCTTTTTCATTTAAGTGTTGTTTGACTTGAGAAAAACACAAGATGCTGCCTTATAGGAAAATATAGTCATGAATTTGAAGAACTCATATGGCATTGTCTATGTGAAAGTCAATTTAATTGGATGAACAAATTTATTTTTAACCTTTGCTTGGTTGGATCAGGTGAAACCAGGTTCAGATTGAATGAACATATCTAGACCAGGTAATCAGCTGCATTATTGCAGGAATAGATTAAAAAAAAACTTGGCTGTAGGTCTCAAGGTCACAGGTTTGGCCTAAATGTTTAAGTTCATTTTCAAAATAAAAGCTTCCCATATTCAAGCCAGTACTGTACCAGTAGCCAGTACCATAACTCATTTTTTAATGCCTGTTGTCTAATTTAAGCATGAAGAATGATCAGGTCGTTTTCAGAATATCATGGTTTCAGAATTCATTGGTTTTTGTGAAAAAAGTGAGCGTTGAGCCGTTAGCTGGTGTCCCTTTTAAGATCCATGGTCCTGTTGGCTTTTAAGAACAAGGGTAATGACTAAAAGGAAACGGCTATTGATCTGCTGCACATTAGGTGGAAACAAACTTCCAAGAGTGATGTGCATGTGTTCATTTCATTTGGCATGACGCCAGAGTGTAGTGCTTACCCCCCCACCCCAGATTGCACTGTAAACATTTGGCTGGAATTGGCGTTTGCTCACACTGCGTCTCTCATCTTTGCAGCACTGGTGTGTGACTTTTTATTTTATTATTTTTTTTTACACAATTCCAAGCAGCAACAAGTTGTCCCAAACGTTTCCCAGCTCTATAACAAAGCCCTCCCCAGTGGCTCTTCACGGCAGCAGACACATTGTGGATTTTCTTTCTCTTCACGTGTATTGGGTTTTGAAAAAGTGACCTTTGCTAGTTCGTATGAGCTCAGGGGAAAAGTGGGTGTTTCCACAGGAAGTTAATGCCTCTGCCTCCCCCCTTTTTCACCTACACCCCCACCCCCCCAACCTTTCATTCTGCCTTTTTTTTCCCCACCTATGTCGCTCTTCAAGTCCTCTTCGCTCCTCAACGACTCTCCTCGCACAGACTTTTGTATGACTTGCGCGAAACGTTGAGAAGCACAAACAGAACAGCAATAACAGAGCATGGATCGGTTCTTCACTTTCATCTGTTTAGCATTAGAGCTCGATGACGGCCTTGTGATTACACACAGCTGTTTCTAGTTGAGCCCCAGAGGTGTGACACAAGTTTAACTCGGGGACAGAAAGTGCTGTGCTGGCGGGGCCCCAGACAGATTTCTAATTTCTTAGATCACTGCGTGTTTTTTTTTTTTTTTATAGTTTCTGTGGACAGATGAGCTTTATATGTGCAAAGAGGACAATTCCTGAGTGGAACTCGTCTTGCTGTGATGTTGCAGTCTAAAGTTGATCAGCCTTGTTCTGTTACGTGTGGTTTGGCAGGCTCCAGTCAGTCTGCCATGTGGTTTGCATCCTTAATTGAAATTGCTGGCCTTGGCTCTGGCCCACTGAATTTCTCTTGCATATGGCACGTTTCACCTGTCAGCTATAGGGCAACCCTCCCCAACCCGTTACTTCCTACTGCAGTGGCCACTTTCACAGTATTTTGTATGTATGTAGCAAAATCAACAGTTTTACGGACCAACCGTCTGGTTACACAAGCTTAAAATTCAGTGCAGTAAAGCCAAATCTGTGTGGCAATGCTGTTGTTTTTATGATAAGTGTTTGGAGATGAGTTGTGATGATGAATGAAAATGACTTGCTGACTTTTAGCAGATATAATCTTGGAGAACGTTCACTTTTTTCAGCTCCTGATTAAAATGACTGCATGATTGTCTCATAGATTCTCTGTTCAGATTCTGTTTAGAATTTTATAAATGATTAGATTGCACGTAAATGGGACTTTGCCAATTCATAGTCTGCTTGGTGATTCTTAATTGTCCCATAGGAATGAGGGTGAGTGGCGTTCCGTCTGTGTGGCCCTGCGATGAACTGGCGACCTGTCAAGTTCATCGCAGGTTCTCTTCCTTTGACCTACAGATGATTGGACTTCTTCCAAAAGCTAATTAACAAGGACTTAGTTTAAAAAAAAGTTTTTCTTCTTAGAAAACATTATTAATTTATCAAATCAATGAATTGGTTTCTTGTATTTTCATCAGACAAAAATACTGAAATTTCCTTTTTTCAATATAAAAATTCATAACTTTATTAACAAAATATATGTCGCTCGTTATGTAGAAAGTTCTTTACATAATCATTTTATGTTTTCACTGCACATTCATGAAAAGAGATAAATATTCAATCAAAGTATAAATAGAAGGAGCTTGTGAGTCAAAATTAATTGAGTTCAGTATTTTAACAGTCTTATTTGCTTGAAAACTCTTTGGCGCTAAACGTTCCGTTACGTTTTTGTGACAGTTGAGCTCTCAGAGCGTGCAACGACATTAGTTTTGTAAGTGATGGTGTTGCACCTTTATTTTTGTGTTTTTGCTCCATAGGTGACAATGTTGCAATGAGACAGGTAAGTAGCAAAAGAGACAGAGATAGAAAATAATCTAAATTTAGTGTGAGTAAAGCTATTTGTGTGGGGAGGATGTGGGTGCACCGTGCAAGCGCCATGCTGATTACACGCCTACACATATCACCCATTCTTGTTTTTCTTTAGGCAGACAGCCAGCAGTTGTAGCTATATCTTGTCATCTGTTATCTGAAGGATCGGCGAGCTGGTTTAGAAGACTGATTTCCTGTAGATCTCAAAAGATGATTTTCTAGATTTTTTTTTTTCCAATCAATAACCAAAAATGTTTTAAGGCAAAACAATACCACTTTTTGGTTTTGGAACTAAATTTGACTTTTGGACGTTTTTTCAAAATCTTGACCTCTTCACTTGTATAAACCAACTAACATCATTTATTCGAATCTTTCAGCAGAAGAATTTTAGACATGTAAAGGCCTCACAGCTGATCCAAAACTATTTGGTGAGATTACATCCAGATAAATCAAACAAATGGCACTCCAATAAGATAAAGCCTCGTTTCCACTGAGTGGTACAGTACGGTACGGTATGTGGGGTGTAGACAGAATGCGCAGTTGTGCGTCACAGTAGTGCGACTAAAGCAAAAGCAAGGCTATCAACAACAACTATGGAGGTCATCCAGCAGTTCATTTTTTTCCGCCTGGCTTTTGCTACTTTGTATATACACAAAGCATTTACTGTTGTTTGAGAGAAGATTGCGGGCGACGAAGAGGAATAGAGCCGAAAAGAGGGGAAAACTGGCACTTTCTTTTGTCATAATGACTTTACAGCAGCCAACGGCTTTCATCATGAGGCAACATGTGACATGTAAGATGCTACCTGTAGAGAGGACGATCTCTGCTCAGACTTTCACTTTTTAAGGTGGTCTAAGGTGGTTTTATGGGTAATTGGAAAATTGGGTTTCTTTTTTTCTATTTTAATGGAATTAACTGAAAGTTTGACAAAGTAACCAAATTACACAACTTTAAAACTTTTTGTAAACATTGAAGATTTTGAAAAAAGAACTGAATTGTCTGCCAAAGCTTTCCTGAGTGTAGATGCTTCATGGAGGCTTGGATGTGTATTTTTAAATCTGGGGAATGTGGAGGAGGTGTCCAAGTGACAGGTTTGTTCTCTGGAAGGGAGGCGGTGCGGGGGGTCACCTGTGACATCACCGGCACCCAAGGGTTCAGAAGGGCCAGCTGCCTGCTGCAGAGGTGGAGTTTCCTTCCTGCAGAGCTGACCTGGACTCCGTGTGGCCTGAACCACCTTGCTGTTAATATCGAAACTTTAGTGATGCTCGCTTTTACTTACTGCCTTCCGGTGTTGTTTGGGATTGCTATTTCTTTTGTATGAAAGTGGTGGGAAAATGAAAGGTTTAATGTAAGAATACGGGGTTGAAATCTCTTGAAAAGGAATTTTCAAACTGCCACATTTATTCAAAGCATTCTTCCTTGTATTTAAATATTTTTCTGTTGTCTGCTGACCATTGTAAGTTATAGTTCTGAGTGCATCAAAAATGTTCTCCTTATTTTGGTCAAAGAATTTCAATTGCTTATCAGAAAATTCAATATGTACATTTTTTTCTTCACTCTTAATGTTATATTGATGCTTGACATTTGGTATTTGGTAGCTTGTGGGTGTTGGTGCTCCCCAAAACCCAGCAGTCACTCTCTGCAATGGTCTCTTTTATTTAAGAAAAGCTGTATACCTAATCAATGTCAGAGTTCAATCTGTAGGTCAAATTATTTAGCATGACTCAGGCAGGCCTGTGCCATAAATATCTTGGTGGATCTCCTGAGTCATGCTTTAGTGTTCCTCAAGCCTTTTTTCCACTTTTTTGCAGCCCTGCTCCTGCTGGCTCTGGTGATGCAAGCGCTGCACAACAATCTCACATATCATGGGAAAAAAGAATCAGCTCTGCCAAAAGCCGAGTTCAGCAAGTGCATTATTATCTGGAGGCAGGACAGGAATGGCCAGACGAGTGTGATGTTCACTGCAGCCACCTGAGCTCTCAGGAGATGGAGTTAGAAGTGTTAGGAGGAGGAAAAGGCTGATGTCATGTGCTGAAGATAGAAGTGCAGGAGTTGTAGTTTTGCTGCAGGGAGGCATCAGACCTGCATTCTGACTTTCTTACTAAGTTCTGATGGCTGGGAAAGCATTAACACGCACAGGAGGATAGATGAAACACAGACCAGCACAGGAGGATTGTTGCAGAGGCAACAAGACACTGAGCATCTCCATGCACGCAGTAACGCTTCCATAAAGCGTGGACTGCCAGTTTAGGTAAACCATAAAACACTTGCTTGTTATTAAACTATTAGTAACTATATGTATGTATATTTTTTTTAACTTGCAATAGTCCTATTATGCAGTATAAATGTAGCTGTTTTTTTCCTCTTACATGTTTCTTTTTGTCTTATCTGTTGTTTTCAAATTCAACAAAAAATTTTACACTAAGAACAGCATCAACTCCTGTCTCCTCCCCTCAAGTTGCTACCAGATAAGATCCCATCTGCACAGTCATAGTCAAAGTTGAATGCTGCTCATTGTTGTTCTGTAGATCTGCACTTTCGTGTAATTACTCTGTGTCTTAGGGTGTTGGTTTGACATTCTGTGAACACTCCCCTCAGCTGTCGCCACCTAACAGGACCCTGGGGGGGGGGCAACAAAACATGGGAAAAATCTCAAAAATGCGCGACTCCCCTGTCTTTCCTCTGCTCCCCAGCCCCACCCTTCCATTGTGGGTTACTAGGAGACCAGGATTTACCTCAGTTGTAACAGAGGAAGCGTCTTATTAAAGTGTTACTAATGTGAAAAGTGGCCTGCTGTGAAAGCCCCAGCACTGATTGGTATGTGGGTGTGGGTGGGTGGAGAAGAATATTGACTTCACATTTTTTGTGCAGGTGTCTGCAGATGGTGTGTTTACCTCCCGTCTGCAGAATGCTTGTAAAGGCAGAGGTCAACAGGAGTGTCTGCGAAAGGACGTTTACTCCCGCTTGGAAGCAGCTGGTGCAGATGTTTCTGTAAAGCAGTAAGGCAGTCACAGCAAAGCAGCAAGAGCAGAGATGATCAACTGGAGCCGAGTCATTTTGATTTTTGAATGTTTGGTTGATGAGTCATGACGTGCACAAAGAGCTGCTCACAGCTGCAGGGAATGAACTTCGCATGGTGTTTAAGGCTTTCATCAGGGAAAAAAAAAAACCTTATTGCCCGCTAAAGCTGATTTTGTCAGTTTCCTGTTGGCATAGAATACACCCAATTCTAACCTCCAAACCCTCCCAACATGAATAGGCTGTAAAATGTCACCAGGTCATACAGGTCATGAATAAGTTGTGTGAAAACAAACTGCCTTCAAATAATCTGCATCTTTGTGTCTGTCTTACAGTCTTACTTTGTCACCGATTATGACCCAACAATCGAAGACTCTTATACCAAGCAGTGTGTGATCGACGAACGGGCGGCACGGCTCGACAGTAAGTCCTGCTTTGCTTTGTTTGTCATGACTCCTGTTGACACACAAAAAGAGATCTCAAACATGTAACACAACATCAGATAAATGCTGATCTCTTTCTGCTTGTCTGTCCGTGTGTGCGTTTGTGCACTGGCGCATGTGTTTGTGGTGCGCAGTCCTCGACACGGCTGGACAGGAAGAGTTTGGAGCCATGCGAGAACAATACATGAGGACAGGGGAGGGCTTCCTGCTCGTCTTCTCAGTCACCGACAGAGGAAGGTAGGTGATCGTTTTTTTTTGCCTTGTGGTAACAGCCGCACACAGTTGACTCGCTGAGCTGTGCGCATCTTTTCTCTTTTGTGCACTGGTTGTTTAGGCTTCACAGTTGCACGCTACACCCTCCTGGGTTCGAAACCCATGCGTGCTGCACTGCCACTCTCACTTGTTGCTGCTGGCGTTTCCGGACCCTGTTGTTGTTCTTGTTGTCGTTCTCCTTTGTTCTTAAGACTTCCTCCCGTACTGTGCCCTCTTTATTCCACCCGTTGACTTACCTTTGCATTTGATTTAAGACCAAAGTAATGGCGGAAAAGAAAAAAAAATATCTCATAGGCTTTTGGATGTGTCGATGCATGCAAACTAAAGGTTACAAAGTTGAATCTCTTTCCTTTTTTTTAAATTTCAGTATGTATTCACTAACAACATGGATGCATGTGTACTGAAAACACTGTCGGGCACAAAAAGTTCTTTAACCTTTTAAGCCCAACTCTGTCACTTGCCTTATGTTTCAGTTAAAGCTTGTTTACGTTCACAGTGTTATTTTAGAGTAAAGAGTGTCAAGACAAACTGTCCCCTTTTCAGATCCCAGTTTGCCATGGCAACAGAGAGCACCTTAAAAGCATGTATTGCTCCACCTGCAATTGCAGCAGATGTGCCGGCATGCTTATGTGATGAAAATGTGGCTTTCCTGAAGGGCAAAAGAGGGAGAAATCATTTGTTTACCACATTCAATTGTTTAAAATCAATAGAGTTGGGTTTACAAATCATAGTTTTTCTATTTTCTCTGCTCTTGTTGGACCGCCTCCTGCTTCCCATCAAGTGACATTGTGTCTCACAGCAGTGCTGTGAGCTGCATTCCCTCGTCCCCACCTGCAACCCCCTCCCAGTGTTTATGTTGTAAACACTCTTTCCTTCCTCCATTTATATTAGTCAAGTCTTTCCAGATTTACTATGTGCTCAGCACGACTGGAATGCTGTCCTGGGTTTGTGGTTGAATTCTGCCTTGTTCCCCCCTATCAAGCAATGTCTGACATATAACTTTTTTTTTTTTTCTTACCATCAAATCTGCATTACAGTGGGGCAGCAGTCAGGTCATTTCACTAACCCCTGGCCTTTGATAAACCCAGTTTATGTTCCACCCCAGACACTTTGGGGTGGGCCGGGCTTTCTGCTTTTGCAGTAGTGACAGTAAAGAGGCGCGTGGATGCATGTACCAGTGGAAAGCATTTTACGGCTTGTTTGTTTTGGAGGACTCCGCATAACGCCTATTTTTCTTTTTTTATAGCTTCGAAGAAATCTACAAATTCCAAAGACAAATCCTCAGAGTTAAAGACAGAGACGAGTTCCCCATGATCCTTGTAGGAAACAAAGCTGATTTGGAGCAGAGACAAGTAAGTCCCCCAAGAACTGAGCTCAACTGATCAATCAGCAAACAATAAAAACGAATATATTAAAGAAGTGTGCTTTCTTTTCTTTTTTTTTTTTCCTCCATGGCTCTTATGGTTCTCATGCTTACAGTAGAGGCCCTACAGCTGTTATGAGACAGCAGTTTGTGAATGAATAAAAGAGCAAATAGAAACTGTTGTGTCAGGAAAAGCAGCCTGAGAGAAGAGTTTGATTAATTAATGTAAATAATGAACTTTTTTTTTGATCTGTTGGCACACAGTCAGGGTTTTTCTTTTAGTGAATCCACAGCACCTCCTAATGGTGAAAAGGGGACTCTGCAGGCAAGTGCATCCAACAGCTGTAAACTTTCCTCTAATCGCTATTTTAAGCTTTAAAGTTTCTGTTGAAAGCTTTTAATTAATTGGCTTTCGAGCTTACTGATATCACATTAGACCCCATGATGCACCAAGGACATGTGACCTTGTAAAAAAAACTGGCTACACATATCAGACAGTAAATACTCAAATGCAGGCTAAAGCCAAATGTTCCAACGTTTAGCATCTTTTTATTGCTGAATGCCTTTTTTTATGCTTTAGACCTGATACAGAATGATTCAAATGTTCCATTTTTTTCTTTAGCTATAAAAATTTGATAGGATCTTTAAATGAGTGGGAGTTTGGATGATATTGTTTCATGATAGTCATAATTAAAAAGAAAATTTGAATAATTAAAAGGAAATGGTCGAGTGTTGAACCTCAGACCGGGACTGTTTAAATCTGAAGTCGGTTAAAAAAAAAAAAAAAAAGAGGGTCCGATACCTCACTGCATGGTTGCATTGGTTGAATTGTGGGAGATCATACCACCAAGTGGTTGTAGAGCAGGCCTGTGGTTTACTGCTCTCTCAGGGGTGGGGAAATGCAGAAAACAAAGCAAGTGGCACTTTAACCCATGACTTTGTTTTTGTTTATTGTTTGTACAAAACTGCTTTTGAATAATTTCACAGACTATGTCACATAAATATGAAAGTATAACATTTATGTGAATTTCTTAGATTGAAATGGTCATGATTTGACTTGTATTGGATTCAGTTCTATAATAATTTGTCATACATCCATCCCGAAACAAATTTCTGATATTTTTCTTTTTTTTTTTTTTTTGCTTAACTGTCTCCAGATGTACAGTATATTGCCTTTATGAGTGTAAGCATGCTTTCCCGTCATGACTCTTTGTGTCTTTTACTTCAGGTCACCCAGGAAGAGGGTCAGAATTTGGCTAGACAGTTAAAAGTCACGTATATGGAGGCTTCAGCCAAAATTCGAATGAACGTAGACCAGGCTTTCCACGAACTGGTTAGAGTAATCAGGTAAGGATTTCTTACCAGTAATAGGTCAATCTTAAGATGCACTATTTTGCTGTTTTATTATATAAAACATTTTATTAGTTTTGAGTACAGTGTGGATGTGCACTATGGCTCTTTCCTCTCTGAGGAAAGGGATCATCATGAGAAGTTGAACAAAACATTATTTCAGAGGGATAGTTCACCTCTTCATACTTGTTTTTGTCCAGATAATGAAGCTAAAGTTTGTTTCAAAGAAACAAAATCTAAACTCTTGAATTCTTCCTTATGTTTCATTTCTTCCTAGATTCTTCTGTTTCATCCCAGTCTTCCAAATGATCAAATTCGCTAAACAGTTTAAAAGAAACTTTAAAATCAATTGTTTATTTTCTACTTTCTTGCAATTGTAATAAACTGTGGAATATATCAGCATTTGTATTATGGTATAAATAACCAGTTCATGGTCAATATTTTTTGGATTGCTTAGAAAAGTGTTCTTGCTGTTTTTGATGTGGTAAATTGAAGCATAATTTTGACCCTTTACTGTGCCACAATTTCAGAAATGTAAATGAAAATACCCCAAAATTAGGCTTAATACAGCAATTATTGGGTTAAAAACATTTGCGATTAAAGCAGTTTAATTAGAATGATTAATTACAGGTTAATTAATCGCTTCCAAAATTAATTGCATGACAGCACTAGTTCTAGTTTCATGTGATGGAATTGAGTAGCATTCATGTTTGTGAAAGAACATGCTCAGTAATTTGTGTTTATGAATGTCACCCCCCACAAACTGTCCAAGCTGTGTTGAGAATGGAGCTGGTAATCTTAAAAGTTAGTCTGAGATAGGATATCTTTTGACATAAACAAGGAAACAAAGTGTTTGCCAAGATGGTCATGCTCACATGTCCTAAACGTTTTGCTTTTCCTTGACCCCCGCAGGAAATTCCAAGAACAGGAATGTCCACCGTCGCCAGAACCAACGAGAAAAGAGAAAAACAAGAGGGGCTGCCATTGTGTGATCGTCTGAATCTGCCTTATTACTGTAGAAATCATGCAGCTACTCAAACCCCCACCCCCACAACTCTGCCTGACATCAGATCCCGAGTGGATGACTGACCGCTGCCTTCTTCATGTGCATGACTCCAGACAGCCTTCTCTGAGATACTTTGACTAGAAACTGCTGTTTCCAGGACATTGCTATGGACAACTGACAATGCCAAATTGTAACACTACTCTACCTTCAGTTGTAAGATAATTTACAGGCCAGAGTCCTGACACTAAACATTGCCTTTTAAAAATCAACCTGACACATTCATGTTTTGTGTTCTGAAGGACCTTGGTTTTGCCTTGCAGTGACATTTGTACTGCTACCAAGATTGAATATATATATAGATATATCTATATATCTATATACATCAGAATGTTAGCGACTTCCTTTAGTGTCTGACCAGAGCAGAGATTATCTTCTGAAGCTTTGCATATGTCGTGCCATATCCACTTTTATTCCGATGTGCTAATCTGCTACTGTACATAAGTGACATTTTGTTGTGATTTTCAAAGTGTATTTCTAATGACCTATTAAATCACCACAGTGCAGTGTGTGAGGTTGAGTTTGGCTTTACATAAATAAAATTGAATATTTATGTAGATAAGTATACATGTGTATATAAATATATTGAAATGATGCCTGAACAGTCCTTAATATTCTAACAAAAATCATTTTTAACAGCTTTTGCCTTCATTTTAATCACCGAGCATGGAGTATCTGCAGTACTGATTTGCCTTGTGTAGACTCAGCCTTTTTAGATATAGATTGAATGATTGTCCTATCTTCCTAAAGTGCAGAAAATATCACATTTATCTGGGGTTTTTCATTGGTGATTGAAACCAGCTTTGTGTGGTTTTGGAACCACAAAATCTATTCTTTGCATTCAGTTTCTCACAAACACTGCTGGTAAGTCAATTTGTTGTAAATAAAGAGTCCACCTTAGCTGGGATTATACCATTATAACCCATTTGCTCAAATTTACGGTCTGATTTAATAGATGGGAAACTGATTACAGTTTTTTTTTTTTTTTCTCAAGTGTATCTTCTGTCCCACATGGTCTCCTGGTGGAAGAAACGGCACAGGAGATGCACAAAATTAGCCCGTTTCAGGTTGAACCAGAACTCAGCTGACCCGCCACCTGTGGAGCTGTCCTAACTGCAGACGCATAAACACCCTTCTTCTGACCTTTCACCCTTTGTACTTCAATTCAGGCCTTCAAATGAAGTACTTGAGTTTGATCCTTGTAATATACATGAGCAAATCAGTTGATAATGGACTTTATTCAAATGTTTCTACTTTTGTACATTATTTTCATATCAAACTAGTTGGCAAGTATTTTTCTATGTTTATAAGTGAGTAGATGTTCACTGCACTGCTGGGTGTGTACATAAATATATATATATATATATATATATATATATATATATATATATATAAAAATATTAAGAATATTTAATTCATTTGAGTATTTTGAGATAACTGTTGGCCCAACTTTGCTAAATTGGAATCTTATCCTTGAAGTGACCAAGAATGTATTTCTTATTTGTTCAGCTTACAGTTGGAGAATGTATTGGACCCCGAGGTTGCTTGATTGACTATAACGTTTATACAAATGACTGTTGTCTTGACGTGGAAGGAATAAACAAACTGGACCATCGTAATCGGACATTCAAAAACACTCCCATCCAGCCCTATAGTGGGGAATCATCATGTACATCCAAATCATGTCTTTTTTTTCCTTCTAAATCGGTCTACTATTTGCCTTGTGTCTAGCTTCTGGTGCTATAATAAAATCTGTCATTGAGCCTGATGAAGTTAAGACATTTTATTTGAAATTTTTTTTTTTATCCCACAGGGTTTTTGCTAAAGACAACTTAATTTTTACTCCTTTAACCAATAATGTTTCTTTGATTTTAGTTTTTAAGGGGGATATGTACTATTCATATCCAAAGGCTTTGTTTTTTAATAATTTATAGGCAAAAGTTTTCATATCATTTTCTGTTTTAGACCTGTAAATTGGAATAATGACCAAAAAACAGGTTTTTTTTCATAAATTTATGGCAGATTTTGATTTGATGGTCAGCTCTGGCAGTCAAACTCCCCCAAGCAAGAATAATGATTTGACTGTATTTCTTTTCTTTTTTTAATTGAATTAATTTGGTTTCCCATTGAAAAACAGTTCAATTGACCTGAAATAGAACGTGTCATCGTGAGAGGATCAGTTTATGATCTTGCAGCAAAGGTGAACTGTTATGAGGCAACACAATCTGGAATTCAATTCATTTGAAAAAAAAATCAGTGAAAAGAACTCACTTTTAAGAAAAGATGCATAAAAACTAAAAAGATGAACTTGAGTCCCCTGCGACAGACTGGCGACCAGTCCAGGGGTGTACCCTGCCTTCGCCCATGAGTAGCCGGGTTAGGCTCCGGCAACCCCGTGACCCTGAAAGGGATAAAGCGGATTGGAAAATGAATGAATGAACTTGAGCCTTGCTTAGGCAATTTGACTGACTATGACATAAATAGAGAGAAATATTCTTGATAACCAAGACACCTTGATGATATGCTCTTTTTAACAAAGGGGAACCAGGACACTAAGGTTGAGCGATGTCATGTTTGTGTCCCCCTGTAGCATCCCCGTAAAAACAGCTGAATGGAGCTCTTAGTGAGTGTAGAATCAAACATCTTAATTTTCTGCATTCATTTAAGTTGATAATATCTCCTCAGGAAACAAAACTAGTGTCAAGATCATTGATAAATCCAAACTGTGGTTCATTTTGGTCTTTTTTCTCCCATCAACTCCACCCAGATGTTTTTTAAAAGATTCATAAAACTTGACACAAAGTTGAGGTTTAGGATGGTGTTCAGCTTGGGTAAGTTTTTGCCCCCTTTTGTCATGTTCTTCACTGTATTTGTGTATTTGGGAAAAATAATCTAATTTAGAAAGAGACTAGAATTATTATTATTATGCTTTAACAAGTTATTGGTAAGATCATTTTTCTTACCCCATTGACAGATTTTTGCTTATTTACAGAAAATCTGCCAAATGGGGTAAGAATTTTGACTTATTTCTAACGAGTTTGTTTTTGCAGTATGAATGGAGTATATTTATTCATTTTAATGAACCCAAATCATCTCGAGATATTCAATTGACATGATGTAAAACGCAGAGTTGTCCATTTTAAGTAGCCTGTAATATTGGGGCAAAGTTTGAGGAGAGTTTATTCGTGATATTATTTCGTTTAAGACGACAGAAGAAAAATCAATGATAATAATAAAATATATGTATATATATTTACATATATATCCGTTTCTTTTCAGTGTTTCCCAAAAGCGAACGGCTGCTCTCGCTCCCCTCTCTGAGGTGGTACAGTCCGTGGAGGAGAGACTGGCCGTGCTCACTCCGCACAGCAGCGTTGCTGCTCATCTTTACCTCTCAAAGGCAAATTTGCTGGAGGGTTTTTATGTTTGTATTTTTTTTGCCCTATTCTTCACGCAGCATATGCGCCCCAATTTCACAACCTCGCCATCCGGTCAACTAAAACACCGCCGAGGGACATGGAGGGAGTTGGCAGCAACAGGAGCATGTCTTACAGTAGATGGAGCTATGACAGGTAACCAATATTTACCTCATTCACAGCCACTGTGTACCTTAAGGCTGTTCACTCATAATGTTATTGCCATGAAAGGCCGATATTTAAAATATGAATAGCACTATCTTTGCAAAGAACAATGATTTTTTAATCTAAAATACTGTTCTCTTATATTATATATGGATATTGCCTATGAGTTGTGTGTATGTATATATATATATATATATGTTCTTCTTTTTGTACCATTGAAGTAAGTGGTCAGTCAGAAACTCCACATTCTTTTCAGAGGTCATTTTCACACCTTCAGGGACCCTAAAGGGGCCGACCAGCTCTGTCCCCATGATTCCAGCCCAAAACATGACTCCACCACCCCCTTGCTAACGTCATAGCATGGTGGCCATCCACCAACCTCCCACTACTCCATCCATCTGGACCATACAAGCTTTCACGACACTCATCAGTGAACAGGACTGTTTGAAAATGAGTCTTCATGTATGTTTGGGCCCACTGCAGCCGTTTCTGCTTGTGAGTGTTGTTTGGGGAGGCTGAATAGAAGGTGTACGTAGAACTGCTATCCTCTGGAGGATCCTACACCTTCATGTTGGTGAAACTCCAGAGACACCAGCAGCTTTAAATATGTGCTTGCTGCTATGTAATGATATTTTAGCAGCTGCTCTCTTAATCTGATGTATTTGTATTAATAAACCTCCCTCGTTCTGCCTTTATCTTCACCAACCTGTGTGTGCTCTGAATCAGCCACAAATCTCTTAACAGTACAATGATCACGCTTAAGTTTTTGGGAAATATCCAAGGTTTTTATACCTTGTCAAAGCCATTCAACTATTTTACACTTTTCAGCAGCAGAGATCTTTTTTTTCTTTCCCATAATGCTTGAAAATGTTGGCCTGCTTAATAATGTGGAACGTCGTTTGTAGTTTTTGCTTTAATTGAGCTCACCTGGAAAACTAATTTTAACAGGTGTCTGAGATTGATGTCAGTGATCCAAAGAGCCCGGAGACACAACATCATCCATGAGTTTAATTGAAAAACAAAGAATTTTATCTTTTTGACACTTAAAAACAATTTGCATAATAATTAGGAACGCACTGTATAGCTGTCACCCATCCCTGGAGCTGCTGTGTATGGATAACATGAGATGCCTGACGGTGCTTTAGCTGGATCATTGATTATCGGAGGTCCCCCTTGATGAGGTTTCGTCCACCATTAATGTATGGAGGCTTTCTATAATTTGTATTCTGAATCTGTGCCTGGACCTCCCAGGAAGCTGTCACTACAAAGCTCTGTGGTCTCTTTGCCTGGTAAAATGCAGAAGTGTTCTCTGAAATCATTTTCTGACACACTTGCTTTATAAGGTACCCGAGTCTGTAACATTAAAGTACTACAGATTGGATTGAAACCAATGCTATCTGTTCAATGTGCACAGAAGTTCTTAAAATGTATTTTTTGATACAAGCATTTTGTAGGATTTTCAAACTTGTATGAAAAGAGTTATATAAATACAATTTGATGTAATTATTGAACTGGCAAACCTACTCTTGTTTCTGGCAATTTTAATTATTTATCTGTCTTCCTTGACGTATATTAAAAACTCAAACCATTCAAAAATGTTTTGCTTGAAAATCTCCTTTTTGTATTAACAATTCAAGCTTTGCACAAAATATGAAGTACTTTCCAAAGAACGTTGGGCTTTTTTTAAAATCTATTTTGCAGGAATTTTTTTGTGATGCAAACTTATATGAAAAGTATTATATATTTACATTTTTTAGAATTGTTTTACCTATGATTTTTTTTCTTCTTTGAGATATATGAAAACTCACACTGCTCCAATGTCTTGCCTGGAAATCAATTTTTTGGTAAAAAAAAAGGAGAAAAAAAAGTTTTTTTGCACAAAATGTGGATGCGTAGCGATAGAGCATTAATGCAGCTTGAACATGAACAACAGCTCTACCTCTTTTTGCTGGTAAAATTGCTTTATTTGAGCTAGTATAATTCATGTAAAGTGTTTATTGTTAGCATTTTTGGTTCTCTGGTTCATTTCGCAATTGCAGGTCATGTGATGCACAAAATCTTTAGTCTTTCTATTTGAAATACTTTTATTGATTTTTTTGGGAAAATCATGTTGTTACATTGTAGAAATAGTATACCAAACATTTGAAATGAAGAAGAAGATAAGAGATAAAAATCTTCAGTGATTACAACAAAAATATTACAAATTTAAGTTTGGGGGCGAAAAGGGTGTGAGGCAATTAGGGGGTGGAAAGATGATCCAGGGTCATCAGATAGAAGGTACATTTTTCAACATCTCTTATATGTGCAGGATTTATAAATGCATAGTAGCATCAAACCATTTGTTGTATTTATGACCACATTTATGGCCTCTCCAATTCAAATTCTGACTTCCTTAATTTCACTTTCAAAATAAAATGTTTCACTTGTTTTCATAAAGGCTTGTACTTCCCTCACGATGCTGTCCTATGACAGAAATGTGTGAGCAAGATGTGTTGGTGGGTTTTTGCAGCCATTGTCCTGCTTGTGTGTCACAATCACACAGTGTTGTGTCACCCACTGTGCAAACACTGTATCCAAGAGATGGAAGGCCAAGGTGGTGTGACAAGATACAACTGAGCGCCTCCGGTTCCTGACCTTTTTGTCTTTGATTTATTTTTTCACCCAAATATAAAGGTTAGCTTGAATTTCCTTCTGTGCATTGTATCCTCTCAGCCAAATACAGTTTAATCAGGTCCAGAAAAGACGGAATTTTAGAGGAGCTTATGAAAGAACGGTCCCCATTATTTTCACTGTTATCAGACCTCAATATGAGTTTAAAAGTGTGTGGGTAAGACTGTGCAATGAAAATATATATATATATTATAAACCTTAATTTATATATTAAGGTTGTAGAAAACTCACATTTTGTGATTTTATTTTACTTAAATAAGCACAACGTATTTCATCTGTATTGGTCCTGCAGCCCAAGTACTGTACGTATGTTTTTGCATTGGATGCTTCCAATGCAGGATGTATAAACCAGGCTTACCTGATTTGTAAATGACACACTCTGCGACTGTACCTTAACTCTTATTAGCTCTGCTCCTGTGCTGATGCTGTTTGGCTTAATGGCTGATGCGTTCATTATGTGGAAATGCAGGCTCTCAGCTTTTTAATTTAATTGTGTTGGATCCTTTTTTTCCGTAAGCATTTGTGCTGGTTTCAGGATTTTGAAATCTGAATGACACCGTCCTTTAGAAGGGATTAGGAGTGGTGAATTTCTTAAAAGGACCGAGCAGAAAATGTTTGTGAACCACAGAGACATAACATCAGGAAGTTATGGTCCTGAAACATGTGCTTGAAGGTCTGTAAAGGCATTGGTATCCTTTCTATCTCCATGACTGTATGTTTTTTTTTTGGTGTTGTTCAGGTTTGCTTGGTCTCAGCTACTGCTCAGTGTTCTTGCACTGCTCACTTGAAGCAGAGAGCACACACAGAATATTTTCTGTGAATGGATCAATGGAAGACAAGCTTGATATGCTCTTGACCTCTTCTTCCCTCCTCTGTGGTATGCATCAATGATGTACACAGCTTCTCAGCCTTTCCTATGCATTGTGAAATTCGGGATCTCTGCATTTGTAATGTCTGACTAACATCTCTGCAGACTTTCTGGATGTTAGTCACCCTCTGAAAAGAGCAGGCAAGTTTCATCCAGCAGTTTTCTCCATTATTGTTGCCACATTTCTAATCCTCTCCTTCTTTCACAGAAACCTAAGGGTGGATTCTCTTTTTTTGTGGTTGTAGCTCAGCTCTTCTGTTATACCTCTGTTTTTTTTTTTTTTTTTAGATTTGAAGGATGACAAACAGGAGAAATCAGGAAAATTGTCAGTTCTGCTGACTCTTCTTCACAAGTAGCTGTAATGATGGGTTTATTTTGTCTTCTGACATTACAGCTTCTGTTCACAGTGAGTGTTGGTGTGTAGTCTGTTCAAAACTAAATGCAGACATGTTTTGTCTACTAAAAACATTGTGCTTTATTTGGTATTATTGCTTATTACTCTGCTAGCAATAAGGAATTCAAAATAAGCCATGTATTTTAGTGGGAAACTTCAAACTATTTTTATTTATATATTTTTTTATATCTAAAAAAGAAAAAGTGTCCCTCTCACCCTCTGCAGATGGTTTCTCCTCCAAGCTCAGGTCCTCTACCAGAGGCCTGGGAGCTTGATGGTCCTGTGCAGTATCTTAGATGTTCCTTGCACTATGCCTTTCTGGACTGAGATGTCTGAGGTCTTTCCATCTGCTGTAGCCACTCCTCCAGTTTGTGGGTTAGAGCCCCGAGTGCTCCAATTACCACAGACATCACTGTCACCTTCACCTCTCAAGCTTTCTTCAATTCCTCTCTGAGTTCCTGGTATTTCTCCAGTTTCTTCCTCTTGGTGTTACCATCGCTTGGTACTGCTACATCCACCACAACAGCTTTTCTTTGTACAATGTACTACAATGTCTGGTTGGTTCTCCATTACCATCCTGTCCGTCTGTATCTGGAAGTCCCACAGGACCTTTGCTCTCTTATTCTCTACCGCTTTCTGAGGTGTTTCCCATTTTGACTTTGGGGTTTCCAGTCCATATTCTGCACACATGTTCATGTAAACTATTCCTATATCGGCGCTGTACATTCTGGTGGTCTTGATCAGGGAGTCAACGCTCTTAGCATATAGCTTGATGTCATCTATGTAGAGGAGGTGACTGACTCATTCCTGAGTCGTAACCATAGCCAGTCTTGTTGACTATTTGGCTGACGGGGTTCAGACCTATGCAGAACAGCAGTGGGGACATACCGTTTCCGTGGCATATGCCACATTTGATGGACACTTGTGCAAGTGCCATGCCGTTGGTTTCAAGGGTGGTTTTCCACAGCTTCATTGAGTTCCTACAAATGCTCTTTGAGTTTCAGTGATCCACATGTGTGACATTGAGTCATAGACTTTCTTGTAATCAATCCAGGCTGTGCACAGGTTGGTGTACTGTGACCTGCAGTCATGAGCGACTGTTCTGTCAACCAGGAGTTGGTGTTCGGCTCCTCTGGAATCTTTACTAATGCCCCTCTGTGTGTTGCTCCTGAATTGATCCACGTGCCGATGTATTTTGGTTGCAATTATGCCTGACATGAGCTTCCATGTTGTGGAGAGACAGGTTATTGGTACTTGGAAGGGACGGCACCCTTTGAGGGATCGTTCTAGATCAAGATTGTTCGCCCTTCCACTGGTCATTCAGGGTGAGTCCCATCTCTTAGCAGCTGATTCATAAAACATAAAACTGAAATTACACAGCAAACCGAGTGGAACAAAGTGATTAGCAAAAATCTACAGTCAAAAATATTAGGTGTTCTTTTGTGGCATGAAAGTGCAAGTGTTCTGTTAATTATATACTTCAATGTGAATGAGATTTTATTTTGATCTTGACCCTATGTATATATCTAGAGCTAAGAAAGTGTAGAAATACTTCAGCTAAATAAACGTAATTACTCAAAACTGTGTAAAAAACAGATTCTATCTTTGGGTGACATTTAGCACTCACTTAATCTGCAATTGTTTTCTGCTATTGATCGAATTTTTAGCTCTTGGTTTTCATCTAGTTCTGTGTTGCTCTGCTGTTACTTTGCTGTTCATAGCTGAGCTCTCTGTCCACCAGTTTCTGTAGTAACCACAGGAAAAAAAACACCTCACAGCCATTTCTGCAGAATTACACCAACCGAACCCTTTTAACTGAATGTTGTGAGGTAAATGCATGGTTAAATCAGTAACTGCTTCATAGTGAAACTTGTATTTTGTCACATGAAAAATAGATCTAAATAACTTCCAAAAAAATATTTGACTCTTTTTATAAAAAAAGGTGATATGGCAAGCTTTTTCAACTGCTTCCTCACCTTGCTGCTTGTAGGTAAAGATGGGCATCAGGTGCCCAGATGCAAGTGTTTCTCTTTCTAAAATATTTCTGTGTTCCTGCAAGCTGCTGCTTAACTGAGGCTGTCCACAGCGATGAAAGGCATGAACTTGACATCTAAAAGTATCAGATGTGACACGGTGCTAAGCTTGTGGATTTTGTGTCGTTTCCTACGTTTTTCTAATGAATTGAGAGAAGCATGCAAACATGGAAAATACAAAACACAAACACATGGCCTTAAAATCTGCAGCTTTGTTGGGTGAGTCATTTTAATGAATACATTAGAACATTTGTCTTTCATGGGTTGATTTCTTTCTTAAAATTCTTTTCTTAAAATTCCAGCATTCTTACCTGTTTTTATTTTTTTATTTCTTACTTATTAAATCTGGGAAATGTCCAATTCTGCCTGGAAAAAAAAAAGTTTTCACCATCAGTAGTTTAGCCTGAGTAGAAATAATTTATGGCAGCAGCGTTTTACAGTGCACCGGGAAATAACACAATCTCAGGGTGCGCTCGCAGTTATTTTGAAGAGTTATGAACCTACTGTTCATTGTTTGTTTTATTTTAGGAAATTAAAGAAATATTTACAAACCATGCAAAAGCACTAGAGGCTTTTTCCTGTAGAGGAAATAGATTAAGCCAGAAGAAAAATCTAAAATAAAGAAAAAAGCTGCAATTCTTTGTGTCCTTTTAGCACCTAAATAAGAGAAATCTGCTGTTTGGTTCATGGTAAAGCCCATTAAACACCCCCGAGTGAAACCTAATGATTATCTAGCCTCGAGTGTCTTTGATGGCTCCAGGGTGAGAATGCAGCACTGATGATGCAGTGAAGAGATGTAGAGCTGATTACATGGCGTCAAAAAAAAAAAGAAACACATTTTACTTTACTTGTATTTTGTTTTTTTTATTTCTCAGTTACAAAATGTTGATGGTATATTTACATGCAACAACCTAAAATGGGTGAGAATTTCACTTCACAAATCATCATCAGATGGCTGTGCAGTACTTGTTGTCCTGTCGCTTTGACGGCTTTAGTGTGTCATTAGCACAGGGGAGGTTGCTTCCTCACTTTTGCTGATGTATGTTGAAGTGGCCTTAGAGCCGGAGGACTGCTGCTGGAGCTGATATGTGGAGAAACAGGAAAAAACAATCAGATCATTAATAAGCCTGTACTTTCTGGAAGTCGAGTGTAAAACAGACATTATGGGTCTGTTTTAACTCTATTTTTTTAAAGATTTATACAATAACGCACAAGTAAGTAATTACATTTATCAAAAATCTGTTGTCTTTTTACGGTTTTTGTTGTTCTGTTTTCCTTCTTTTAGTTCTATTTTCTTAATTTTTTGGTTTTCAGTTATTTGCTCTTCAATATCTTAAGATCCTGCTAATCCAAAACTACAATTTGTTTTTGGGTTTCGTCCTAAATCCAGGATTTGTGGCTCCTTTCAGTAGTTCTGAATTAATTGCCCAAACAATAAAGTGAGTTATTTTAAATGAGTTTTTTTTCTTGTTTCTGGACATTATCATTATTACATTGACGTTTTGTCATGCATTCTCCCTTTACAAAGCAGGGAATTCTTATATTTTGGGTCATTTTTTTGCACTGAAACTTTTTACAGTTTGCAAAACCGTCACTTTTTTTTTTTTAATATGTGCTGAAGTGACTGTCCAGTCCTGGTCTTAGTTCCTCTTTGGATGCAGGCGTATAGAAAAACTCATTGCCTGGGAGAAACAGGTTTTGGCATTGTGCTTCCTTTTACCGAAGATGATGATGACTTTGAGTAGAAAATCCAGTGTGATGATTTTTACATCAAGCTGTTTAAGCAATGAAGTTAAGAATGGCAAAAAACACATTTTGTATTATTGAACTGAAATGATGCAGTAAAAAGCATTTGACCTTCTGTCACCTAAAAATACCACCTGTGCATAGATACTGTATCTGTATGCTTTTATAAACTCCACACTTCTACCTGTGACAAACAAAGAACGAGACTATACTGGAACTCTATATATTTTCTTCTTAGACAAAAAGTATCTTTTCTGACTCTATAATAGCTGGACGACTGTCCCATGAAATTTTAATTTCTTGTAATTACACATATTGAGCTGTCACTTTAGGATACAACAAGAATATTACTGGCCCATAAAAATATTGTTCAAATTTAGATTCTGCCAGATATTGAAATTACATTTTTATTTCATTAAATAAAAAGATCTTTTTGACAGACGACTTTCATTAAAGTATGTGAACAAATGAGAAATTCACAACTTTAGGTTTTTGTTTATATGTCAACAATTTCAAACACATTTTGGCTGAAGTACAATGTTTCATATGCTTGCTTTAAAAGACCGCAAATGCCACTTTTTTCTCACAAATTGGAAAAACACAAGTATTTCAAAATATCAATTTTTGAATCCTTTTTGGGGTCACTGGAAGCTTTTTCAGCCACTGGAGGGTTTTTCAGCTACTGTTAGGCAAAGGCAGGGTACATCCTGGACAGGTTGCCTGCCTGTCCAAGGACCACGCACTCACAATCACACATACGAACAATAGAGTAATTATTAGACCTATGAGGCATGTTTTTGGACTGTGGGAGGAATCAGAATTCCCTGAGAAAACCACGAGGAAAACAAACAAACTTCACACAGGAAGGTCCCAGCTGGGTTTTGAACCTCCCCGCACTGAGGCAAAGGTACTAACTAATGCCCCTATAAAAAGCATGCAAAGTCTTTTTAAATTAGTTAGTATGTGAAATAAATAAATCTTGTAAAACACAAAAATCCCAACACTTTGACAGTTGACAGTCTGTCGCACAATCACACTCACCTTAAATTAACCAATGAACCTATGAAGCATTTGTTTGGACTGTGGGAAGAGCAGAAAATCCTTTTGAAGGGAAACATCTTTCTGATACTTTTTTGGTTACTGTGACTGATTAAAGTTGAGAACAGCTGCTGCTATTTGCTGTGGAAGTCCTTCACATTCGCCTGAATGAGCCTGGAGCTTGAATATGTCCTTTTTTAAATGAGTGTTTCTGAGAAAAGTTGTTTTTGTCCTTTTCTTACAGAATACATTTGTGGAAGCACCATAGCATTTCCTTTTTATTCATGCTTTCTTTTTGGCAACTTCTCAAGATCCTAATGACTTTCTTCTCTGTAAAAAATGAGCTTAAAATGACCTAAACAAAATTGAAGACTGGTGTGTTTGACTGTCCTGGCTATGGTGTGTTTTTCCTTTTGTTTGTTTAGATTTCACAAACAGAGTTGCTCCTCATTGCTATTTAAAGCCATAAAACATTTAAAACATCTGCAAAGAAAATGCACAAGGCTGAAAGGAAGTTAGATGGATGTGCTAAAAACAGCAGAGTTGAAAGGAGTCTGAGCATGTCAGGGACGCAGAAGAGCTGAGCTTGTGATCACAGCAGACGCAGCACTTCTGCATCACACAAGGAATCGCACAATCACATGACCATGTGAGAAAACCTCATGGACTTCAGTCACAACCTTCCCACATCCATTTTTTTTTACCAACAATCTTAATAATCAGGCACATTTTGGAAGAAAAGCAACAAAAAATGACTTCTCTCTTTCATAATTTGCTGCTGGTTTCTATTGAACACATCAAGCAAAGCTATTGCTGACGTACAGCGCCTTCCTGTGTCCATACATTATCACTGCATGTACATGTGTGCTCTCACTACTGTCCTCTGCTGGTTGAGGGAAAAACTGCACAGCCACTGACTATTCCTTGATGGCTAAAGCCATGCAGACAGAGCTTGATTAATCAAAGCCATGGTAATTGAGAAAGTGGCAACGCATTTTCATTTTCACACGTGAGTCCTTCGAAATTTAGAAATCTTGCTCATCTGGTCCACAAAGAGCTTTTCCTCGATAATTAGTCTCAGCCGTTGCCATGGACACAGGATTGAACCAGCAGAGGAGGCGGTGCGACTTGCTTCTTCGCAAAGATGCTGAGTTAGAAGGAGTGTTGGACAACCAGCAGCTCCCTCTCCATCTGTTTTGCTTATGTATACAGAATTAAGCACATTTTTTCCAGAGGCAGATGATCAGGCTGGGTTTTCAAAATAAATGTAGTATACTCGAACATAATTTCATAGAAATCCATAATGATAGTGTCATTTAACATCTTTATTTTGTGTGGTCTGAGTATGACGTCAGCCTGTTTGGATTCTTGCTTTACACAAGCATTTATCATCACATTAAAATGACGTGCTTGTTAGTAACCATATAAAGCCCACTACATAAAAGAATTAACAGAATTTTATTTTTTGTGGAACGAAAATGTTTTTTAAAACCTCGGAGCTCAAAAAAAGGATTTAGATAAGATATAGACAGTATTAATTAACATACAGTGCTCACAATGATGTTAGAATCGTGATGCAAAAATTTTGCCATGAGTGTTCAAGAAAAAAAAGCACCTTTTTTACCCACTGTCTCAAATTTGATCCACACATTTTCAACATGATATAACTGTATTACAAATAACTTATTACTAACACATTTAGCATTTTTTCAATGCAGCAAGTAGTCATATAAAAAAAAGAATAGCAATAGATGAGTTATTCTCACCACAAAGTTTTGAAAATTAGCATTTCTTTCCCTCCAAAAGTGTTTTTAAGATTTCATGGAAGCAGCCATTTTGACATGAGCAGGAAAAGCCCTTCCACTGCCTCTAGAGGAAGGATGATGCACTACAAGAGAGAAAACATGGACCAAGTTTTATCCAATGGGTTTTTAAGGAAATTTTGGATCATACTAATGAGACAGGGCTCTCAGAAATGCATGTATCAAATATTATATGATTGGTTTTGGTTAAGTAGCCTCAGCACAAAAAGTGTACCGGTAATAGAAATTATATGCACTAAGGATAAATGGAGAAGGTGACTTATCTTTCCATTCTGGAGTTTGTCTATGTTTGCCTGTTGCTCTTAAACACCATGGGTAAAGAAGTACTCAGCCACAACTTACAGTTTACTGGACATTCAAGGTGTATTCACACCGAACGATTCGCATGGCCAATTCTCTTGTCCTGCCCCTCTTTTGCAGAGTAGTGAATTCCCTGCTTGTCGTGTGGCCAAAAATGTGCTCCCTAAGCTCGCTGCCCTGGCTGGGTGTTGGAAGAGCTACCAGCTAATATTTTTAGCCTGATCACTACATGAAGCCATGTCTGTGTTTATCTCATTTAAAATGCATGAAAGACACAGATGATGTTCAGATGTTTTTTTTTCCAAAGAGCTCTACAAAAACATCGGTGATCACGTCTCCATGTAGATCAAAAATAAATGAATGAATATATAAACCATCTACCCACAAAAAAAGGAAAATTCAATCACCAAATAGCAAACACTTCTCTTTTGCAACTGCTCTTGAGCGACAGCGGTTTGCAGTTGCGCTTGTAATTAAACAATACCGGAAGTATCCCCATTCTAACAACATTATTCTTGTGCTTCTTTTTATTTCATTAAGCATAAAGAATACACATTTTTTTTTAAATTCCTATGAACATCTTTTTTAAAAACAACAACAAATATGAAGCCAAGGGTTTCATAGACTGTATTTTTGTTCACTATTTATTACTAAAAAACTCATGACTATAAAAAAAAGACGTTACTGTGTTTGAAGCTTGCTGTCCCGTATTAACCCGAGAGGGCAAAAATAAAAACAAGAATAAAATGAGGGGACCTTTTTTTTATACATATAATTGTCTCGATGAAAAAAAGAAAAAAGCATCATAAAGTTCAGTAGGCCCGAGCAGGCTGTCTCTCCATCCCGCAGGGGATCTATTTCTGGCCGCCAGCTCGTCTCCCGGCAGTCGGCATAGCGAGCCTGACCGCTCCAGCTCCATGGGCCCTGTAACAGACTGTCACCCAACAGTAGCCAGGATGGGTCAGGAAACCCTGCTTCCCCGAAAGGGATTCAGCAGATTAGGAAAATGAATGGAAGTTCAGGAGATCCGATCCACCATATTGGATGTGTATTCTACCCGCTGACAATGAAAATGTCACGTGCCCAAAGTTGAGTCCCTGACTAGTTGAGACAGATGTGGCGACCTCACCAGTTTGGAATTAGAAGTTTAGATTTAGAGTTTAGATTTTTTTTCATTCTGGCTCGCTGTGCTCAATTTGCGCTGATGCCAGATCTTCCTTCCTTCCTTAGATCGTGTCTATACCATTGATTTAGCATTGAAACTGGCCGCCTCTGATGCGCTAATCGTGTTCGGTGTGAATGTACTTTTAGATCTCTGTTTTACGTTCTGAGGTTCTGATTCCAACATCTGAGTTTAATGCTCTGCAAACATGGTGCTACCTTCATGGTGCTGCCTTCAAAGTTGGAAGTTGGTATGTGTCTTTTCTCTCTTTGGAAAAATTAGACCAAATTTTAGCATTTTATTACAAACAAAATCATTTAGAGATTTATTTAAACAGAAACACATTTTTGAAGTGCTTTTTGTAAACTGTAAAGCTAGGATAAAAAAGGGCGGAGAGAAATGAACTTTGTTGTGTCTTCAAGCAGTCCATCTGGTTTTCTCAGTGGGACACAGTTCCATCCAGCGTGACATTTTCTAATCCAAATCATGTTTTATGCATGCTGCCCTCTGACAGCCTCTGAGCAGTCAGATACAGGGCCCAATGTTGATACAAGAGCCGCTCCAGAGTATTTGTGAGTCCACTATTTCTAATCCTGTGACTATGTTGGTTCAACATTGCAAAAAGAGGTAGCCTAAAAACAGAGAAAGAGCACTCATCTTAATAAGAAAATCACTAGAAAGTAGCAAATCATCTGTTTATGCACAAAGTAAAATGGACCTTAGAAGAAATTTTATAATAAGATATTAAGATCTAAGAAGGAGTTCAAACGATGGGAAAACAAATGGTAACTGTAGATAGAATTATTTCAAATTGAATGTCATCCAGCTCACTAATATGTATTTGTTTGTTAGTTCTAAGCAAATGTTTTTTTAAAATTGTTTTTGAGTTTTTATGTACCTAATTGTAGTTCATTTTAATTGCAGTAATAACCCAAACTGTAATAGGTGTATATGACTCATTTTACAACAAAACATGACTACAATCTTGGTACAAGTTGGCCCATCTCAATAAATCCTTATAAAATCTAAAACTAGCACCTATTATTAGAACATTAATCTAAATTTTGGTTTCCAAAATATTGACAACAATTGCCAGTCTAACTTGTCAACATTTGTTGAACTTTAAAAAAAACATTGAATTGAACCAAAAATGTCAGTGCAGTTTGAGTTTTTTATATTCCTCTACTAAGTTTTTTATATTGTTAAAGAGTATAGAACAAAATCACTTTGACTAATAATTTCCTTATTAGATCTTAGCTCGTAATGAGAAATAAAATTCTCAACTGAGAAAAGCTTTTTTCAGGTTTAGAGCAAAGATAAGTTAAAACAACTTAAGATCTGGTAAAATATGAATGTCTAAAATCAACGTATTAAATCATTGCGAGGATCAAATAGTTTGCAGTAAACTTGAACATTGACAAACTTTCTTTTCACGATTTGCAATAATATGTCTCAAAAGAAGGAAGCTGCTGACTACGGGAGTCTGGTTTATGGGGTCTGCTCTGTTAGTCACGCTGTGCAGGATTTTGTATGTGCACTAAAGTTTAGAAACTTTACTTTTAATGAAGGAAAAGGCATTTCCATGAGCCAAGATAAGAGACGGACTAAAAGCACAAGACAGGCAGCTGCTATAGTCAAGCCTGCTTGAATCTTTTGAAACCTTTAGCTCTGTAAAACATTTGAAAGGACTTATTAGCAAGATGCCACACCATCAGGTATCCCTGTGCGTGATTCACGCCACATTATCTGTGTGTGTGTGCTTTTTTCACTTATACCAACATTACTAACACAATCTCTTGGCTCTGTGTCAGTGGCTCTGAAGTGCTTCAGCTCCTGAGAGTGACGATGTAACGCAACACGATTGAAGTCAGTGACTCACCTCTAAGCTGTTCCCTAACTGCCTCCTTCAGATTTCTTATTTTACTGTCGGGCGCGTCACAGTGGTCTCCAAATGCAGCCGAAATAAAAGAACTAAAGCGATAAACACGCTGGTGCTTGGACCACACAGGAGTGATGTCAGCTGCTGCTTCCAGTGATGTAATTCAGTCTATAAACTAACGCCAGTGATCAGTTGGAATTCTCAAAAGGGAAATTAAATGTTTGTGTCTTATATTTGCATGCAACTACAGGGGAAATCAGCAAGAGTGCTGAACTTTTAATCAATAGGAGGAAAAGTTGTTTTTTATTCTGACCACTTAGACGACACAGTTTTTTTTCCCTTGACAGCCTTTTTCCTCTCTGCTTTTATTGCCTTGTAATCTGTTGCATCTGTGAAAAGGCCTTTTGAATGCTATAAACTCTAAACACTTCCAAACACTAACGCATACAAAGGGGAAGGCCAGTCACCAGCCATTATGTCATGCACAGCGCATCAGTTTGCTGTGTTATTAGGCCCTTGTGCTCCACAGCTGTTTTTCCCTCATTGTGGCTGAGAAAAGCAGACACAAGCCAGATATCAATTTCCCCCTCCAATGTCCACTCTGTGACAAAGGCATTATTGGCATCTCTGCAAATGCGGGCCCCCGCTGCTGATTGGGGGGGTTCTTGAGTGCAACAGTTAAAAAAAAAAAAATCTGCTCTGGTATAAAAAGGCAGAGCCCTTTATGCTGTTCATGAGTGTGGTGTTGGTAAAAGCCAAGGAAGAAAGAAACCCGCCTCCCACCCACTTCTAAGTCTCTCGTGACCAAAGGCGAACTTCAAAGTCCTCAGTTCAGCATACATTATTAAAGAGGGTGCTGTGCTTACACCTGTTCCTCAGAGGAGCTGCTTGTTACGTGTCCGGCTTTCATCGTAACCGTCTGAAAGAAAAATAAATGAAATTGATTGTGTCCACTAAAAAAAACAAACCCCTTTTTCATTTAAATAAAATCATTTTATATTTTCATTTTTGAATTACATACGATTGTGTCCTTCAAAACCTACAGGGCACCAACGTCTTGTTGTTCTGATGTCCCTGTGCTTCCATAACATCACAAGATGCTGAAGCAGTGAGCAGCTTGTGGGATTGTTAGGCAGTGGGTTTTCTTTTATAGGTCGCACCACATCAACAGAGGCAGTTACTGCAGCTCCGCCTGCAACTTAAAAAACATCTTCGCGTGACGTACAGTCCCACTCGCATCAGGGCAGGACAGGTTTTTAAAGATCCACTCCAATGAAAATCGGGTTTTTTGCATGTTATTGTGGGATTTTTCTCATGATGGAGGACAAAAGGAAGATTAAGACTTCCTTTCTGATTATTTCTTTATTCAAATTGTTGTGAATCAGGAGCACACACAAAAATACAGTTGGACAAATCCTGTAGCAGTGACAATGGTGCTACAATCGGCGGGCCACAAGCTCTCTGCACCGCTCCATTGTAATGCAGACTTGTAATGCAGACAAATAGATTCATGTACGACTTTGTTTTCCTCGCCTGAGCTGGCTTCTGGTTAGTTCTGGGTTGTGAGAGGCTGTAAGTTAAAAAAGAGCCTGAAAAAAAAAAAGAAATGATGTGGAAAAAAGGGCAGTCCCACCCACAACTCAGAGGCAAATTTCTGATGAATACTGCCACTCTGCACAAACTATGTTCTGGAAACAACAAAGGCTTCTTGTTTTTGCCTACAACTTGTTTTTTAAAAGTTTGTGCTTCATCAGATCAAACTTTTTACTTGAAAGTCAAATTCATGAGAATAAAGATTGAGAACAAGATTTTTTTTATTCATGCAAATTGTGCCATTAGTTTGTAAAAACTTTTCCATTATATTTCCTATGATGATCTTTAGTGTACTGTGGGATCTGTAGTATTTCACTGTTGTTCTCTCTTTAGATCTGATGAAAAAAAATGATATCAAACATGAAAAACCAAACTACAGATCCCAAATATATAGCACATATTTATGTAATACAGGCACAGGAGTCAATATTTTCGACATTTAATTCAAGTATTTTTATGGAATCATTAAACATGGAAATTGGAATTTGTCATGTTTTTTATTGCCGGTAATTTTGATGATTTAAAGATAATGAAAATAACAAATTTCTGAATAAATGTCAAGCTTTTGAAAACTATGTTCATTTCTATGAATTTAGTGCTTGGTTGAGCCTCCTTTAGCATGAATTACTGCATCAATAGCATTGGAAGTCATCAGGCTGAAGCACTACATAGGTGTAATGGAAGCCCAGGTTGCTTGAATAGCTTATTCTTAGATTATCTGATTCAGAGTTTTTATTTGTCATATGCACATCATTCACTGACATTTGAAATTCCATTTCAGCACAACCTGAACAACATCAGACAGACAACAGAGTACACACATACAGTGCATGGTTGACTGGGCTGCAGCCCTGCAGAGCGCACCTTGCCTTGTGTTGGTGTTGATGGTTTACAATGACGAGTGGGGAGGTTGGTATGTTGGTACCAAAAAAAAAAAGTTGCATCTTGACGTTGCGTACAGTGTGTACATACAAGAAAAATGTGCCCAATTTAAACACAAAAGCACAATACAAACACAACACAGTACATGAGGTTGTGTGTGTGTGTGTGGGGTGGGAGTAAAAAACAGAATCAGTTCCTTTTGGAAATAGCCTATAGATTTTCTATAAGGATATGGTCAGGTGAGTTTTCTGGCCAATCAAGCACAGTTACAACACTGTCATTGGACCAGCTTTTGAAAGTATACAGCTGTAAAATGAAATCTGCGTCTCCAAAAAGTTTGTTATTAAAGGACAGCATGAAGTTCTCCAGAAATTCCTGGTAAATGGAAGCATTGACCGGGAACTTTAGAAAACACAGTGAACCAACATTCATTCATTCATTCATTCATTTTCCAATCCGCTTTATCCCTTTCGGGGTCACGGGGTTGCCGGAGCCTAACCCGGCTACTCATGGGCGAAGGCAGGGTACACCCCTGGACTGGTCGCCAGTCTGTCGCAGGGGCCACAATCACACACCCATACAGTCACACCTAGGGACAATTTAGAGTAACCAATTAACCTATGAAGCATGTTTTTGGACGGTGGGAGGAAGCCGGAGTACCCAGCATGCACGGGGAGAACATGCAAACTCCACACAGAAAGGCCCCCCAGCCAGGACTTGAACCGGGAACCTTCTTGCTGTGAGGCAGGAGCGCTAACCACTGCGCCACCGTGCAGCCCCATTGAACCAACAGTTTACTTTATCTAAATGCAAGTTTATAGTAGCCTACATGTCTAGTATTCAGCTGTGTGGTGGCTTGTAATACACTGACTCCGACCTCAGTTCACTCCATGTTCCCCCAAATTCTTTAATGATCACTTCTTATTTTTTTTCACTCCATTTTCTATTCATATTCTTGGATGCAGCACTCTGTGAACAACCAGCTTGTTTTGCATGACCTTTTGTAGCTTTCCGTTTTTGTGAAAGATGTGCATGACCTGTGGTTTCTGTCAAGCCAGCAGTCTTCCCCATGGTTGGATAACCTACCAAGCTTAACTACCTTTAAGCACCACAAAAAATAATCCATATAAAAGGCGCTCTGAATTATAAAGCAAACTAATTTTTAGAAAAAAAATTAAAGCTTTTAATTGCACCTTGCAGTATGTAAAATACATTAATACATTTGTTTATGATGCTACACATCCTGCAATGGGTTTTAAAGCATTTTTTAGCCCCTAATGTAAAGCACTTGCTGCTTTTACACAAAAAGCTTTTGTTCCTTTTTATTTTTATTACTACATCAGCAAATTACACATTTGTTTGTTGTCACGCAATAAATGGTTGAGTTAGGCCGCTTGGGTGTTTTAAATCCTGCTTTTTTGGCCCATCCTGAATGCTGCATTACCGCTTCACCATGTGGGCGAATGTCTGATGTGACCGGCGCATGACACAGAGGATGCTTTGACCTTGGTAGAATGAACTTCACAGTGTATTCCTCTGCACAAGACAAACAAACACACCTGCAGGCCCCTGCTGAAGTCTATAAATGTGACGAATATTTGTTCTTCAAAAGCAAAAAAAATGAGGAAAATGTGACTGCGGGTTTTTATTTTTGTTCCAAAGAGGACAGGGTGCTTTCACTGTCATCTATTATTAATGCACTTTCAGGATGGTGGCAGGTGACACCCGCAGGTGATTAGTTACAAGGAAGCCACCTTCTTTAACTGCATATAGATGGACTCCTGAATAACCCCCAGAGCACAGTGAGCGATGTGTGTGTGCTGACAGTGAGGGGTGGCGAATGGAGGGCGGAAGCAGATGTGTGAGAAAGGTTCAGAGTGGTGGGTGCTATCACAGAGTGCCTTTGTTTCTAGATAGCGTTGAATTAAAGGCTTTTAGCACGAGGGTGTGTGCTCAAATGCTAATGCCACTTCGGAAAGAATAAATAAATTATGGCCCAGAAAAAAAAAACACATCGGATTCCCTGCTTGCCATTGATGGCGTGCAAGACAGATGCGGGGTGCAGACTGAGATGGTGGGTGCAGGAGAATAATAATTGGACGTCACAGTTTCTGAAATATCCTAATAGTGTCAAAGAGGCGAATCAAAGGGCGTTCGCTTCCTCTTCTGAGCTTCAGGTTTTGGCTGCCCCTGCTGCTGCAGGTGATGCTGCACGAGACGTAACGGGGAAGAGATTAGCCAGAGAGGTAAAGAGCTCGACTTGGATGGAGAATAAGGAAGAGGAGGAGGGGGGATTTAAAGGGAAACACACGGAGGGAGATTCAGACAGAGCCTACAGAGTTAGAGTGAGGGAAGGAAGCCAGCACAGAGAAGGAGCAGAGGCAGCGGATGGCAGAAGAGGAGAAGAGGAGAGGCATTGACTGGAAGCTTTACACATGGAAGGGAAGAAAAACGCTATTTCTTGTGCTCAGTGTGCAGGACTGAAGTGTGCGTTTGTCTGTATAGATTGCTAGTCGTTACAATTTGAGGATACACAGGAGGAGCTTGAGAAGACACGCTGTGTGCAGAGGATGAAGAGGCGATGTGGGCTCTGTGGCTGTAATCGCCATCCTCAGACTCCGTAGCCACTTGTGCTGGTGCTGTAGCAGGCCGTCAGACTCTCAGTGAGGCAGCAGCAGCTTATTAGAAATGAGCTCTAAGCACTCCTCCGACTGGATCCCCTACAGGTACTGAACCCTTGGTGTACATGCATATCATTCTCTTATAAGCATGCATTACGATCCGACTGATAATTGGTGGAACTATTGGGATGTCAGTCATTCCTGATGTTCGAGAAATTATGTTAATTGTCATATTTGGACAGGTAGTTTGAAGCCCTGAGAATGCTGCATGTGCATGTCTGCATGCATGTGTGTTACAGCAGGCTTTGCTGGACCACACTGCCAATGCAGTCCTGCCAGTTAGATACATACAAAAAGGTGGAAAAAAACTCATAAATGAGACCAACACTGAGCTCACAGTTCCCTGTTGTCAGCTATCTGCTTTGGTAAAGTACCAGCCAATTCACCGACTGAACACCCATCGCCATGGTTTCCCCCACTCGCTTTGATACCACCAGCCCATGGCTGCTTTAAGATACGGTTGCAGATATCTATTTAGGAGTCACTTCAAGACAATGGAATCTTTTTAGAAATGGTTTTCAAAGTTAGAACGATAAGAAAAAAAAATCATAAAAAAATGTGAATTAATATAAAAAAAAATACAACTTCTTCATGCATTCATTTTTTGTTTCAAACAGTGACAGAATCTGCAATTTTTTATTCTCAAATGAACAGAGATAAGACACTTGTAGCCCTTTTGTTTTTCTTGTAATATCACACTTTCAAGGTCAATTAGCATTTGTGCAGAGTCCATCAAATTCATTTTCTCGTTGCTCTCATTATATATAATTGACTTCACCACACGACTGAGAAACTAAGCTATTGTCTTAGAAAATGAAGCACAGTGTGTGATGTGTGGTGACGGGCAGAAGAAGGCTTTAAAGCCGACAGATTTCAGAAGACAGAATTTCTAAAAAAAATATATATATATATATATATATATATATATATATATATGTATGTATGATTCCTAAAAAGATCATCAAAAAATCATCAGTTGTGGAATGAGAGTGTGTTTGTGGGGGTGACACTGGTTAACTTGTCTATAAAGATGTTCACCTCCCTTTCTTAGAATGTCAGTCTGTGTTTACAGAACAGGAGTGATGAGGGACTCTTCACACTGTATTGAACTGTTTTGACCTGCAGTGCTGCAGCTTTGTTTGGCTCATTATCTTCATGTCTGATGACTATTCAGATTACTCTGATTACTGACACAGAGTGCTTTGTTTGTCTGTATGTGTGAGAAAGTGGGTGTTAAATACATTTGAAATACATTTGTGCTTAGTGTACCATCTCAATGACGCTAAATGTCTGCACTAACACATTTTTTATTGGTTAAAAGTCAAGTGGTGCCTTTACATTGTAACAATGGAAGGTCGTTCTACATTTGATGGGAGGTAGAAGGAGGAAGTTGTAGGACCTGGTGGCGTGGGGAATACACACAGACTTCACACAGAAAACTTCGAAGCAGGAACGTTCTTGCTGTGAGGCCACTCAAACAAAAACAACGTGATCCTTTCATCCGCTGACAGACGCTGGTAGGAGATGCAGGGAAATATGGTTTGATTAGGACGTGGGCGGGTTGTGGAACTGCCAGGAATGTCCATGGCAGTTCTTTCTTTTTGTGAGGATGTAAACATGAATTTAAGTTCAGAATTTCCTTCATTTCTTTGGATAAAATAGAGAGTTTGTTGATAGGACTTTTTTAATAGTTTTTCTTTCATATACTTCCCTATAATTTATGTCAGCAAAACTCCATGAATGAATGCACTGATGAGTAAATTGCAGTAAACAACTTGATTTACATTGAACTTTGCAGCAACATTAGACTTTTTGTTCAAAGTTACCATGAAAGAATGTTCATCCTTTTAACCCTTTAGTATATTTTCTGAAAGCATATAAAACACAGCAAACCAAGTAATGTAAGTAAAATTACAATACAAGTTTGCTTTGTAGTGTTTAATAATTTTTTAGAAGAACCTCACATAAAGAATCACACGCCATATTTTTTTTAACCGTGACTATTAGTTATTCCAGAGTAGCAGGTGCCAAAACATTCATAATAAGGGGGAAAAAAAATCACATATAAATCGTATTGGAGTATAAGTCGCACTTTTGGGACCAAGAACGGACATTTCATCTTGTAAGGCAAATCATAATAATGGAATAGATAGAATATGTGCACACTTCACTATCAGAACCGTATTCAGCTTCATGAAACATAGGACGAATTGATTAAGTGTCTACCATATTAGCGGAATATAACAACAATTATTTATACCTCAATAGCATAAAGTATCACTTCAATTTATTTAACGTCTCTGTTGCTTCTTCTGGATGGCACTTCTTTTTTGTTTATTGTTGTTAGTAGCAATACTAATACATCTACAGTGCCCTCTAGCGGCCGTTAGTGGAAAAATAACAAACGCATGAGCCTATTCTTTATTTAAGCCACACCCGAGTATAAGTCGCACCCCCCGCCAAACTATGCAAAACAATACCACTTATACTCCAAAAAACACGGTACATAAATTCAAACACAAGAACATTAAGCTTCACATAAGGATTTGGCATGTCAATATTAAGATTTAAGAAAAACAAATACCCCCAAAAAACTATGACTTTTATTTTTTTTTTATTCCGTTGCACGTACTGCCTCAAAAAGCATATTTTCCCCATGTTTTTGCACACTAGCAAATCCTTCCACCACTTCTTTTCTTGTTGGGTTTCTTTTTCTGTCTGAATCTTTGAGTAAATCTGTGCAAATAGCAGCTACAGAGTTTTTATCAGTGGCGCCAGAGGTTTTTTGAAGCTTCCAGAGCTTGGAGGTACAATCAGTCAGTGTGTTTTCCTGTAATTTTAAAACTACAAAGAAGACTTGATGCAGAAAGTCTGCAACTTGTGCAAGATTATGCATTTGATGTTTGGTAAACGGATGTATTCTGTTAGCTTTCAAAACTCATGCAATGTCAACATTTTTTACCTAAAACATGTCAGAAAAAAAAACGCAATAACTTGCCTCAACAATAAAGATGTAAGAAAAGGCCAAACTAATAAAATGCTGCTACTGCCCGGTGGAGGTTGTGGGTGGGTGGAGGGAGGGCGGGGTTTAACAATGTTATGGAGAAAGACTGGCATCTGTCAAGTTCTAACTCTGTTTGTGGGAAACACACTGCCAGAAATACGTTCTTAATTGGGTTTGTTGCCATTGCTCTCTGCTTGATCGGTGGCTGTTTATCCTGGGATCAAATTTTACTTAATCCTGCACTTACAGAGAACACAAACAGACACACTCCCACACCAATGCAGCTTATTTTCATTAAAGATCAACATATCAAGAGCTTCTGAATCAGGGAGGACTAAAACAGAAAAAACAAACAAAAAACAGCAGGCAGGCTCAGACTTGCCCATGATATGTTTTTGTTTGAATTTTGAAATCTCTATTTCATTTGGTGTTTTTGCACTTAAGCAGCAGAGATTTTCCCGAGAGCCAGTAAGGATAATTAGTTCTCGACTTTTCTTTGCACTTGCTGTTCACACATGCCCTTCAGTAGAGCGCTAAGATCACCGGACATGATTTGGAGGGGGAAAAAAAAAATCTTAATTAATGCATGTACAGTGTCAGAAAATGACATATTTAAGCCAATAACATATTTTTTAACAAGGTAGCATTACTAAATCCAATGAAATCAAGATGCTTCCATCTGTGGCTTTTGCACTGAGACAGCAGAAAACCCCTAAAGAAGAATCATAGAGGAATGGTAAACAGTGAGCAACAACTTTGTAGTGGCTTTACTTTCATTCAATTCTGGTTATAATCCGGCCTTGTCACAAGCAAGATCATTTTTTAACCATTTTTATTCTTGTTGTTTAAGTTCAACTTCAATGAATTACAAAGTAAACATGAAAACTGCGTCAAAAACATTAGAAACATTTGTCGGACTGCACAGTCACTGTATCTTGGTTGCATTGGTATTCGTGGCCGTATACTCGCCGTACACGGTGAGCTCCTCTGTGACTCTGTCAGTAAACATCTCCCTCCAAATTTGGGTCAAAGGAGAAAGCAGAGCAAATCATTAGGATGTGGAATTAGGTCGTTTAAATCCAGAAAAACAATCTGTCATTTTGTATCTCAACATTTGTTGAAGTGAAACTTAAAAGAAATGTTGGTTTCATTAATGCTGAAAAAAAGGTTTTCAAAGACTTTGAGTTCCCTTTAATGCAGACTGCTCTAAAACCAGGTTACTCCTTGGTGCTAAAGCTTGATTTCTCCTGGAAAGCACAAAAAACCCCCACAATGTGATCATATGGAGTGGGGTTCATAGGACTCCAACTTCACAGCCACAAGCTTTGAATCCTGTTGTGTTCATTTCCTGGTCAGGATTTCACTCATTCTTCCTTGTGTTCTGTTGTTTTTCCTCGCCACGGTGAATTAACACCAGTTAGAGATGCAACCCTAAAAGCAAAACCCACATTTCATTTCTTGATGCTCTCCTGAAGCTTGAAAGCATTTCCTAGTAATTGAGTTTCTTGGAAGCCACCAATGTCAAATGTGGAAGACATTTAATGCTATAAAACCAGTTGTTGTATTTTGACCTTTACATTATGTTAGGATTTTCCAGCCAATCACATTTTCTTTAGATCAATACAGGCACATGTGGACATTAAGACAAAGCACAGCTGTTAATTTAAATGTACACCTCCACAATGAAATGTAGGAGTAAAGTGAAAATGCAGTTTTGCTCTGCACCACAAATATGCTGCAGATGTCAAACAGAGGATTGTAGAGAAATGTTCAAAGTAAAACAACCTGGAAAAAAGACGATACACTAACAGAATGGCAGTGATTTCTATTCATTACCTTATGATAATACAGGGCACAGCATGTGGTTCTCATCCAGTACAGTCTGTTCAAAGGAGAGGATGACACAGGGAGAGTGGATTTTCATGCCTGTCCTGTCCTGCTCCCAGACCAAAATTTAAAAAATAATCCTGTCCCGTCTTGCTCCTAGTAATCTGACTCCCACTCTCGTCCCTCTCCCATTCAAAAAAAATCCCGCTCCCTTATGCTTTTGTCTTTTTTTTTTGTCATCATGTAAAACATTATATGTAATCATAATTTTAATGTGAAATTTTTTGTGTTTTAATTTGTAAGGCAAATTATAATGTCATTTTTAATTACAAGCTGCATATTGTTGCATCACCATTACACTCAACTCTCATACATTTTTTTTCCCGTCTGACTTCCTTACCTGTTTTCTTAACTTAACAAAATAATCTTTCATCTTTACTCTTCTCTGGATGTCATTGTTTCTGGCATCAAACTTGCCATGGTTGTAACTGATATATGATTGCTGCATTTTAGATTTAAGCAGGAAACCATGACTAAGAACACTGATAGCTTCTGGGTAATGTTATATTTTCAAATGAGTTACATTGTATGTTGTAGACATATTAGAAAACAATGGCTCTGCCTTTTTTGGTTGTAGTAATGGGAATTCTGGCTCTTCTTAGAGAACTGGCACTTTGGGATCGGCTCACTAAAGAGCCGGGTCTTTCAGCTACCAAACAGCTCTTTAGGTTGCTTTGTTGCTTAGTTTAATTTATTATCAACAACTGTACAAAACTGTGTGCAAAATTTACAATAACTACAAAAATAACACTACTGTGTTTCAGTATGAGAGATAGAGCACTTTGTAAGCGGTTACTTTGGCATTGGTTCCACAAATAAAGAAATACTTAGTCTTTTAGTGAGTCAACATGGACTCTCAACAGAAAGAAACATTTAGGTTGTGCTTGACTTATTTATTTATTTTTCTGGCGCTCTATATTACCTGTACCACGTACCTGTCTGAAGCCCGGCGGTTAGGAACCGCTGGAGATTGGAACATTTCAAGCAATAATTTGACAGATAGACTCTTTTGTGTGCATTGTCTCCTTGTTGACAAGCTCCATTACCTTAAATTAGACTACTAAATAAAAGACAGAAGACTTACAGCTTTATTGTGATGGGAACACACAATAAAATAACGCCTCTATGCACACAATTTCCTTGGCCTAGCCGTTTGTTTAAATGTCCTCACTGCGCCTGCACGGGTTTTCTCCCACTTCTTTCATTTGTGACTTCTAACAGCTGTAAATCTGCACGAGTTGTGTGAAAGTCTCTGATGACTATGAGCTGGCATGGTCCCCACATCCCTAAACAGGACGCTGTGGATGTAAAGGATGGATGTTCTGCTTCTTTTTCAGCTTCAGAGTGCTAATTAAAAGTTAAAATTCAGTGCACTAATTGAGTCCCTTGAATTAATCTATTTTCATAATAGGTTCATTTTTTAGTCCTTTTTTAGGAGGATGTAATATTTCAAAAAGGATTGTTACATTCACAGCGAGTCCAAATGCCTCTTTTTCAAAAACAAAGGCCCCTCACTGAGTGAAATGACCTGGAAGTAACCACTTCCTTTGAAATGGACGGTCAAATTAGGAATATGAAAGAAAGTCCGGCACTTCCTTTGTTTTCTCTTTTAGCAGAGGAGACACCGGAGCATCCTCTCTAAAAGAGGAGAACAATCCCACAACTCTTTGCAGTTATAACAATAAAACAAAGTAATAACCGAGTAGTAGAAGTATTGAATCATCATCTTATATCAACAAATTCATGTTTGTAATCTATTAACTATTCTTTTTCAGCTTTTTTAATGCAATAATTCATATTTCATGTTGCCCATGATTGAATGTTTTGTATCATACAGCTTCAAGTTCAGTTTTTAAGTCAGTCTTTTCACATTTGTAGTTCAAATTAGGTGGAATGACGTCATAAGAAAAGCTAAGTAACATTCTGCAAATGCACAAATCTGCTATTTCTGTTTCCTTTAAGCCATTATTGCTAACAGGGTCAAGAAAAAAGCACTAAAAAAAGGAGAGTGACTGTGTCACAAATCTTCCTTTCCATGTCTTTTCTGTTTGTTTTAAGACCATTTTAAGATTTACTTTTGACTGTTGAAGCAAAAGCTGGACAGAAATATATACTTTTGCGTCAATTCAGGGGTCACAAAAAAAAATAAGAGCGTTTGTTAAGTTTAGAAAAAGAAAGCCTTCCAGGTAAAGTTTGGCGTTGGGAGACATTATAGTTTTTTTTTTTTTTTTGTTGATGTTAATATGCTTCTATAAGAAAACTATTGCTGGTTTTTATGCTTTCTGTGGAAAAAAAAACTGTGTATATCTTTGGTTCATTTCCTTTTTTTCCCCAGAATCATAAGCATCATTTTTCCTTAAAGTTGAAGACATGTTAGGGTTTTCTTATAACCTCATTCTTTTTCTTTTCAGCACATTGGATGATGATAGCACCAACCTCCGACAGCAGAAACTTGACAGACAGGTAAATCTTTGATGTAACAGAGCAAAAAGGGGCAAAATCAATGAAAGCAGAACAGTTTTAGCACCACAAACTGCTGCTTTTCTGCCACAAATAAACAGCTTCTCCTGTTGGTTTGTTTTAAAAATTCTTCTGAAACTGTTTTTAGAAGTGTTTTAATTTTTTTAATGCCTGTGCTTGGCAATATTATTACGAGGGAACAGTCAATTAATGATGGATGCTTTTGATGCAGAAAAAATTGGAGTTGAGCGGTGCAGGATCCCTTTAACAAGTCTGTGACAGCTTCTCTCTGCTGGCTGACATCAACTTTAGTTGTCAACAACACTGTAACCTGACAAAACAAAAGCTCTGAGGCAGCCATTTTCAACTCTGTCCTCGGCATAGTGACAACTCCTGTGTCTGCTGTGATTCGCTATTACTCAATCCAAGTGGAGTCCTGATGTAATAACAATCATAACATCTGTTTATTTAGAAAGACATAGAGGGTATTGTCGGAAAATGTTATTTTGTGGTTCAGTAAATCGTGATGTGGATCCAGAACTTAACTTAAAAAAAAAAACAAAAAAAAACATATGATTTTTTTAAACATAAAGAACTAATGAAGCAAAATGTATTTGCATCTTTCACAGATTTCATACCAGAGTTGATGCATTCTTGCCCTTCTGATCTATACACCTTCAAAGTGCTGAAGCGGTGATTTGTGTCTCGCTGAGGAGCTTCTCTGCTCTGCAGCCAGAAATCTCCACTAATTGTCAACATTCAATATTTGATATGCTCTGGACGCATGACTTGCATTAAGAAACACTGGCCGTCCACATAAAAGCTATGGAGTGTTTTTTTTAGCCCGGGGTTCGTATGGTTACGGAAGCGCATCATTAAACTTTAAGCGTTATTCCCTAAACCGACGAGAACACATTCAACTTCCATTTCAGTCAGATCTGCTGCTCAAACTAAAGTCACAGTCAATCCACCTTCCTGTCTCTCTGAAGATCCCTGTGAAGAAAACCTGACCTTTGATGGGAAATACTTCTCAATACATCTGAAGATAATGTGCAGAATGCAAATTCAAAATTCATTAGCTTTATTAATCCCTGAAAAACATTTTCAAGAAGTGTGAGGATTCTTTTGCAGATGTTTCTTACTGATCTTTTCTCCTTTAAATGCTAGAGATGCTCCAGAGGATGCCTTTTTTGTTCATTCTGATACAAGAGAAAATAATTTAAAGACATACAAGGACATTCAAAAACATAGATCAAAAGAGAAAATAAATCATTCTAAGAAATATATATATATTTTTTACAATTCAATCCAATTCAAATTTATTAGTATTTCCCAATACCACAACCATAGCCGTCTCAATGGGCTTCACAAAAGTATTGAGAACATAAAGTCAGTCATAAAGAAATTGACAATAGCTGGTTGCTAAACTAAACAGACTAAGCTAAACTGACATCCCTGCCCTTAGACTCTTCTTCTCGGTGGGGAAAAACTCAATAAAAAAACCCTGTCTTGGGAGAGAAAATAAGAAACCTCAGGGATGCCCAGGTGAAGGAGGGATCCTCCCCCTTCTGATCCTAGATATATTGTGTAGGTGAAAACAAGCAGACTTACAAGTATGTGAGCCTTAAATGATTGATCCTGGTCTAATAAAACCTCCAGGTTTCTAACAGTGGAATTACACTCCATGTATTCATCGGTCAGATCTCAAACCTTGAGTTCTTCTTTATGTTTAATTTTTTTAAATGAAAAATGTTAAATATGAATACATATGATCCCAATTTTTTTCTCCAAAGAGAAAAAAAAAAGAATGAAAACTTTAAACACATTGGCATTCTTTATGACAGAAAAAGGATGATTATGCCTCTTTTGTATGACGTTTCTTTGGTCATAGTTTCTATCCATCATTTCAGTGTTTAGTTACATGTATGTTTATGTTCTTTTGAGCTTGGACAGACTTTCTTTTTTCAACCTTCTTTGATACATTGAAAAGCACACCACTCTGGAGAGTTTAGCACATTTGCTTGTGAAATTATGTAATTGTGATTGTGGTTTTAGCCGGGTAAATAATGCACCATGACACCAAAGCAACATCTTGTTTCTCTTAAGTTGTCCCTTAACATTTTCTCCAGCTCAATCTATTGTACTGGAGCTGGTTATCAAAAGAATTGTGCATTTTGAGGTTCAAGCATCAAATTAGGCATGGATGTACCTTAGGATCCCCTCTTTTAGGAAAGCATGCGATCCATGAGAAAATGCAAGATTTGTCTGAAATATCAACCAAACCTGCTCAGCTACTGGAATATCACCCTAATTCTGCTGCCATAAAAAAAAAAAACTGTAGATTTTCAAAGGCTTTGCAATGTAAAGTTCAAGAAATGGCAATAAAATGAAAATAAGGGAATATCAATCAATACCAAGTAGAAATGAAGGAAAAATGCATTTACATTTTTGATCAAACATCTTCCGTTTGCTGAAACTGTTCGTGCACGTTCTGTAAATCTCAGCGGGCGCTCCTGGAGCAGAAGCAAAAGAAGAAAAGACAGGAGCCTCTGATGGTCCAGTCCAATGTGGATGGCCGGTCCCGAGCCCGCCGCACCAAACAGAGCGAGGAACAGGCACCGCTGGTGGAATCCTACCTCAGCAGCAACAGCAGCACCATTTACCAGGGTAAGGAAGGCCTGCTGTCCTATGGGGTGTTGACAATTCACAGAGCTTAAAGGGGTCGGCAAACAAATCGATTAAGCAAAGGAAGATGCCAGACTGCTTGTTTGATCCGTCTGTCTTATTTACAGACTGCATTTGCTCTTTGGCCAGGAGGGATTTCACTTCAGCATAATGTTTGTTTTCATCCAGAGCTACACATTATTCTACATATGTGAGAGTATCACTTCAAAGCTTAACTCAAATTCTGAGAAAAAAAGGTCAGATCTGTTCATCTGAACAGAACAAAGCAGCAGCTATGCTGTTGCAAATCTGAAAATCATGGAAAAATTATTCAAAGAAAAGCATCTTCGTGTTGTATAGATGTCACATAACTATCATATTCATGTAATTGTGTAAACTGATTATGTCAATAAATTTATTTGACTTAAAAAAAGCTCCTAAAACAGCCTTGAAAACTCATGTTTGAAAGACAAAACACTGATCAAGCTTTTTAATGACGAGTTCGCTCACAGCATTAAGTCAGTGGTGAATCGATCATGCTTGGTTCGTGTCTCTGACAGTAGCAGTAGGGTTCAAGGGTGTGCTAATAGGTAGAAGCTGCTGAAAATTCAAAAAGAGCTTTTGCATAAAACAAACCACCTAGAAAACCATCAACCAGAGCTGCAGCGGCAGGTAATCCTAATCATTCTTAACCTGTGTTTGATCACCAAACCAATCAGAGCTGGGACAAAATGGTCAAACTAGATGGAATGATCATAAACTGACTTTTGTTTTTGGATCGCACAAAATAGCACAAAACAGTTCCTGAATGAAGAGCAGGAGTCTCACCTGGAAACAACTTTACATTTTAAACTCAAGCTTCAACAAAATGGGACATGAAGTGCATAAATAATGAAAAGTAACAAGATGAAGATCCGAAAAGGATCATTACTGACAGTAACATGCATCAACTTTGACACTTGTTGAACTTTTTTTCCTAATCAGGCACCAGATGTTTAAATACAAGTTTTTTATTCTTTTTTTTTTTTTTAAGTAAAAACTGTAAAACACAGGAGCAAAGCAAGAACTTCCACCCAGTATTAACACAAAAACCAGTAAAGATAAGATTTGTATTCATATTTATTCAAATTTAAAGTTAGACAAGATTTGCCAGTACTGGTCAAAATCTACACTTAGGTGATTGAAATGATGATTGTTAATTTATTTCAAACTAGAAAGATAAAATAAACATACGTACAATGTTGAGCAATAGCTTTTACAGTTCAAAAAGCGCTTTGGATCAAGTTGGAGCTCTTATTAAGTCCAAGCCCTTTTTTCTTTTTTAACTCAATCCTTACTCAAAAAGCAAAATGACAAGAAACAAAGAAGACATACACTGTTCATTATGATCCATGATCAAAAGTTCCAGAAGAGAAATAAAATACACAAGACAAAAAACCATTGAGAGCTACATTGACTTAGTGAGCCTCTTGGCCACTTTTATCAATTAAATTCTTCTATATTGTAGCATTACATGTGTTTGTTGAGTGAAAAGTTTTCAAACCTTCTCTACATTCATTCCATAAAGTACGTAGAGTGTACCTTTGAATTTGGACGCACAGCTGATTTAATACAAATATTTTTAACTGTATTTATTATCTCTTAAATGAAAGCACTTTTGGATACTTTGTGGTAATTGATTGTTTTTTTTAACTTGATTTGAATTGTTTTGAAGTGAACAAGATTACTAAATGTTAATAATTTGAATGTGTGAAATAGTATGTTGGTCAGTTCTATTTAGGAAGATCCAGTGGTGATTCTTATGGCTTTTTTGGGGGATACAGGGATACAGTGTAAAGTTAAATGTAAAAAAACTATTTATAAATCATTAGATGTTATTCTTTTAGATTTTTCTTTTTTAGATTTAGGACCAATAAGTGTGTGTTTATCTCTTGTTGAGCAGCAGGGCATGTGCAGCTTCAAGTGAGCTTGTTAGTTTCAGATGTTTTTAAAGAAGGCCACGGCGAAACTGCTGTCTATAGAACAAAATAGGGCTGGGCACACTAATGCCTTAATAACGCAAAGCAACGTCTTATAACTACAGAAACCAAACGTTTTTAAATAATTTGAAATCACAAATTAATTAAATCAATTAGACTCAAGTGTTGTGCTTTTGGAAAACTGGATTTGAACAGGTTTTGACTGTTTATTCACATATTCAGCGTTAAACAACAACTGCATTCTGTGTTAATGACAGACATTTGCTTGGCTATTCTGGGGAAAAAAAAGATTTATGAAATTGGAATCAACGTGGAAGCCTTTGTCAAAAGACAAATAATGATCATAATTATAAATTGTTTATCCAGAATTAAACGTTGTTTCCATATGAGAAAACCAGTGGACAGCCATGGAGTTTTTACTTTCACTGATGTTGTTAAAGATTTTTTAAGGCCAAACAAGTAAATTTCAGTGTGGTAGAAAAGGAAACACTTAGGAGGACTTAAGAGGACTGTTATTCATTAATGCATCAATCATATATTTCTTTTTATTTTAGTAAAACATGAACAGACTAAAAAGTTCTATGTAAAGAAAACCCTAGCTGTGATTTGATTGCATGTATTGTTTTTGCCCATCACTGAACATAGGAGGTTTACCTGCAATAGGGGAAAAAAAAAATCACTGTTTTAGTTATGGAATAAAGAAGAAAATATGATTAAATGTTAACATCTTGTTGCTTAGAGACTGACTGCTAAGTTCTGACTGTAGTTTCGATACTAAAGCAAATAATATTATCCTCTATTTTTTAAAGCAAACTACTTTGCAAAATAAAATCCTGCAATCAATTAGCTTTAAATCGTCATCAATGCCATTAATCCAGACTTAATTTCTATTAGTTCAGCTCTATTAATCCAATTTTCTATTCTAATTTTCGTGTCTCTTTTTCTATGTATGCTGATCCATCCCATGTGTTCAGTGCAAGAAGCTGATCGAGAGGAGGTGAAGGTGATTTCAGAGACACAGCTGCCACGTTCAGCCAAAAAGGGCAGAGCGTCGGCCAGCTCCACCCCACAGACTGGGAGTGACAAGAAGGAGAGGAAGAGCAGGAGCAAAGGTCAGCCCGGCGCTGCTAAAACAAGTGCTTCATTGTTTTAATGTGAAAAGGCAAATCAATGTTTATTCAAAAAGAAATCAGCCCTTTACTTAATTAAGAAAGAGAATGTCCTAAACAGGAAGTATTTGTCAAAACTGATAACTTTTTTTATTTGTTGAGGTTTTGATGTGATCACAGCTTGTGATCCTTTTTGATGGTCACGGCTCTGTGTAAAAATGTCATAAACCTTTACCTTCTTTAAACTTTTCTTTAATTTAAAGTCATTTAAATAAATGAAATTAAAAGTAAAATAATTAAATAATGCAGACTTATGTATACCTGACATGTTTGTCTCCTTATGTTCTGGAAAAAAATATAATTTTTGTTGTATTTTTAGCCTAAATACATATATAAAAGTAGGATGGAAAAGTACATTTTTAGTAAGTGAAAACAAGTTTGGAAACTTTGCAGAGTAGAGATACATTTTATAATCAGCTATAAAACAGATTCAATTACAATTTTCTTCTGAATATTAAAGCTGTTGTGTTTTATGGGTAAATTTGAAGAATTATAAAAATAAAGATACAATTTTAAAAAATCACTGTACAGATGGTGTCTTGTTTGTGCATCAGTACAGAAAAGAATTGAATTTTCATTACAGCTGCAATCTTTTAAATAATCCCATTATTTGCTTAGTAAATTTTCAAAAATTCCAACATTTAGGTCACAATGTAATAATTTAGAAATATGCTCCTTTTGAATATTTTTCAATAAAATAAGAGAAAAGTGCAATGAACATAGTTTTTATTAATAGGTTGAGTAACAGACCTACTGCAATAAAGTTGTAGGTTCTTGCACTTCTTAGCAAATTTCTCAAGGAATTTTAAACAAAAAACACTATTTTAAAATGTCTAAAATCTGTTTGAAATGGTTGAAAAAAACATTACTTATTTAAAATAATTCTGACAGAGTTTGTTCTCATGAAATGATGACTCAGCAGCTCTCGACGGAGCAGCTGTGGTGCAAGACGATGGTCAGATCCACATCCTGACAGCGGGTCACTCGACTGCAGACGAGGGGGAGATGGAGCCCGTCATGAGCTGCACGCAGTCGCAGAGCAAACAGGATCTACGTGTCACCATGTTGAAAAAAGGTATTGACCAAGACTGAGAAAGCTGCTGTCTCAGCAGAAATACAAGGTCATACCTGTACTTCATTGTTTCAGTATTTTATTAAACAAAAGATACAGACAACTCAAAAAGAAAAAAGATTCATTCAGAAAAAGACACATTTTTCAATTTTTATATCTGATCACAGTTTGTAAGGGTTTTTAAATACAGTATTTGACAAAACGTTTTTAGTTTCCTTATTGAGATTGTTTTTTATGTTGTCTTCATGGACTGAGTTCTGAACCTTGTAGAACAAGCACTTTTATCTTGAACCAGTCAAGATGTAATTTTCCATTAAGTCAGACTATTAGGTGTAAATGACAAAGAACAAATGACAAAATGACAAGTTACTTTTTGTAAACAGTTAGTTGAGTTTAGACGAGGACGCCTCTGGATTCCTTTATAAGATCACCAAACAATTAAGAAACCAAAGTCCTATTGATGAGGCAAAGATGTTTTCTCAAAAGTTTTTAGAACGTAATCTCTGCTTAATAAAGTTCTTGTGCTCAGAAAAAAATGCAGTTTGTTTTTCACATCGATGAGCTCAATGGTAAACGTATCCAGTGGAATCAGCATGTCCTATATCTGTATAACCCGAACTCGACACATAAAGTCGAAGTTTTTCCCTTTTTATCCTCTGCTGCATGTTTTATGTCTTTAGTGGTTCGTGTCACAGTTTTCTGGTTTTCTCCTCTTTTTTTGTTCTCCTCTCCCAGGACCTCATTACAAAAATGATGCAATTACAGGCCAACAGAAATCCCTCCAAAACCTTTAATGTAATGATCAGATAATAAAGTAATATTCCAAGCATCCATGCGTCATATGTAGACTTGCACAATCAGTCACAGCATTGCCAGGCAACTAGTCTGACATGTCTTGGATTTAGATACCAAGCAATAGGCATGCAGACAAGTGTTTGGTGTGTCTGCATTATTTGCAGACAGATGTTCTCACTGGGTTAAAACTCCATCAGTATAACAGATTATTCTAGAAGCAGTGTTGGATGAGACTATAATAGTTTTTCTTTCAGAAAAAACAGCTTTTTAAAAATAGCTTAGATGAAAAAAAAAACTTAAAACAATTTAAAAAAAGTAAGTTAGGCACATGTAATCCTTCAGGCATTTTTACTTACTTTTATTTTATTTTATCTTTTAAATAACCTCTACAACATTCAGCAGCAAAGAAGTGTAGACATTTCACCTAACAAATTCAAAATATATCATTGTTTCTTTTAGGTATATCCAGCAGCATGAATTTTGATGAAGAAGAGGACGATGAGGATGAAATTAGCTCCAGCTCTTCACAGCTCAACAGCAACACTAGGCCAGGCTCTGCTACCAGCAAGAAGTCATGCAAGGTAAAATGAGTTTCACATCCGTGCTCTCTGCTCGCCTTTCTCTCCTCATTCCCAAAAGCCAACAAGTGCCATAAACTAGATTAAATTTGTCGCAATGCTCGACAGTCTCAAAAAGTTCCTCAGTGAACATAAATCCGTAAAAGTGAGATGCTCTTTGCCATTTCTAAACCTTTTCTTTGATATTTATGTAACTCCAAAATGTTTTCTCAGGCAAAACAGCGGCTAATAAACGAGGAACAAAACAAGGAAAAATCAAGGTTAGGGTGACAGTGTGCTTAGAAAAATGTCTTAGGCAAGGCAGAAAGAGCTGCTTTCTTTTTAAAGTGAGACAGCCATGGTGCACAGATAGAACGATTAACTTCAGATTGGAAGATTGCAGGTTCAAGTCCCACCCTTCCAATACACTAAACCCAACATTACTCCTATTGGTTACAGGTTGGCACCAGTATTCAGCAGTGCATGGAGCCACCAACAGTGTGTGAATGTGTGTGTGCATGGGTAAATGGGACAGTTACTGTAAAGCACTTTGGGCCTTCTAAGAAGGTAGTAAGGCGCCATATAAATATACGCCATTTCCCATTTAAAGTGCCTAGAACTTTGCACAATCAATCAGTTGTCAGTCTTTCCTTAAAGTTTGCAAATTGCTATGCGTGCTTAGATTGTTGGGTTTAGAAAGCTGAAAAGGTTTAGCTTCTGATCTTTTGGCATACAGTGAAGGAACTACCAGAGCTCACTTTTGTGCAAAGCATGTGTGGGTGCAGGCATGTACACCCGGACCAGAGCGTTCAGGTACAGTGGAGCTGTGGAGGTTACCACTCTGTAGGCGAGTATCAGCGCTTTGAATCTGATGCTGAGCTGTTGGAAGCCAGTGCAAAAGACTTAAAGCAGGGTTGTCCAAATCCAGGCTTTGAGGACCGGTGTCCTACATGTTTTCCAACCAACCTGCCATTGAAGCTCCTTATTGGCTGAACACACCTGATCCATGTAATCGACGGCAGAAAAGGTAGGATTTCTGGAAAACCAGCAAGAGGCCAGCCCTCAAAGGCTGGAGTTTGACACCCCTGACTTAAAGACACAGGTGACACAAGTTCATTTGGGGCTGGTTACAAACGGGCATGTACTTACATTTTGGATCACCTGCAGAGGTTTGAGTGTGCAGGCCGGCAGCGCAACAACAAGCGCATCACATTAACCAAGCCAAGAGATGATAAGCACCTCTACAAAATTTGACTAGCATGATGAACTGTTCTTTGGGGATATAACGCCAAACACAAAAAAAGTAAATAAAAAAACTACTTTTTTTTAATTAAAGAAAATAGTTGGCCACATTTCATGTTTATTCGCTTTATAGTTTTATTTTTCTCATATATATATTTATATAAAAGAGGATTGCAAACTTTGGGTTGGTTTTTGTCAGTTATGCTGTGGTTTTTGGTCATGTTAAGAGTTGTCCCCCCCATCAGTCACTCCAGGTTCATGCTGGTCATCCACAGCTGTTTTCTATTCTGTCAGCTACCCCCAATATATTTGAGTCTGCTTTTCAGTTTTACCTTGTCCGCTCATCTGCTTTGACTTGCCACCATTTTGTTTCTCCATGGTTTAGTCATGTTTCAGTTCATTTATTCAGTGTTTTAGTTTCTGCCATGCCCGGTGTCATGGGCCGCTCGGCCATGGCGATTGAGCCACATGACAAAAAAAAGATCTTTAAATAAAGGGTTTTTATTTCACCCAACAAAAAGTTCATGAACTTTAATTAAAATGGGGTCAGCCTAACAAAAAGTAACCAAGAGAATCAGGAACAAAAGCTCAAACCAACTGAACCAAAACTGACCCCCTAAACAGGAAACATTAGGGAGATTTTCTACTGGCTGATCAGACCAATCACACAATTACTGAGGAAACGACAAATACAAAACGTACAAAACATAACTATTAACACAAGAAATATATTACTAGTAATTTAACGCTTTCACAAACAAAACTAAACTTATACCTCAAAACAAGTTTAACATATTTCAACAAAAGAAACAATAATTCAACTAAAGAACAAACTTTTGTTTTCCCCCTCCATCATCTCCAAATGGGAGTGTCCAGGACAATGTCCAGTTCTTCCCTTTGCCACATCATCAGGCCTCAAAGAGAACTCAAAAGAACAGAATTACTCAACAAATCAGAAAAAAATAACAAAACGTGTGCACAAATCATGAAGTTAATTTTGCTATGTAAGGTATAAAATAAAATACATTTGTGTACAAGTATAAATGATAAATTCTGTAACAAATCTGAAAAAGTATAACAAAGGAACTTCACCTAAATGTGGGGCAGTGGGGTCTGCCCTCACTTCTGGTCTCCTGCATTTTGGGTTCTACACCACCAGTTTCTGACAATATATTTACACATCAAACAACCATATTAGTGTTTGTGTGCAAATCATGTTAAAACCCTAATATTTAAATGATCCATCTTCCAAACTCACTGACTCCCTTTGCCTATCCCAGCTATTATGTGAGGGCGGGGTACACCCCAGATGGTTTGTTAGTCCATGATTATAGAGTCTACATAAATTGAAATTATACTGTTTTTTTGTTTTAAAAACATTATTTAGGTTTTCACCAAATTGTGTTAGTTGCTTTGGTCTCTGTGGCGCAGTGGTTAGCGCTCTTGCCTCACAGCAAGAAGGTTCCCGGTTCAAGTCCTGGCTGGGGGACCTTTCTGTGTGAAGTTTGCATGTTCTCCCCGTGCATGCGTGGGTTTTCTCCGGGTACTCCGGCTTCCATCCAAAAACATGCTTCATAGGTTAAGTGGTTACTCTAAATTGTCCCTAGGTGTGAATGTGAGTGTGTATGGGTGTGTGATTGTGGCCCCTGCGACAGACTGGCGACCAGTCCAGGGGTGTACCCTGCCTTCGCCCATGAGTAGCCGGGTTAGGCTCCGGCAACCCCGTGACCCCGAAAGGGAAAAAGCGGCTTGGAAAATGAATGATGAATGCTTTGGTCAAAATGATTAGCAGCCAAACTGTCTGTCTTCTTTTAGATTTTAATGCAATTCGGACACCATGCTCACTAAAAGCCTAATAAACGTGAATATTTTACAAAGACTATTTATGAATCAACTGTGTTCTGGTTATGCAAATTTAGATGATTTAGAAAAAACAAGTGTACATATGTTCAAACGTAGTGCTTTCTGGTCTTTTTTTTCAATCTACTGAGCACATTAGTTTTTTGCAGAGAGGTCTGGATAATTTTCAGTGCTCTGGATATTGGAGACCTTGACAAAATGGTGACCGCCTATTATAGTGCACGAAGTAGCGAGCAGCCGATAAATGCGGCAACAGTGAACACATTTAAAGGCTCTTGCTCTGCTGTCATCAAGATCTGAGCTTAATGGTGAACCCTCAGAGACTCTGATTGAACTTAAACTAATCCAAATTTTTCAAGAAATCCACATGGAGGGCATGAATAATTTTATAAAGTTGGTTTATAAAGAAGCTTCTGCAGTCAAATGACTAACAACGATAAAAAAACCCATAACAGATTTGTTGCAAATTGAATCCAACCAAGTTGCAGTGTCTTTTTTCTCTTTTGATAATCTTTCCTCATCTTCTCTTTGAGTCAACTCAATCTTCTTGTTTTAGACAGAGTGTGCTCATTTAGAGTCCCTGGGGACAGTTTGCTCTTCAGCCTCATTACTTTACTTGATCCCGTTTTAATGAAAGTCAGCTCCAAAGCATCACTCTCCGGCGCCTCATCTCACCCTGAGTGGTCTGCTCCCCCCACCCCCCCACCCCCGCAGGAGGTGGCCTCAGCAACCACTCCACCGGTCAATGAACCTGCTATCGATGTGGACGACCTGGAGGAGTTTTCTCTGCGGCCCGCTCCGCAGGGGGTCAGAGTGAAGTGCAGAATCACCAGAGACAAGAAGGGCATGGACAGAGGCATGTATCCCACATATTATCTGCACCTGGAGAGGGAGGACGGGAAAAAGGTCAGGCAGTGGCAAATGTTTCTCCGTGTGTTATCATAAAAGGTGTGCTTAGTGTCACAATAGAACAAACTTGTACAGTTTTTTTGCCTTTAAAATAATTATCTTTGCTATAACCTACAGATCTGTACTTGTTGGTTTGATTCTGCCTCATTACAGGTGTTCCTGTTAGCTGGGAGGAAAAGGAAAAAGAGTAAAACTTCCAATTACCTCATCTCCATTGATCCTACAGATTTGTCTCGTGGTGGAGAGAGTTTCATTGGTAAACTAAGGTAATTCCTTTAAAGCTTTTGCCTCATACATTGTTCTTTTTACTATTTTAATTGTTCAGTTAGATTCACAGTTAATTTCTATGTGCTTAATTGAAAAGACGTTGTGTGATCGAGAGAGCCAATGCTAGTCAACACGTTTTTTCATGCGTTCCTTCAAATCCAACTAATATTCTGTGAGTTAGCAGGAAAGTGAGTAGGGACATGATTGGTAGAGGATGCTTCAGAGCATGAGGAGAGACTTAAAAAACTCTTCTGCAGTGTAATCAAAAAGGCTCTGTGGAGCCTTTCAACTCTATGAGCTGCCTCACTATTGGTGGGAGCACTGCTCAAACCTTAGCAGTCCCAATCACGCCTGAATGATGGGGTTGTAAATTTGAACAAACACTGAGCTTTCATCAATTCCATCTCAAGAGCCTCTGAGGGAGATTGATCTTACTGAGGTGTGGCTTAAAAATAGAGAGAAAAAAAACACACACTTTTTTAACTTAGTTATAAGTTGGAGACTTGATTCTGCAAACTTTTATTGCTTGTTCCTTAATATTTTTTTTAAACCTAACAAGTGTAGAATATTTATTCTACACAGTGAATATGAATATCACCTTTATTTTCACAAACCATGTGATTTTATACCAGTACCTTTGACTCTTTGTTTTTAAATACCAGTTGTAGCATTTTAGAAATAGTAGATTAAAAGATTTTTTAGACTTAATCAGTTTTAAGGGAATGTTAAAGTCTCTTTTATTTATTTTTCTCATCTTTTAGTTTCTGCATTTAACTAATTAAGTCCCACTCCAATCATCTTTCCATCAGAATGGAGCAGAGCAGGAAACTTGTAGCTCGCTGACTGTAGCTTCTACATCACACCTACAAACTTTTTCCGATGTCATTTTTTTGTCTGTTCCTGATTCACCATGAGTTGAATAAATAAAAACTCAGAAATGCAATTTTAAGCAAAATTTTTTTCATATATATTCTCCATCACAAGAAAAAAGACACAAGTGCATGTTAAAAGCAACAAAAACACAATTTTTGTTAGAGTGGCTCATTAAAACAACACTACCAGATTTAGGAATGTAATGTAAGATGTGTAAGTTGGACTTAAAAAATACAGTAGTCCAGGTCTTGGTTTATATCTTAGAATTAAATAAAACACCAAATAAATACAACAATTCTGAAAGTCAGACAACAAACATGCATGTTTATGTTTTGAAACTGCAAGAACGCACACAGAATGCACACAAAATGTCATCTCAAAGATCGACAGCATAAAATGAAAAAGCCCTGCAGTTTTTCAGCTGTTTCAATCCATAAGATTCATACTTTACTTTCAAATGTTCCTTTGCAGGTCAAACCTCATGGGGACCAAGTTCACTGTATATGACAATGGTTTGAACCCCATGAAGAGCACCACCAGCCTCGAAGCCAGCAATCTACGACAAGAGCTAGCAGCAATTTGCTATGTAAGTAAAATATCAGTTATACAACAACTTTGTCTATACTGCATATTTATGCATAATGCCTTACTTTATCACTTAATCCAGGAAACCAATGTGTTAGGATTTAAAGGACCTCGCAAAATGAGTGTGATCATTCCAGGAATGAACATGGACCATGAGAGAGTGTCCATACGCCCACGAAATGTATGTCGCACATTGGTATTAAATTCCAGTGACATCTACATAACGTCTCTGATAACTGATGTGGAGATGTTTATGTGAAGAAATGCTGTCCTTATTTAATGTAGGACCATGAATCATTGCTGGCCAGGTGGCAGAATAAGAACACGGAGAGCGTGATTGAGCTTCACAACAAGACTCCTGTGTGGAACGATGACACACAGTCCTACGTGCTCAACTTCCACGGCAGAGTCACTCAGGCTTCTGTTAAGAATTTTCAAATTATTCACGACAATGACCGTAAGTTCCACCTTCGTCTCTGGTTTCTCTTTGAAGTCAAAGTGGAGAATAAACCTGGAGAGCACGGGTGGAGATGTAAAGCGTTTTCTCTATGACAGGTTGTGAGTGTGAAGCCAGACAGTTCTATGCATTCACTTCACATTCACTACACTGGGACTAGTTTTTTTCTTTGATGTTTGAACTGAAGTGAACTTCACCGTAAAACATTTTCTTTTAATTTTCATCTCTTTAAATTTGAGCCGTGTCAGATGATTTAATGAAGAGAACCAGGAAGGCTCTAAAAGTCTACAGGGGATGGTACACAAGCCATTGCTTTTTTGGGGCTGACAATTTAGTTACTAATTAAAGCCTTAATCAAAGTCAGCGATTATAACCATGACAGCACTAATACTTTTTTTAAAACTTGCATGTTCTTTGTGTGCAGCATGAAATTTGGTTGGATACTGTGGAGTGAAAAAGCAATTTGGCTAATTTTTCCACTTAAAAGGATGAGCTCCACAAAAAAGTCTGCATGTTTGGGTTCATAAGAACATTTAGTTAGTTTACCCTTTACCTCCAGTTAGCTTCTCTCCTGCTGCTGTGTCTGATTGACGGCCCCTTCTGCGTTGTTTCCATCTCTCTGACCGAGTTCAAATGCTTACTGTTGTGCATAAATCAGAGAGGGCAAAAGTAAAAACAAGAATAAAATGAGGGGACCATTTTTATTATTGTCTCAATGAAAATCAGAAAAACATCATAAAGTTCTGGAGGCCTGAGCAGACTGCTTTCCCATCCAGCAGCGGCCCTCAGTCTGGCTGTGAGCTCCTCTCCAGGGAGCCGGCATAGTGAGCGTGTCCACTACAGCTCCATAGGTCCTGCTGCAGACTCTTTAGAGTGTACCCGCCTTCACCCAACAGTAACCGGAACGGGCTTTGGAAACCCCGCTGCCCAGAGAGGGATACCGCAGGTTAAGAAAATGAATGGAAGTTCAGGAGAACTATGGATCGATCCACCATATTGGATGTTTTCTCCCCGCTATCACTGAAAACGTCACGTGCCCAAAGTTGAGTCCCTGATTGGTTGAGGAGACGCAGCCATCTCCCCAGAGTTCAGATTTTTTATTTTGACTGTGGCCGGCTGTGGTGGTTGCTGAATTTGTGCTGCGTTGCTCAATTCGCATTGTTTCCAAACTTTCGTGCTGCGTCGGCTGCTAAATTCGCGCCTCAGAACCTCAATTCATGTCTAAACCATTGACTTTACATTAAAATTGCTGGCCTCCGCTGCACGAATTGCGTTCGGTGCGTAAGCACCTTCATGAAATAGCCATTCTGTCCCATTGCAGAAAAACAGCCCCAAAGCATGATGTTTCCACCCCCATGCTTCACAGTGGGTATGGTGTTCTAGGGATGCAATCCAACATTTTCCTCCTCCAAACATGGAGCAGTTTGTCCCATAAAGTTCCATTTGGTCTCATCTGACCACATGACCTTCTTCCAGTCCTCCTCTGTGTCATCTAGATGGTCTCTTTATTCCATTTTCTAATAGATGCTCCAGCATTTGATCTCTTCTCCCCAAGCTGCTTGCTTATTGTCTTATCAGGTCTACAATCTGGTCCCTGGTGTCCGTAGACATCTCTTTAGAGTCTGACTGTTTGACCCTGGAGAAC
>BSAI01000104.1:12416616-12442767 GCA_036245035.1 Adrianichthys oophorus
TATGCAGAATCAACATAAGGTCAACAATACCATGAATGCTCGCGTTGAGAAGAACCGATTGACCTGCCGAAAATATCAAGAGGTACTTGTCTGGCTGTACTCAAATCGGGAGAGGAGGGATGGATCGGAGCTTTCTGTTCCGGACTTCAGGGTTCTGCCCATCTTGTTGTCTGTAACCAGGTCCTCTTTTTTGCTGTCACACCCAATGAGTTATATAGGCCAGGGATGTTACGCTAGCCTGTTACCATTGTCCAAGCATTGACAGATATAGAGATGGACAAAATGCCTGAGACGTCACCAGTAGAAAATGCCTTACTTCTGGTTCCAACGACATGAAGTCAATTCAGTCGCTGTTTTTCTGTGGCACGGATGTCGGCCTTTTGGAACCGGACATGTTAGTAAGCAGTGATTGATCTGAGTCATCATTTCTATGGCAACCCTTCTTGCTTATCAGGAGTGAGCTTGTTGGAAAGCCACACTCCTGTAACATGTTAAAAAGAGGTATCAGAGCATGTCTTACTGAAAAAGAGGTATCAGAGCATGTCTTACTGGAAAATTTTGACTTTCTGAGACCAGCAGGTACTTCCTACTTGGAATGGGAGGGGATAATCTGTCCAGTTTTCTCTATTCTTGTATACTGTCTATGGTAGCGGCAGTAGCCTATGTAAGTTGTTGGTCCAACCCATAGATATATGGTCGCACCCCAGTCAACGGCGACCCGATCACTCTGCACAGCTATGCTAGCTGCACGCAGCTATGCTGGCTGCATCCAGTTAGCAAAGGTGCATGTGTAACGAAGTTAGAAATTCTCTAGGAACTATTTTATTTTAGTTTTTAGGGTTTTTTTTTTAATTGTGTGAAGTTGATCGTTTTTGTCAATTTTTTTTCCTAATTAATTTTCTTTATGCTAAATTAGCCTGTAGCATGCCTAAAAAAAGCAATGAAAGCTATTTAATTGAGGAAAAAAATAAATATTTAGGCTGCCATTTGCTTTGTGCTAAACAGAGATCACAACAATTTAAAAATCAAATTGTGATGATAAAATAGTGCCAAAAAATAAGTACAATTGTGACTACTTGTCTATTGACATCCTGCCAATTTTCTGTCTACATTCTCAATGGAGGTTGCAAAATATATTAAAAATGTTAAACAATCTTAAGGCCAGTAGGCCACACTGTAACCCTAAAGCAGTGCAATGGCAAACAGTGGGGCACAACTACCAATTGGCAGGATGCTAAATGAATGGTGGGACGCACATGCAGCAAAGTTTGCAAAAGAGAAGTTAAGTATTGCTGAGCTTTTATCTTTTTTAAACAAAAGTATTTATGACTTTCACAGATCAACGTGTTACAACATTTTCATTGTCATATTCAATTAAAAAAAGAAAAAAACCAAATATTTCAAAAGTCATGAAAGTGACCAAAACCAAGCATCCATCATCTAAGGGTGCTAAAACTTTTTGACCCCACAGTGGTTGAGATAGATGAAAGTATGCTGAAGATATAAAGTGTCTTTCAGTATTCACACAATAAGAAGTAACCAACAGATGTTTCTCATTGACCTTGATGAACTGCATACATGAAGTGACCCGAATCCTGAATAACTAAAACACCAGTGTGGGCACATAGAGTGTCTGTTTGTTTGTGTGTGTATACCACTGACCACATATGAGAAGTGGACTGAATGACCCATCGGATTCCAAATAGGAAGTACCTGCTTGTCCCAAGAGGCCAAAATCCAATAGACTTCTTTTGAGAAATAAACAGCTATTATTCAGTCATTAGATTTGTCAGAATATCCATTCTTGCTCTTCTACTTTTTTAACATGTTTTTGCTAACCCCTTTTTTTATCAAAATATTTTTTTAATTTGTGAAAGTTGTTCAAGTTATAAACTGGCCTGTTAAATACCTCAATAAGAATATGTGGTTTCACAGCAAACGTTCAAAGCGTTTGATTGACAGATTATCCCGAGCTCGCTTCCAACAAGCACACAGCTGATTGGTGAGAGTGGTTGCCATAGAAATGTGGACCAATCACTGCTTGCTGATGTAGCCATGGCTCCAACAAAGCGATGCCTGACCGACTTGACTTCATTTAGTTGGAGCTGGAAGTAAGCCATTTTCTATAGATGATATTGCACTCACTTGGTCAAGTTGTCTTATACAGTCAATGATGTGTACCTGAGCTTTTGAAGGTGGGAAGCCCTAGTCATACAGAAGCAGGGGCCAAGAAGAAACTAGGTTAAACACTAGGCTTCCACAGATTATTGCTATTTTCTAGTCTATTTTGTACCAACAAAGAGTGTCAAGAAAAAGCACATCAAAAAGAGGCTCTCGCATTAATTATCAAATAAGACTTGTGTTTAAACTGCAACTGGCCTCAATTTTAGCAAAATAATAAAGCATAAGTGTAGCTGGGGTGACCATGTGATTGATGGGTCAATTCAAACACACTGAAGGATCTTCACGTTTCTCTCCTGCTCCTCATTCTCAGTCCGCTCACCCCGACCTCCTTGGGCACATCTGCATGGATTTCAGCTTCATCCTCTTCCGGGCTCAACAGATACTCCTCAATGTCCTCCTCTGCCTCTTCATCTGGGTTGGAATACTCTTCACAACTGAACAGCAGGCTTTCTGCTTCCATCAGCGGATCATCATTTTCAGCTTCCTCCTCATCCTCCATCTCTGTCTCCTCATCCTCTTCCTCCACGTCTTCTTCCTTTTCTTCCTCTTCCTCCTCGGTGTCCTGTTTGGGGTAGTGGAAGACTCGTTTTTGGTCACTAAAGGTTATTTGCTTTTTTCCTTCACGGTAACTCTGCAGCTCTTTGCTTACTTCCAAACCGATTCTTTCCTGTCTCGTGTCACCAGTGGTCTGAGGGGAGGGGAGCAGGTGCTTTTTTTCTGCTTCCGCCTGCTCCTGTTCCTCCTCTTCTTCTTCCTCCTCCACATCCTCATCAATTCCTTGTTCTATGTTCTCAATTTCCTCTTCCAAATTGTCCACTGCTTCCTCTTCCTCCTCATCTGTTCCTTCATCTTCCTCTGTGTCCTCTTCTTCCTCATCTTCCTCTTGTACTGTGGAGAGTTTTCTTGCTGTCATCTCTTCCTCCACTTGCTCCATCCGCTCTGCCAAAGCCTCTGCAGTTTGCTGGCATGGAGCTTCATTTAGTGTGGCCATGTTGACTTTATGTCGGCGACATGGATTCTCATTTTTAGGGTAGGTCTCCTCTGGGTAGCCTGCGTTAACATGCAAAAATCCAAAATAAATGCCCATGGATTAACCTTCCATTTTAAACAATTCTGAGGTGCTGAGAAACAAGTTCAGACAGGTACCGTCCCAGTCTGTGCCATAGGCCATCTCTTCTGCCTCCATCTCAGGAGAAGCTCCTTCCAGACGGCTCTCCTGCATCAACAGTGTGATCTGTTGAAGCTGCCGGAGCAGTTTTTCCTCCTTTTTTGATATGGAGGTTTTACTCCTCCGCCTCCTGCTACTGAAAACAGGGCAAGCACCAACCACATAATGAGGGAGGTTGCAATTATCAGATGCATCCTTTTGAAAAACATTGTCTGTTTGATATACAGTTAATAAATATTGTCAGCTATGTTGTACACCTTTCCCCTCACCTCAGGGCTCGCCACAGTAAGTCAGACAGAACATGCACTGTCTACCGGACCTTCTAAGGATTTTGAAAGACTGGACCAAAGTGTCAAACGCTTCAGGCTTTTGGGAGGAATCCCACACACCCACTGTGAGCATGACAGTGGAAGCATGGTGGTTTGGGGCTCTTTTGGAGTTTAAGGTAAAATTATCTTCCAGCTGCTCTTTAAGTTTAAAGTAAATGTGAGAAGCCTGAGGGAGAAACATGTATGAAATAATAGCATGTGACAGGACAATGACAACTGTTTTTTTTTTATTTGCAAAAAGGGTTCAACCTAATTAAACTTAACCAATTCTCTAAAAATAGTTGCTGCAAAATCCAAGGATGCGAGATTCCTCAAGTAATATTTTACAGCTATATTGCCCTTTAGTAGAGCTACACATATTTATTTTTACATCAAAACCTAGGTTTTACCAAGCTTTGCTAAAATTGCATGTGAAATGTCTCTTTTCTCGTAAAATTTTTCTGTAAAAAAAGGCTATTAGCTGCTGAGAGAAGACAGTCATTAAACAAAAAAGGGAAATTAAAGTTGTCACCTTGAAGAAAAATGGCTCTTCCCTGAGACAATTCTATCCAGCTTCCTTTCTGTTTGCAGAAGTCTCTCTTGAAGTCGTGCTAGCTCATAATCTGTTACTGCACAAGGGGGAAAAAGATGTTGTTTTGGGATCTAAACATAAGGCTTGGACATTGCTCTGTTAAGGAGAGATTTCTTTGCTCAGAACATCACCAATTTGTGTGTTCGGGGAAAAATGAATTTTCCATTTATTTACAATTCTCCTATAAATAAGTCAAAAACTCTCTGTTTCCACGCGTGTTTTTTAAAGTAAGAACTTACTTGTCTTATTTGACACGTTTGCATTTGTAGTGAAGCCTCCTGATCGATTTGTCTTCTTGTTGCGTGTAAGCTGGGAATATAGAAAGTTACAGTAGCAGCATTTATAATTAAATTCAATCAGCCATGTATTACTATTTCTAAGAGTATGCAAATTCCCCACAAGGATTCCCCATGAAATTGAATTTTATCATGATTAATCAGAATGTAGTGTAAAACTGAAAGGACTTTACTACAGTAAAATATGAAAACTGTTGTATTTTTTTACACAGCAGATAGTCAGTTTGTATACCTTGTACATAATGTAAAGGATGTAAAGCAGGATCCCAAAGCCATACACAGGGATCACTTGAGCCATCAGATGATATTTTTTGGCTCTTCCACCACTTTTCACTTTTGCCATAGCTTCCACGGTGTGCGTCAGGGACGGGTTTGTGTCCCACTGCTCTGGATCCTCAGACGAAGACAACTGATGCATCATGGGACGGTAGTACCCAGGTCCAACTGAAAGGAACAAAAAAAAAAAAGGTAAACACTGGACCAGTGTTAACAAAAAGATAACAAAGATCAGTGTTTGCAATGAGGGCTAGATTTTGTGAGGAGAAATCTGTGTGAGGGCAAACCAATCAGTTTGCAATCAACAACATTAGAAGCAAATAAACTAATTGATTTTTTTTCTTGCACTGGCATACTTTGAATTTCTACTCATAGAACAGAACAATTTTTTTGTTTGCTTTTACCAAATTACATTGAATTTCTGGATTTTGAAAAAGAAAAAGTTTGTCTTGAGGAAAAAAAAACCAAACAAACTTTTGACAACATTAAATCTACGTGTGTGGTTCTCATGAAATGAAATTATTCACTAAAATACTCACAGCAAACTTCTAAATTGAAATAATTTGAACAAGAAAATAACATAAATTGTATTCGTCTTCAGAAGTACAAGCCATTGTGGTCAGATCACAGAAATAAATAAATTGGTTCTTTTTGTTTGGCCTTAAGGCTATAGGTGAATTAACTACAGGTTGGTAATGGCATATAATATAATTTAGCCAATCACAAGCAAGAAATCAAAGTTAAGTTCTTGGGACCGCTTATAATTGATTTTATAAAAAAAGGCTGGTGGAAACTTGAACGCAGACCGCATTTGGCCCTCGGGCCAGACTTTGGACGAGCCTGGGTTAATGGAATGGTTATATTGACGCTTTTTGTCTTTGTAAAGATTCCTAAATTTGATAATGTGTGATGATGATGTGTGAGTCAGACCAAAACAAGCACAGAAACTCTAGAGACTTTACAGTAACTTTACAAACAGCAATGGATCATTTCTGTCAGTTTTTTCAACAATTTAGATGCTGAATTAACCAAAATAGGTCACATATTGCTTGTGTTTTTTATTTTATTTTATTTTATTGACTTCTATCTACCACAAATAAAAACAAGGGGATCTATCCTGGCAACCAGGATATTTCTCACTAAAGATGGCTTTTTGTGGTGTTTATTTTAAGTTAAAGTTTACTCCACAATGAAAAAGGAGCAAACACATCTTTTTCAACCTTCATAAGAATGTTAAAATGATTTATTGTGGTGGGTACACTTTTATCTTACAAAAATAGGGTGATGTGTTTCAAGCTTTATGACAATTAAAATGCAGATCACGTGATGTTGTGTTGGTGGCTTAGGCAAAGTATATTTATTGCAAATTCAAGCAAATTGATGTGGATGTAAATAAACAAAGAACACCTGAATGTCACGTTTGGTTACTGGGAAAAAGTTTTTCTTTTTTTTTAAATGTGGGAGAGTATTGGGTTTTTGATACACACTGTTGTCTGTGGAGCAAAATGAGAAGCAAAAAGAAACAAAATGAAGATGAACAGACTGAAGATGGACCAGAATGCTGCTGGATAGTGCACTGACAAAAAGTGCTGATAAGTCAACTCACCCCCAAGCATGCCCTTCTCCTCCTTCTCTTTTGGTAAAAGCATCCTGGGAAGAAAGAGGGAAACGCAGAGAACAGAACACGATATAAGAGTGACCTTCTGGCAAGTTGTTATAGTCATCTTGTCTTAATAAAATGACAACCGAGCTCTAAGTCTACGTGAACATTAAAACTAGAATCCACAGATGTTGTCTCTGATGTTGTGATTTTCCAACCCAGATTAGAAGGGATTAAGTTTGATGCATTCAAGTGCCAACTGAAATGTTGCCTCTAAATCCCCCATACGTAAATTGTGAACTTTCTTACTTGAGTTGTTGAATTTGCTGAATCCTTGCTGCAACTACATGAAACCCATATTATTTATGTGCAGATATAAAACCATAAAAAACATATGTTAGAGCCAAGAGGAATAAAGGATCAGGGCTACTAGGGTAGGCATTACCAAAATGCATGCTGACCTAAGGCTAAACTACCACTTTAACTTGGTTTGGGACAGACAGTCTAACAAATGAAGTAAACCTGCCATGACAAGTATTTACACTGTAATAAGTTTATTTTTTAGAAACAAATCAGAAATAATCTAAAAAATAATGTAAAATGATCTTTCTGTTCATTTTTCATGTTCATGAAAGGATTTAGTCACCTTTTTAAAGCTCTTAGATCAGCACAACTTTGACATTTTAGATTGATTCAGGTGTGTTGGAGCCTCTGAACATTTAAACTCCAGGACTGATGCTTAGTATTGTCATTTAGAGTCAGGAAAGTCCAGAGTTCTACAGAAAGAAAGCGGAAAGTAAAAACAAAAAAAAAATTCACTCACAAGCGCAAAGAAAAAGAAAAGAAGCCCAAAGTGTTTAATCTGATTGATTTACAAGACCTTTGCTTCAATGATTGGACACGCACTAACACAAAGCATAGCGTCGATTTACTTGGATGGCTTGAACGCAGCACATGACCTATAAAGCTTTGAGGTGTTCAATCATCCTGGAAGTCGTGTAACTCAAATCAAGCAGCAGCAGATGGCAGTGCAGGCTCAGGCATAAAGACACTGTATATACAGTTCTATAGACTATACATCATACATCATACTATCATACAGACTACATATATATATATCTATATATCTATATATAGATATATATATATATAAATTTGAAAACAATGAAAACTGTAATTTGGATTTAAAGAAGTCCAAATCTATAAAATAATTTCTAAAATTAAACCTTTTCATAGACTTTAAAAAGGAAATTAAGCACTGTAGGATGTCCATTTCTGCCTCACAGCTCTCATCACTGTAATGTTGGGCCATTTAGCCCTATTGTTGTCAGTGGAAGCCAGACTGGCACTCACCTCCCTACAGTTGCAGCTCTGCACTGCTGAATCAGAGTTGGAGGCCTGACTGGCATTCTCACTCACCACCTGATCCAACTTACCACCAGATGGTGACAATCTGACCCCAAAGCACAGCGCTCCACCCCAGTGTGTGGGACATATGCTCTCAGATCTGATGATATGTTTATAAAAATCAATCATCAACCCACAACCTAGAGGGTTTACACCCAGACCTCTCTGTGTCATTTTGATGTAAATTGATTTTTCTGGTCATTGCATAGAAATGTGTGCCACTATTGTGTTTTTTTTCAGGTACTTGTGCTGCTGCATTCTGTTGTTAACATTCAGAAGTGTGTGTTTGATTATTAACAAGGAATTATTTTTCTACAATCCAGAAAACTAGCTGAGTGTCGCTTCACATTTTGAATGCTTTGAACAACATGTTAATAACTATTTAACAAGTGTTCATTACAAGTTTGTACCTCAGCCTTATTTCACACCAGTTTTGGGCATAAATCTAAACATTTAGAGCAATGCACTAAAGCAAAAAAGTATATTTTTTAAGATTTTTAAAATATGGAGAACCAAGCTTTCAGATTTAACAACAAAATAAAAAACAACAAAATTTGTTTCAGAAATATTAGAAAAAGCTTTCCAACTGTGTGGAGACATTTGTTTCCACAATTAAATCTGACCTAAAGCTGAATTTCTGGGCCTCATTTGTTCTCTAATCACAGAAAATTCTGCAAATCAGAAGCGTGACATCCATCCATAATGTAAAAAACATGGGCAAACTGGATTAACTCAAGAGTCCCAAAAATTTACAGGAATAAATACTGAAAGGACTTTCACAAAGGTCAGGTACTTTGGGTGGAACCAAAGGGACTTATTAGAAAAGATCGATATGGGTCTGAAGGTATTCTGAAACAGAAATCAATGTAGGGAGGGATGTAACTCAGAGCAAACATTATATTTAATTGTTACTTAGGTGTTCCTGACTTTGCCTTTAAATGGAAGTCTCTCATCATTGGTTGTTGATACAGTCCTTCCCAGTGAAACTACAAGCATTCCAAATTACTATTCAAATTATTTTGTTCTGTGATTTTTTTAAATACTCAGTGCAAATGACAGTCAACATAATTTTCAAGTCACTAACTATTATAGATAGGGATGTCCTGATCCGATCACGTGATTGGATTCCCTAATGGTATATATTATATGTTACTGAACAAACCTCCTAAGCACAACTGTATTTTTTTTCCAAATGCACTGTTCCACATTATTATACACAATAGAGTTCCACAACATTTGTTAGATTCTAAAAAACAGAAATTTGTTGCATTAGGATGTCACATTTAATTAGATCGAAAACATCTGAATAAGTCAAATTACATTTTAACATAGGACCTCTTATTTTGTAGTAGCCTCACAAATTTTGCATCCATTGAACTTGCAAGTTTTTGGAAAGTTTCTGTTTCAATTTCTTTGCAGGATGTCAGAATAGCCTCCCAGAGCTGCTGTTTGGAAGTGAACTGCCTCCCACCCTCAGAGATATTTTGCTTGAGGATGCTCCAAAGGTTTTCAATAGGATTGAGGTCAGGGGAGGATGGGAGCCATACCATCAGCTCACTTCTTTCGTGCCCATAGCAGCCCATGATGCAAAGGTATTCCTTGCATCATGAGATGGTGCATTGTCATGCATGAAGATGGTTTTGTTAATTATTTTTGTACCACTGAAAAAAGTGGTCAGTCAGAAACTTCACATACTTTTCAGAGGTCATTTTCACACCTTCAGGGACCCTTCAGGGGCCGACCAGCTCTCTCCCCATGAATCCAGTCCAAAACATGACTCCACCACCTCCTTCCTTTCTGATGACATGTCCTTGTTGGGACTTGGTGGCCATCCACCAACCTCCCATTACTCCATCCATCTGGACCGTGCAGGCTTTCATGAAACTCATCAGTGAACAAGACTGTTTGAAAATGAGTCTTCTTGTATGTTTGGGCCCACTGCAGCCATTTCAGCTTGTGAGTGTTGTTTAGGGGGGGCTGAATAGAAGCTTTACTTTTAACTGCAAGATTGCTGCAATGTAATGGTATTTTAGCAGCTGCTCTCTTAATCTGATGTATTTGTATTAATAAACCTCCCTCGTTCTGCCTTTATCTTCACCAACCTGTGTGTGCTCTGAATCAGCCACAAATCTCTTAACAGTACAATGATCACGCTTAAGTTTTTGGGAAATATCCAAGGTTTTTATACCTTGTCAAAGGCATTCAACATTTTGACAATCTTTTTGACAGGCACGGTGGCGCAGTGGTTAGCGCTCCTGCCTCACAGCAAGAAGGTTCCTGGTTCAAGTCCTGGCTGGGGGACCTTTCTGTGTGGAGTTTGCATGTTCTCCCCGTGCATGCGTGGGTTTTCTCCGGGTACTCCGGCTTCCTCCCACTGTCCGAAAACATGCTTCATAGGTTAATCGGTTACTCTAAATTGTCCCTAGGTGTGAATGTGAGTGTGTATGGGTGTGTGATTGTGGCCCCTGCGACAGACTGGCGACCAGTCCAGGGGTGTCCCCTGCCTTCGCTCATGAGTAGCCGGGTTAGGCTCCGGCAACCCCGTGACCCCGAAAGGGATAAAGCGGCTTGGAAAATGGATGGATGGAATTTGGAACGCAATGTAAATGTATTCTTGATTGCCTCAAGAGACAACGTCAGACCTCAATTGACATATGTGATATTTCAACTAAAACAAGTGTAACTAACTAAACTAAATATATGTGTAACATACCTGTATATGTCTTCCCCATCATGTTCAGACAAATATCGGCTCATAGGTTTGAACACCAATGGAAGAAACCATTTGGTCCCCCATAAATGTGCCCATGGAATTTTCTTACCCAGTGTTGTGGCTGTAGCTGTATTTGTTTTTCTTTGCATTCTGAGTCTTATTTCTGTATCAGAGTAGGACTTCAGTGTTTTTGTGGATCTTTGCGTGCCTTTCTCTATTAATTTTTTTCAGGTGTGGTGTTGAAAGGGTGTGGCCTCCATTGGACCCAAGCTGATGGAGGCAACTCTACTCTCCTCTGCTGAAATTTGTTTCAAAGACAAAGAGCTAAAGTAGACAAAGCAAAAGATAAGTTTAAAGGACCTATATCATGCTATGCTAAGCCTTTTAGTGTAAACTATATCCATGTACGGTATATGATAATAAATTACCTTCTGCACTTACACTAAACAACACATTTTTATGACATGTGAGTAATTTTTTAAACTCCTTTTCCTACCCGGAAGTATGACACCTTGATCTCTGAAGCACTGCCTTTTGCCCCTTGTGGGTACCACCCATCACATGACATCATCCTAGAGCCGGCCTCGGCAGCATGTCTGTGTTTCGTCCACAAAAGCAAAGGACTGAACTTTTGCAAAGATGACTGGCATATTGTCCAAAAAAACTGAAAGCGTTTTGCTGTTCTACCTCAGCCGAGGAAGTGGATGTTTGAGTTACCCTGGGGGCGGTGCTGGCAGTACAGTCTCTTCCTGGAAGGGACTTTTCCTCCACGTTCATACGTATGAAGCTAGGGACCAAGTCAGTCTCAGGGATTGGTAGAGGCTGGTGCTCAATGCGCAGGTTTTTAGAGGAATGCTCAGAGATGCATGAATGAAGAAAAACACCACCTTAGGGTTGCGTTTTGTGAGGAATTAACATAATATACTTAAAAGCTCAAAAAAGTTGATTTTGCATGATTTAGGTCCTTTAAAGGCACCAGAGAGAAAGGTCCCTTAGACCAAGAGGTGTCTAATTCTAGGTCTCAGGGGCTGGCTTCCTACAAGGTTTCCAACCAACCTGCTATTGAAGCTCCTTATTGGCTAAACAGCATACAATCAACAGCCGATAAGGCAGGATTTCAGCAAAAAAGCAGGAGGCTGGCCATAGAGGCCTAGATTTGGTAACTCCCGCCTTAGATCCTCCTAAGCCAAGGGAAGTTCTTGGCTTGATGCTCTCCTAGAAGTGGAGGATCTAAAAAGAGTTGACAATATGTTAGAGTTATGGTCCAACAAAGCATTTGAGATTGATGCAGTTAAAACAGGTCTGGTTGGTTCTGATGAAGTCATTTATGTTGTTAGTGGGGACCTGCTTTTTCCAAAAGTGAGACAAAAAAAGAAGCATTTTCTATTCAAACAAAGTTGTGGAGCTCTAGCTTTCCACAGACAGGACATGTGATCTGTCCCGAACATTCTTAACAGGATTAGCACTCAGTTTGCAAGCTTCGGGATGAAAAAACAAATGTCTACGTTTTGTGACACACATGAAACCTGTGAAAGGTGTTGTCCAAGTTCAACTGCTGGCAATGACCAACATATAGACCACCCTTGAAAACAGATAGATGGACATTCTGTGAGCGTTAGAAAGAAGCACCATGGCCACATGCTACATATTAGTACTCTGTAAATATGTATTGCTGCTGCTGATGCTCACAGGGAAGTAAAGCATCTTGAACTCATCATTACTACAAGTAGCGAAGGAAGAGGACATCTGAGTCATCCCACCCCAACACAAAGAGGCAGGTGAGGCAATTCCTTGGACTAGTAGCACAGGTAGTACTGATAGTTCATGCCATTTTTTGCAGACTGTGATGCTAACTGCACCAATTAAGAAGGGAGCAGCTCACAAAGTACTGGTGAGTGTGAAAAACTCTTTAATGAACCTAAGAAAGAAGTCCATACACAGCTCGCTCTTGATGCCCTCGACTTTAAGCGGGTATTCATCCTGCAGATGGATGTGCTATAAGTGAGCCTCGGAGGTGTACTGTTGCAGGAGTTGGAGAACTGGTGCTGTTCCTGAGCTGCTGGTGAATGGATAGGAAGACCTGATTCTCTGTGGTGAAGGAGTGACTCCCTACATGGCTAGTTCTTCTTCTCTCTACAAGAGAAAGACAATACATCCTTCTTCTATGTCAGTCCTGTTATAGCACCATTTGCTAAGGAGATGCTTTTCAACCAATCTTTGAAGCTTTATTTGTTTGAACACTTCTGACATTTCTTTTGGCCAAGACCCGCACAAACTTTATGGCTGACATCAATTTGAACCATAATTCAACATTTCTACAACACACAAAGGCAGTTAGTAGAGATTATTTTAAGCTGTGGGTGATGTGCAACTGGTTCATTTAGTTCTTCCTGGGTTCTCAAGGACTGTTTTTAATGCAAGTAAAAGTGTGGAACGTATTAAAGTGTGGAAGCTGTTTATCTATTTTCTAAAATTTGTGCAACTGTTATTCTGTAGTTTTAAACATTAATTTGTTCACTAAATGATTTGACATTTCTGTGTAGGGGTTACTGAGATGCTCCTCTTCCTGCCTGTATTTAGTCAGGTCATTGTGATGCTTCTTCTTTCCTCACTTGAGGGGGCAAGTGAGACATTAGTTAAAACTATTGCTTGTTTAAAAGATAGGATAGGAAGCAGAAGATAGTTTTATTAAACCAGGGGTGGCGACTGAGGGTTGCATTTCTGCTTGATTTCCAACATACCCTGCTCTGGCATATTCTATTTGACTGGACACACCTCATCCAGGTAATCAGCCATAAGTAGGGCAATGATTTCTGGAAATAATTCAGACATACAAGCCCTTAAGGGTGGGAGTTACCCAACCCCTGGTGTAAAGGATGTAGTTTAGCTCAATTTTCTCTCTCTGTTCAGGTAAACCCAGATTGACTTCATGATACTGAAGCATCATGATAGTGCTGAGTAAAAACAAAGACAACCTTCTTTTCCCCCCTCATATTACTGCAGAATCAGCAGTTATGTGGGCTTGAAGACCTCTTGTGGCAAAAGTTGACTGCAGAGAGAATCAAGTTATGGATCCAAGAATAAAACATAGCTTAGAGTCATAACAAACCGTTCGGATTTATGCAGGATTTAGACTTAAATTAAATATAACTCCACTAAGCTCAAATTTAAAATGACCAGAAGTAAAAAATACTTACCAGAAAACTTAAAATCATTCATAGCAACAAATAAAAATTGCAGTTGTCTGCCTTTATAAATAATTTAAATGTTAACAACTTTTTAACATTTGTCACTTTTTTAAACTTAAGTTAGGTACAGAGGTATGAAAAAAAACCAAACTTGTTTTCAAAGAGCAATATTAAAAAGGTGATAAGATCACCATGAAATCAAAACATGTTTTTGCAAAGGTCTATGAATAAAAACAACAGACAAAGAAACACCATTAGATTTATGTGTTTCTAGATATATGTGGCTTCTAAAAGAACTCACAGTAATATATACACTGCTCACAATGAGTTAAGTATATTGTGAAGAACTTAGTGGATATCATTCACAGTGTTTTTTTCCCGTCACAGATTTTCAGAATAGAGAGGACATTGTATTTGGGTGAATGTAACACTTCATCATGTGCTTTCAACAGAATGGTCTTCCTGTGTACAGTGTGCCATACTTATTGGGGCCAAAACCAAAAACAATTATAAGAGGAACCTTTTCAATGTGGCATCAATTTCAACATTCTGAGTATAAAAAGCTGATTTTACCAGTAAGTTCATCATTCAAACAGCCATGAACACATGACATTGTTTAATGGATAAGAAGTGTCACCTGACCATGGCTCGCTTTTGGGTTGGTGGTGGGCAGTCAGATGTTGCAGATGAACTTGGTGAGTCTCAAAGTGTCATCAGCCGACTTGCATCAAGACACAGAGCTACTGCGAGAGTTTGTGACAGACCCAGACCCTGTGAGAGACCACAATGATGACCAGTACCTAAGGACCTCTGCACTCAGACATTAAATGCTGCACAACTGCCGTTTGCCAGATGTGAGGGGTACAAGGGATTCCGGGCAAAGCATTAACAACCGAGTCCACTGCTTTGATTTGACTGCCAGACAATGGTTGCATGTAACTCCACTGACACCAAGGCACCGCCATGAGTGTTTGCAGTGGGCACAAGACCACGTGCAATGCAGCAATGGTCGATGGTCCTGTTCACTGATGAATGTCGGGTCACCTTGCTCAGAAATGATAGTCGTCATTGCTGGAGAAGGCGAGGTAAGTGATGCACCGAAATCAACATGGTCCCCTGGGCTCAATTTGGTGGAGGAGGCCCAACAGTCTGGGCAGGCATCACCAGTCAATGTACAACCGATCTGGTTATTGTAGATGGTCCAGTCACTGCCTGGTCTTACCTCATCAACATCCAGAAATCCCCCAATTCCACCAGCACACCCCCAACTCTCGGTTTATGGATGATAATGGTCCACCACATGGTGCTAGAATTGTCACAGGTGGACTTCACAGTGGGAGTGCCTCACACGGTATGACCAGCCATGTCCCCTGACCTGAACTCCACAGAACACATCTGGGACCAGCTGAAGCAAAAACTGGATGATCATATCCCACCCCCAAGTGACCAGGCAGAGCTGCATGGAGCACTTGTGAAAGAGTGGAACACATTTCCTCAGAACAACATCATGAAGCTAGTGAGGAGCATGAGCCGTCACTGTCAAGCTGTCATTGTAGCAAATGATGAAAATACCTGCTATTGACATGGCCAATTTTTGTTATTAGGTGGTTGTGGTTCAGGTTCGGTTCCAGCCCTGCCCGCCCAAGTGAAAAGTGTCTTTGGGCAAGATACTGAACCCCACATTGCTGCTGGTGGTTTTAAGCTGGTGGCAGTGTTTGACAGTAGAGCCCCCATCAGTGTGTGAATGTGTGTGTACTTGTGGATGAATGGGACTGTGAGTGTAAATCTCTTTGGGCATTCTAAGAAGGTAGTAAAGCATCATATACATTTATGCCATAAGTATTTACCATTTATTTAGGACTACACAAGATTTTAAAAGCTAAAATTTAAAAGTTGAGGTATTTATGTGCAACATGAAGAGTTTTAATAACAAGACCCGGAATGTTCTATTTTAACATCAGTGTTGACTTTTTGCTGCAGAAATCCTATTTTCAGGAGTAAATAGGATCCACCCTTCAGTTATTTATCACACAAATAAAGGGCAAAGAGGGTTGATAAATAAGCACTCTTAGTAGTTTGCTTTAGTACTTTGAAACACAAACTGAAAGAAAAGGACCCCTCAACTCTACCACTTGAGATTGCTGTAAACATATCAAAAGAAAGAAAATGAGCAGGTAGTAAATTTATGCTAACATTAACTAGGTTTTAGTCTTTCTCCTTAGAGATTTGCAAGCCTATATCCTAAAGTCTAAAAAATAATAATGATTATATTTCTAGCTTTCATACAACCACAGTCATGGGCTTCAGCATCATCAATCAATCAATTTCAAGAAGACATAGACAATGAGTGAATGTCATCCAGGCAGGGTGGGGCACTGCACTGCCACTGTCTTCTTGTACTGCTTCCTGCTGCAGTACTACAGAAAAAGATCCGTCTAAGGTGTTAACAAAACTCGGACAGACACTTTAAAAAATAGTTGGAATGGCATTCTTTTTTTTTTTTTTTATTAACCTAAGTATCAATAACAGCAGTGTCCTTATGAAATTTGACAGCGGTGATGATAATAGGTTCCAGATCTGTTTGCTGTGTAGAGATAAAACAAAACATTTTATTTTCAACTAAACAAAATACATTTCTACTAAAGTTGACTTATTTTGGATAAAACACTGAGGTGACTGGCATCTGTTTTTCTGTGATTATAGCTTTGTCAATAGAAAGTGTTGGGTCTTCAATCCTGACCAAAAACCAGACAATGTTTGTTCTAAATTCTCATAGCCGTGCCAGCAGGCCGATTCTCTTTACAACATGAACTAATTAGCTTAAACATATAGTGCGTCTTAGCTGGGACTGTTTTTTTTCCTCGTTGCAGGTTAGGTTAAATTGCATTAATACCATCTTGTTGACATGTTTGCCACCAAAATGTGTTTTTTTATTCAAAAAGCAATACATTCTGGCATGAATATACATTATTGGCCTTGCCACACACTCCCTATAAGCTTTTAATCTCAGGGAAAAAAAATATGCGTTTGTGTATCCTCTATGGATGAATGGATTATAGATTATCACTGCCAAGCAGCACATGATGCCAGCAAAGATTATGGCAGCTGTATATTGAATAAAGCAGATACCAATGTTCAGAAATTGCTGCACCATGAGCCACTTCAAGGTAATATGGATTTGTTGTAGAATTTGACACATGAAAGTTATTAGGGATTGTGGCATGAGGAATTCTTTTTCATTACCGGCTGCTATTTTAAATACAGTTGAGTTTCAAATTGCCATTTTCACCCGTGCTTCCTGTTTCTGTTTTCTGTTCCTATTATCCTGGGCAACTCAACTGTGAACTGGCTCAAAATGTATTACTTTATTTCCCCATAATTGCTGCTTTGTTGAAATAAGACTTTCATCGTTCTTATGGAAACCCCTGAAAACAGATCAAGCTGTGCAATTATTCAAAAAATAAAAACCCACTAATGTCAGAGTGGTGAAAATATCAGAGTGCACTCCCATCCCCAAAATCCAGCTGGGAATTATTAAATCTCCGGTCTGACCATACATGTATTCACCATATTCAGCCACAAAGCCCTTTAAAGTCAGGCTGGTGGTGGCATACTTTTGCCTTTGATGCTTTGTCTTGGCGATGCCATGCTGGAAGCATGTCCAGTTCTCTCTGCAGACTTTTCTTCTGTCCGTTTATTGTATTTCTCTTTCATCAAGCTTTAATTACCTAATCATTCATCGCGGAACTCAATTAAAATGCAACAGAATTGCAATTGGAAAGTCAACAATTTCTGCACTTGCACAGCAAGATATGCCAAGAATGGGGTAGATGGGCTGTTGAATTTGGTGTTCTATTATGTACTTGGAAAAATGGGATTCTGTTATTCTTTGGATGAAAGTCTGGCCTTTCTGATTATTATGCTAACAGCAAAATATAACATTGACTTCTATAAAATGTTCAGGCTCCTTGAGCCGAATAAGGAATGGATTCACATACATGGCAATCAGCGTACCTTCCACAAACAAAATTACTTTTTAGAAATAGAAATCGTTTTCTTTTTCTCTTCATGCAAGTGATTTGTTGCGCAATGTCACCTTACTCAATAGTAGCGAACCAGGTTTAGATCAGTTTTTTTTCCTCTCCTCCCTGTGCCTCTATCTAAATCAGTCAATTTATTTCCAAATTGCATGTCGAGTGTAGGAGCAAGGGCTTATGACAGTATATTAAATCACTGCACTCCTACAGTATATATTTTGAGAAGGTTTAATTTTTTTTCCTCTTTTTGCTGATGTTGATGGGGATGCACCTTTGTGTGTCATGAAGGACACACTGTCACAAATTTCACTCCTGTATATTCATAGAAAAAAAAGACAGCAGGGAGAAGTGAAAGAGGTGGATTATTGTAGTTCAAACATGCTTTACAATATGGGCCAGACCTTGACTGTCTTTTACTTCAGTGGTTGCCATTCTGCACACTTTAATCTATTTGTATCAGAAGGACAGGCTATCACCAAAGGTTGCAATTTTAAATTGTGTTGCTTTTGGAGCCTGTTATGAGGAAACGCATCTTTTCCTTTTGGATGTTTTGAACCAAAGACCTGATTTGTTGCTGCACAAGCTGTTCCCAGCATGCATGCAGAAATGAGCACATTGAAATGTTCCTTTGTGTTTTACTGTAATTGGAATGGGTGCCGGCTATTTTAAGGAATAGACAACTAAAACTGAAGCCAGACGTGTATTGTATCACTGTGATCACACCTGGACAGTTCTGTGGGAAACAACCTCTGGTCCAATTCTATCAAACTAAAGGTGTGTTCAGACAGGGAAAATAATTTGGTCCAGACCAATTCCAATTATGGCCCCTGCGACAGACTGGCGACCAGTCCAGGGGTGTACCCTGCCTTCGCCCATGAGTAGCCGGGTTAGGCTCCGGCAACCCCGTGACCCCGAAAGGGATGAAGCGGATTGGAAAATGAATGAATGAATTCCAATTATTTGTTTTGGATCGAGTCCTGTATTCAGACTGCCGCCAAATGCTATCCTGGACTATTCTGTTCTGGAACAAAGCTTGTAAACAAATCCACGCTACTAAAGATCTCTTCAGTCATTGGCCATGAATTACGAGGGCGGGGCAAAGCAAGAAGAGGCGGAAATTATGGAAGTCCTGCGATTTACGATCCTTGTCAGGATAATTCACTGATTCAAACTTTATATTTTGTTGACCAATTTTGAACGTCAATATCAACGTGAGGTATAACACTTTTTACTGCTACTTTGGTTTGATGGAAGCATGCTGCAAGGTGGCTACTGGCAAGACGATGGCTATGAAGGTAAGATGATACGTGTTTATGACATCTAGATTGTCGGTAAAACAGTGAGAAGCAATGTGAATCGCGTTAAAAGTTTGTTGTTTTGCTTCAATGAGCCTGCATTCATCCGACCACATTTCAATGATTTACTGTGTCTCCTCACTGTGGTGTTATGGCATTGCTTTTTAGAGAATTCTGTTAAAGCACTACAAGGTGGCCTTTGGGTTGTCACAGCAACGGCAGACGCGTGCCGCGTAAGGGGACATATTAAAGCTCGTAAGAAGCGTTTTCAGCTGTTTTAAAACAAACCTTATAACAAGTGAGGAGTTGGACCATTTTTCCCGTCTGATAACACTACAATAATTACTTTACATTTGTCCACGGCTCATCCGTTGCGTTATTCCTACTCTGTTTACATCACGTGACTGCTGGCTACGGTGGCCATTTTGGTCCAGTTATTCCGCTCCGGGAGCAAATTCTATTCAGACAGAGGAATCTCTGACTGAACTGAAGCTCAGTCGAGTTGGAAAACAAGTAAGAACACCTCAAAAGATGAGTCCAAGAGCGGTTTAAAAGTTAAGAGTTAACAGTGGTCTTTTAATCAGGACTTTTATCAAAAAATCTAAAATCTGTGTTGTTTTCAGAGACATAGTTTCTGCAGAGCAGTAGGAGTTCAGTAGAAATTTGCCAGAGTTCTGGGCGGGACTATTGGCACAATGTAAGCCTGCCAACACTTCCCATCATCCCTTTGTTTACATTCTCTCCAAGCTAACATTAGCCGTGCAACAAAATTGGTGAGCTATTTAGCTGTTCAGTTTTGAGCCAGATGCCAGCTCGGATTAGGAAAACAATGTCATACATGGATCTGTTTGTCTGCAAGTGGATGGAGCGGAACAGAGGGCTTGTGGCCTGCTGATTGTTATTTGTACGTAACAACTACAAGCTTTCTCAAACGGCATTTTTTGTCTGCTCTTGATTCACAACGATTTTAATAATGAAATACTCAGAAACACAGTTTTAAGCTTATGTTTCTTTATACAGCATATGTCCTCAATCATGAGAAAAATGCTTGAACATGTTAAAAACACCAACAACGCCATTTTCATTGGAGTGGGTTCTTAAGAGGGGAGCAATTAAAAAAAAAATCCAGTGTGAAAAAGTCTGATTTTACAAAAAATAATTATAATACCAGTCTGGTTTCCCTTGTTTTTTTATGTTCAATACTTTTTTGCTATTCATAATACCTGTGTGTGAGCTGCACAGTGGCACTCTTAGCTTACAGCGAGAAGACCCTGGTTCAAATCCTGGCTGGGACCTCTCTGTGTGGACTTTGCACGTTAATGCATTTTCTGTGGACACTTTGGCTTCCCCTCACAGTCCAAAAATCATGCTTTATGTGTTAGCTGGTTACTCTAAGTTGCCCCTAGGTGTGAAAGTGTGTGGATTGCGGCCTTGCAATAGAGTGTTGACTTGCAGGGTGTACCCCACCTTTGCCAAACAGTTGCTTGGATAGGCTCCAGCAGCCTCGTGACCTGCAAAGGCATTAAATGGGTTTGGAAGAGAAAAGACAGAAGTTATATTGAACACAATGCAGTCTGGATTTATGTTGGGATTAAGTCCATAGCCTCTGGAGCAAATTTAGCAAAATAACTTTTTTGTCAAGTTCGGACATTAGTAGTTAGTCTTAGTAATATGTCAGATATGTACGTAACCAGTTTGGACATCAAAGTAATCCAGTCTACTCCACTGAGAAGGGTCAGACCAGACTATGGCAACGATCAGATAACTAGCTGTCTAGATATGTAATCAATGTTAAATCTCGAGCTAGCAACCATTCTTAACATTTGAGAAATAGAGTATTTTCACAGCAGTAGAACTCTTTTTTCTTGTGACGTTCTCAGTCTGCTTGCTGTCACTTGTGATTTTTGTGTCAAATGATGCAACTGAAGGTGCATTCTCTGACCATTTGTGTCATCCTGACACAAACAGTTACAGAGGTCCCTCATTTATCGTGGGAGTTCTGCTCTGAAAATAATCATCTTTATGGTCTACAATTGTAACTGCCACATTTTCTTTTGAATTTAATGTGTCTTTTTGAAGGGTTTTAACGTTGTTTGTTATTGTGTAGTTTTACAAGCCACCTTTAGATGACAAAAAAAAGCACAATTAAGTAAGATCTATAGGGAAGATCAGCATCAATCAAGAAAAGAAGCTAAAGAAAGAGAAAAAAAAAGTTCTGAATCCTATTTTGGAAGCATACAGCATACGAGGTACATTTATTTACGCTGGTATTATTATTGTAAGTATGTTTATTATTGAGATTTGCATTTATTTTGATAAGAATTGTTTTGTTTGTTCTCCATAGTTTTCACGTTGTGTGTAGGATTTTAATAAAGACACCTGTATAAGGAAACTACTTGTATCTGGACTCGCTACATGGGAATTACAACTATTAAGCTATAGATATTTTAACGCTATTACCTCATCACTTCACACTTTATACATTTTTCTCAGACAGACATTAACACTTTCACACTTTTCTCTTAAAGCTCTTCAGAGTTCCAACTTTTGTAGGTAAAACAAATCCAGTATTATGGAATGAAAGCAAATGTCAGGTTGCGTAAGAAATTCTTTGTAAATAAAGTTGAACGTTTTTTGTAAAGGAGACACGGCAAATGAGACTGATTGACATGCTCTACAGTCAATCTGGAATCAAGGTGCTGCAAAAAAAAGAAGAAAGAATTGAAAATAAGCAAAATTGCACAAAAAAAAAAAAAAAACTCCACTAAAGACCAAGACCGCAAAAGGTGAACCACGACTGTATGGGATCACTGTATTTACAAATTGACATTCTTTACAAAGAAAAAGGCAAAAGCTACTTTAATTCACAACATTCACACATTCACAACTATTGACTTTATATAAGAACTGGACTGAGTGACACCCCCCCCACACACTATTCCAAATAGGAAGTACGCTCTGATCCCAGAAAGCCGCAATCCCAAAAACTCTATTGAGCAAGAAACAGCTATTACTCAGTCATTATATTTTTCAGAATATCTATTCTTGCTCTGTTACCCTGTTTTTTAACATGTTCGTGGTAACTCTAATTTTTTTTTTCACAATATATCTTCTTTATTGCAAAGTTATTCAAATTATAAACTGACCAATTATTTGCCTCAGTAAAAGCATGTGGCGCCCGCTGGCCCCCGCCATGAATGTTCAAAACATTTGATTCACTGAATCTCCCGAACCTGCTTTTAATGGAAGGGGTGTGGACTTCCAACAGGCTCACCCTTGATTAGCGAGAGTTTTTGCCAAAGAAATGTTGACTCAGACTGACTCGTACCAATCACCACTTACCAATGTTGTCAGGTTCCAACGTGGGAACGTCCGTATCGCAGAAAAATGGCGACTGAATTGACTTAATTTCATTGCAATCGGAGGCAAGGCTATTCATATGGGTGACGTCACAGGCACTTTTTCCATCTCTAGATACTATCAGTCTTCACAACTAGCTAGTTAGCTCCCTAAACATTTTACAATTAGTTTACCCAGTTAGCTTAAATGATCTATGTAAAACTAGCAAACTGGATGTCAAAATAAGGACTTAAACTAACTAGTTACAGATCTAAATTTGTAACAGTTTAAACATACCAGTAAGTATAAAGTTTTGCAGATTTTTTTAAGATCTTGATAGCTAGCTTTGTAGAGTTGGTCTATGTGATGAAAGTGTGATTAATAGCTGATGCCAGAGATTTTGTTTTGTTTTTCTGAACAGACTTATATGGTACGTGCTGACAAGTATGAAAAGAAGTTCAGAACATTGTTGTAAATTAAAGAGGTTTGAGGTTTAAGCTGAAAATTCAAACTTATTTGCGACGAAAGTATTAACTTCACTTTAGGTATTAAAAAGCTGCATGTCTCCCCTGTGTGTCAGAGACACCTTGAGTGCCCTTAACCAGCTCTATTAGAAGATAATAATTGGTGCTCAACAAAAAAGAGAATTTCATTTTGAATTATTAACGAGTTAACTTTGTAGTGGAGGCACTTTATCCCCTAGGACAAACAGCCCAAATGTTTGCAAATATAATTAAGCTGAGGCATCTTTAAATGTCATTGCTGCCTGTGCCATGTTTCAAATTGTTCTGCATCAACAGAATTTAACGAGATGGCGAAGGAATCCATTTTCTGCAAGCATGTGATAAGCCACACATACAGTGGAGCACTTTCATTGATTGCCAAAATAAAGCATTTTGTATGCAAATGTGGGAATGGAGTGGCTAAGCTGATTCAGCCTCATGGACACCAAATAATGGTCTTTACAATTAATACTTTTACATGCTATCCATTGAAAATGTCATCTTCCATTTAATGGCTCTAAAACATTTACACATGCCTAGAAAAGAGGGGAAAATGCACTGTGTTCCAATAGATTAATATGAAAGCCAAAAAACAAATAAAGCCATGCATCCCTCCTTCCCTCCAGAGTATTGGTCCCTTTCCTGTAGACTCATGCTTCTGCACATTTTGGATTAACAGATAATCTTTGAACATGAAGGAAGGTCTGCTAACCCCGAGGGGGTGAGATGTTGTGAGTGTAAGAGAGCAGAGGATTGGTGGCAGTGCTTCATTGTCTAAATGTAATGTGCTTGTCTTGTCCTTGTAAACATGTGGCTGTTTTTTGTAGAGCTGATATTGCTTAAACACCCCTCCTGCTCCGTCGCCCCGTACATGTTCTGTTTCTAGACCCACAGGTCTGAAGAGATAAAATGGAGGTAACAAAGGTTTAAAAAAAAATAAAAAAAACAAAATTAGGTTCTGGAGAAACAACAGACAACTCTAGTTAATCGGTGTTTGACCATTGACATTCCCAATTTTCTCTTTTTAATACTCTTGCAAACAGCTTCAAAAGCAACATGCAGACAGAACAAAAGACTTGACTATGTATCTGCCTGTCTTGTTGCTGTTGCACAATAACAACAAAATTGGTGTACATCTTTGTTTCTTCACTACTTCTTATTTATAAAAACCATGTCCTATGTGTTTTTTCATAGAGCATCAAAAACGAGTGTATCTACGTAGAGAGTCAAAGCATGAGAAGTGTGAGAGGCCAGTTCCACCGCAATCATGACTGCACACCTGGTGCAGTTTTTTCTCAATTCCAAGCCCACAGATAAAGCTGTTGTTGTCCACGCCATGATGATCCAAACACTTTTCAATAACTGCAAGCAGCGGTCAGCAGTCGGGATTACTTCCAAGAGAAGAGTAAAGATAAGTTGACTGCAACAAAGACAGACAGGTAGGAAACTTGAGCGTCGAAGACATGAAGACCAGCTCGAAACCAGGACCACAGCATATATAGTGAAAGTATTATTATTTTTTTTTTGTTTTAGCTTGTTGCTGTCTCATGCCCACTCATGGACACTTTGACATGTGAAAGGTTTACTGGATTTTTTTGGGATTACAGTCCCTCACAACCCCAAGCTAACATTTGCAGTGCAAAAAAAAAAAAAAAAAAAACTGTGAGTAAAATTGGAGCTATACAGCTGTATAGTTTTGAACCAGATGCCAGCTCCGATGAGGAACACAAAGTTGTACATGGATCTATTCATCCATAAGTGGATGCATCAGAATAGAGTGGAGCAGGGAGTTTCTGGCCCTTTGTAGTTTGTTTGTAACCTCTACAAGCTTTTTCCAATCTGCATTTTTTGTCTGCTCCTGATTCTCCACAATTTGAATAAAGAGATATACAGAAACACAGTTTTAATTCTAATTTTCCTAATATATGTCCTCCATCATCAGACAAATGCCACAACAACATGTTCAAAATAAATTGTGTTTTCAACACCATATAGCACTGGGCTTTAATGTTAGCTATAGTTGTGACATAACTAAAATAGTAATGCTACATTCACACTGCCCTAAGCAGCGCATGTTCAAGCGACCACATTTAATGAAAAGTTGATGTAAACGTGCGTACGTGGGCATTTCGGGCTTCCGCTTTCAAAGATCTCATAATGACTTTTTAAAAGTTCCTATGACTGCTTTGGGGCTCTACGTGCAAAGTACATGTTCATTGAACGTGCGTTGAAATTTTAACCAGGTTGAACTTTGACCAATCAGGGCCTCGGATTTGGTAATAATCTATGGGTGGTGACCCTTTTCATTCACGACCAACGGTTTTGAAAATTGATCACGAAGGAGGAATTATTAATTGCAGTTTGTGCCAGAATTATATGACACCAGGTCTTTCATATAAAGGAACAGAACTGTGAAAGGAAAAGACTGCAGCAAAGTTCGCAATATTTGCACCACTTTGACATTATGCAACAAGCCTCTTCCATCTGAAGGTGGTGGACATGCACTAGTAAACAGTTGAAAATGAAAAATTGGAAGATGCCCCTCCCTTCTTGTCCAGTTTGAACAAAATGGGCAAAATGCATGTTCTTGAGCGTGAATCACATGCCCAGTGTTTGTTGTTTGGTTTGGCACATGATATCAGTATAATTTTAACAATTTAGCTGTTGCTGCACTTTTACTGTTTGCCTTCATCCATGTGACCCAACCTGCCCCCTCTTTGTCCTGCCCCCCTGCAGCCCGTAATTCCCAAAATACAGACCATTTATCATTTTAGAAGCAAGACAATCAGCAAAAAACGGTTGATAGCACAGTTTGAACTAAATAAGAGAGCCAAGCACTTCCAGAGTCACTGAAAGGCAGCAAGATGGGCAAGAAGTGTGATGATGACGACGATGATGATGGGACTGACCTCCTGATCATATGGGTGTGGGAGGCCCGAGGACAGAATCCCCTCTCTGCTGCCAATGCTCAAATTTTGTGCTTGAGAAGTGTTTAACTTTCTTAAATCCCAATTGCTCTCAGTGGGGAGTGTCTTCTTTCCCTTTACCCACAGGTTTAGTGATTGCCCTTATTCCTGAGAATGGGGAGGGGGTGGCATTTGGTGACTTGGCGGGGGTGGGTGGGGGATCAATAGGATGGCAGCTTGTCTCTTAGAAAGAGGTGAAGTAAAGCTAGGAGAGAGTGAGTGGGATGAGATAGTGAAGGCAATAGATATCTAAGTGGGAATTATCCGTGACACCTGAGC
>BSAI01000104.1:12442777-12504855 GCA_036245035.1 Adrianichthys oophorus
CCTCGCACATTCAGCACATTTAGTCTGAGCCATTGTGCTCAGGTGTCTCCCATAGGTGAAAGCCACTTTTCACTTGTTTCTTCAGCCCCCGTACTTAACACTGTTCTGGCCAGCAACAATGTTTTAAACCTTTTTATTTAATTTTTTTTTGGTATTGCTTAGCCATCAAAAGGATGAAAGGAAAGTCTATATTTTAGGAGCTCAGTCCACTCCTGGTATTTTTCAGCTCCGCTGAATCAATTCCAATAATCTCGTTTTACTGCAGGAGCGATGTAAATAAATCGACTTGTTAAGAACAAATGTTACAGCATTTATCAACACAAAAATCCTCAGCCTTTTGCTTCAAACACAACGCAGACCAAACTCCAAGCTTTCATGTTTTCACCCCATACTTTTGGAAAGGTGTGGGGGGGATCCTGGATGAGACTGAAAACGTCGGCGTTCAAAAGGCTGACATTTAACTGTTGAGATATTATGATGGATGCACAAATAGGAGCGCATCAATGGAAAATGATGATGTCACGGTTCATCTTTCAAATTCAGGCACATTAATCTAACAGTGTTGTGGAAAAAACTGATAAAAAAGGCTCCTAACAGTTGTAACAAGTGGCATCACTTTTCCTTTTGACTGTCAGTGAAAGAAGATCTTTTAACAGTTTGCCTTTTCTATAATGTTTAGAAAATCACCAATGCAATCTACAGTTGGGCTCATAAGCTTACATACCATGGAGGAAGTTGTGATTTTCTGGTCATTTTTCATTGAAAATGAATGATAAAATAAAAACTTGTTTTCCACTCAAACTTAGTGGTTGGGTGAAGGCATTTTTTTTTTGCCCAAAAAATCTGTTAATGTAAAAAATAATGTAATAATGTATAAATAATGATAACAGAAACTTCCCCATCAATGTCTTTCTTAAAAATGATAACGTTCTCTTTTAAACCTTTGAAACAATACTTCATGACCTGTACTGAATGAAATAAAAACTTGGTTATTCCTTCCCATATTTATAGTAATGCATAAAAAAGGAGAAAAAAAAAAGCCAACAGTTAAAAACACAGAAAAACATGCAGGGATCAAACCAAAACCAGATTGAGCCACATTAGTCAGGATTTAATAAGAATAAAACATTTTTCCCAAATTATTTTTCTTGAGGAAACTTCTTTTTTTTTTTTTATTGAACACCTTTAGGATACATCATTCACACCTGAGTTCTGTTAATTTTCTGCAATATTAAAAGGTTCAGTGAAGACTACCTTTTCAGTTGTAGTGACTTAACAAAATGACATTATTAAAATATACCCTTTTATCAACATTGAATAGAAGCTCCCTAAATAGATGTACTTGTGTGCTGCGAGTGGACCTGTCTTGGTCTGTCTTTTGATCACTGGCTGATGCTGGTGAAAATAACTCAGCGTAATCTGAATCTTTGAGACTAAAAATAGAAAGAGCAAATTCAAAGGACCAAATAAGCTCCTGAATCCTTCCTGCCAGATAATAATAAAAAAAAAAGAGATTTATACTCCATACAAGTATGCCTCAAATTCGACTGCCTTAAGAAAAATTGAATTCTATATTCGACATTTCACGGGGCCTCATAAAACAGGTTTAATGAATATAACATTGACATTTTAGAGTTTAAAGACAAATGTATTTGTCAAACATTGAATCATTTGTGTTAACGAAGCCACAAAAGAGAAGCCTTGCAGAGCAAAGCTGCCAAATGCTTCAGCGGGCCTTCTTCCCGTCTTATGAACTTGTTGAATAAAACATCCATCTCAATGCGCAAGGTAACAACAGTAACAGGAGGCTTCTGTTTGCAGAGATGAAACTCCCCATTCCCCACAATGCCCGGATGAGTTTAGCCTTGATGCATTTTACACCAGCCCAAAAACCTGCGTTGACAAGTTATCTGTGACCTGTGGTGAGAGCGAGAGTGGCTGCGGGGAAAATCAATCTTTGCCTCTCCTCTCGCCTTGAATACCGGTAGAGCAAACAAACAGGCCTAAACAATACGATATATACCACATATCAATTACACTAAATGCCTCAGTATCTATACTTCACTGTCCCAGGCATACACCGGTTACAAGGCTCACATGCTGCTGTTAGACGATAATAGCACTGCATTGTTCCTCACCATCTGGTGGACTGATAAGGCCTGCCTGTGCTTAGTTGATAATGAGAACCGGCACAGGAAAAACTGAGTGTTAAACATTTCCTTGGCCCATGAAAAAGGTTCCATTAAGTCCACTGACCCCAATTGAATATTAATGAGCTAATTAACGGATTTATTGTTATGCACAATTTCTCAAGGAGCAATTTTTTTTTCAAGTGCTATTATTTTTCTAATTATTTTCTATACTTTTTATAATTGAATCTTTGTAGCTGCCAGCATCCTGTTTGTGTCTTGGCAACAAAAAAAAGCCTATTTGGCATCTGTTTCTCCTCTTCGCTCCCTGTAACCACAACACAACGTATTTCTCGACACCATTGTGTTCATCACAAGCACTATACCCCATAGCTTCATTGCCGCAATAGCGTTCCCAAATATTACCTTTTAAGTACATTGTCTCGCCTTTGCCTTTTTAGATATGTACGCAGTGCAACATTCAGGTGTTGTAACACAAAAGTTCAATTACGTGGTTTACCGCAGGCTGCACAGCATGCAAGACTTGACAAAGGTTTAAATGGCCAGTGACAGCTGGGCCTGATAGATAGCATAATCAGCTGATGGAGAGGATGCACTGATGCAGTCCTCTGTGGACAGCTGGAGAGTACAGCCAGCTACTAAGAGAGATGCTAACCTTCGGGGACCGAGTACAGATAATTTGTTAAATGGATGCACAGAATCCGGGAGGTATAACTTTTATTTGTGCATTGCTGTGCATTTCATCATGTTTCGCAAATTAATGATCACGTCCTGAGCCTTTTTTGGGGGCACATATTTTCGCCTCATTGGCGTTGATTATGAGCTTGAATCCAGATCTTCAGAGGGGCGAAATCTGTGTACCGCTCCATAACGCTGCTCTTGTTAAGCTGGCTGCAGATGCCTGGAACTGATGAGTTGTGAGAGTTATATTTCCACCTGCTGTTCTGCAGCTGTGTGTGTAGGGGGTCACCGCTCGATCAGCAGCTGTAAAAAATTCAGGCAACCTGCTTCAGCCAGGAAGTTAAAGCTGTCCTGGAGCTGAATTAGTCCCTCTATTTCAAAGTAGTCAATAAGAGGCAACACAGGTTATCCTGGTCACCTTTTCAACTACCTCGATGTAATTATTATCACATTGTCCAGTCTGGGTGTTTGCCTGAATCTGTTTATAGCTTATCATTAGTTCCTGCTTAATAAAAGCATCAACACCTCTCCTTTTTTTCTTCCTGTATACAACTTAGAATTATGAACTCATTTTGCTGTTGTATGGAAATGTAGTCTCATTACAATAATTTTGCCTGATTCACTTTGCAACCAATATTAGGAATTAGGCCCTACAGTCACGGACAGACTTATTGTGCTATATATCACAAAGTGCATTAGCTTCATGAAACCTGTGAACATTAAAGTGTAGAAATTGTTTTTCAGCTGAACTGATTAATTGATTTTTTACCAAAGACTGACTTAAAGTGTCCAGCTCATGTTTTTCTGTCATTTGGTTCAATGTTTGATTGAAAAATAACCAAATCTGGTATCTATATTTTCTGTTCTGACATTGTTTACACATTTACCATTTATTGTTATACTTGCTCTTTTACTTGCACATAATTCCTAAAAATAAACCTAACTTAAAGTTCAAAATAGCTAATTTCTTCTCAACTTTGAAATGTAAGTGATTCCAAAGATAGATGGAGCTTTTATGACAAAAAGTGACAGACTTTAATTTGAGTCTCCCTAAAAGCTGTAGAAGCCTTTAAACAGTGTTGTTGTAACATTTGCAACATTTCAGACGTGTGGATTTGCTCAGCAAACTTACTAAAACCAGAATCACTTTTCATTCAAAGCTCAGCTTCCCTTAAAATCTTGGGAATGATCTGTTTGCCTTGTTTCAAAATGAAAAATCTGCTACAACCATAAAGGCAGTAACGCTAACATCAGCAGCTTTACTCTGGTCTATGCTTCAATTTATATTCTTGCGCAAATAATTTTTACCTTTTTACCTTTGACGTTTTTTACATCATTCGTTTTAGGGTGTCAAATCTCAAGTTGATGTGTTAATATTGAAATAAAGAAATAAGTATCCCAGGATACTGCGTAGATGTTACCGGCAACACTTAAATAACACACACTCTTTGATGTACCGTAACTCTTTGACCATTTCTGCAATCAACGTAAATCAGCTGATTCTGAAGCAGAGAAAAGTGACTTTTCATATTGGGTTCTCACCAATATGCAACACTTTCATCTTTGCTGATTTATAATACTTCACACATTACTTAAGTAAAGTGTTGCACAACCGTGCAAAGCCGCTTTTCTCTGCAACACAATTAGTTGCAAAGCTGCTTTTCTCTGCTTCAAAGTCAAATTTAGAGATATGTTAATTGCGTAAACGGTTGAATCGTTACGCTATGCAGACATGCGATGATGTGTGGCACATTCAACAATGCACAGAACTTTCATTTTAGTACATGGTTTTAGCATCTGGTGTACACACAGGTTGTTGCTACCCGATGCTAGTCCATGACAGATTTAGAATAATTGGAAGAGGTTTGGTGTAAAATGTCAAAGATTTGCAAATCTGGCGAACCTTGCTCCAGGCTTTTTCTGTCACAGCTCTTTTCCGATATATAAAAGGCTTGGTGTCATATAATCCCGGCTGGGCACAAACCACTACTATTATTTTGTCCAGCAGGTACTTCCTGTTTGGAACGCCAAGTGGAAGGGGTCCCTCAGTTCAGTTTTCTTATGCAGTCAATGGTTTCATGCATTTTTTTTCTTTTTCAGAAACACGTTTGTACATTTACTAAATAGATCAAGAAAATTCGTAATGTTTTGATTGTTTCAGATAGTAATAGGTGCAACATTTTATTAAATCATGACCACAACATGAAGCATATGAGTAAATTGTACAAAACAAAAAAGAAATACTCAGCTATCCATCTATCCATCCATTTTCTAAACCCACTAGGTACCTTTGGGTTCACAGAGCTGCTGGAGCCTGACACGGCGACTCGTTGGCAAAGGCAGGATACACCCTGGACAGGCCATCAGTCCTTTTCAGGACTGCATACACATTTACACTTAGAGACAATTCAGAATCATTTACTGACAAATGAAGCATATTTTTGTACCATTGCAGGAAGCTGGAGTGCCCAAAGAAAACTCGTGCGTGCACAGGAAGAACACACAAGCTACACACAAAGAGGTCCCCACCATGATCTGAATAAGGGCTTTCTCACTGTAAGGTGAGCATGCCAGTCACTACACCACCATCCAGCCCTGAAAGTTATGCAACAACCATAAATATAATTGCATGACTTCAATGTATCTGTTAAAATAGATGATTTTTTAGCAGGTCACAGATTTAGGATCACATCTTATCAACTTTACTATTGCTTTGCATCAGAAGTGAACAGAAAAAAAACAACATCATAAAGACAAAATAAGACTTAAATAACTACTAAAACTTGATGAAACTTTATGATAAATATTTATTGTCTTCAGGATAATCATTTTTGTGATGAAAACTTTCCTCAGAACACTTTTTGAACTCATGTTGGAAAGATAAATTTCATTTGCCAGTGACTTAGACCCCTTGATGGATGTCATGATTGCACAAATGGCTTTCAAGTGAGTTATGCTCGCATTTACATGAAGCCAAAGTGGGCACCAAGATCAGACTGGGGCACATGGTAATTTTTTTTGCATGTAAGTATATAAACGAGGTGCTGAAAGACCCTTCTTTGCTTGGCACTTTAAGGCTTAAAACACAATTCTGAAAGTGCTCAATGTTTTTTCATAAAGAAGGCAATTTTTTCCAACAATCAATTACAATCCATTTCCCCCTATGTGTTAGCACTAATAGCTCCTGTCTGTGCACATAGTGGGGCATGTCTCGTAAATATACAGTGTTTTCCTTTTAAATGTCTTATAATATGCACAGGGAACACAGAAACACACTATGACAGAGGGTCGGGGCATTAAAGCTGGAGAAGCAATTCAGAGCTTCTGCGTCAAAGAACTGAGAATGGAGCCATTTGTGGCTTTTTTCCCATTAGCCAGATTGAATTACTGTGTTTTACTTTTAAGGGCCATCTGTTCTAGTTTAATTCATATTTCTAAATCTGTCATGTTGTGCACGTATGTGTATGCGTGTGTATGGCGATGTGTTTGTGTGTGTGTAGAAAATGCTTTTTTGAAAAAAATAGTAAAAGTTCTTTTGCAGAAAATCAAGAGGATGTATGTAACTATTGTGACAACTGCAAATGACATAAATGCTGTTACCGTGTGCGTACCGTTTGTGATGAGCACCATGCCGCACCGCTTGTTGTTGTAGAGGCAGCTGAGAGCGATCTGTTGTCAATAAATTCAAAGTACGTTTTTTTTTTTAAACATCTGTCACATTTTCAATATGGAACAAAACACAAAAAGGTTTGTCCCATTTCTTCCCACATGAATAATAAAAAAGCAAAAGCCGAAGAGAGCAAAATGACAACACAGACGGAGGAATGTTCTCTTAAAGGCTGGGATGTAAGACCTTTGAATAAATTAAAAATGAGACAAGTAAAATGAGGTGTTAAAGTGACAAGTTTAAAAAATATTTACTACTACTACTACATTATTTTGGCTGATGTGGTGTCTGTGTTACTATTTACAGATAGAGGTGGGGTACCTCAACTGTACCCATTTTAGTAGCAATTAATCAATGGATTGATTTATATTCCTACTATCCTGCCTGGCATTCAAAGTACCAAAATGAAAAAAAAAAAAATCAGCTAATAAACTGTAGGAAGCCTTTACACACAAAAACAATAGTATTGAAACCACAAGCTAGTGTATAAACAAACACTACACACATGCGCTTCTTTTGTATGAAATACAGCATTTTTCCAGTACTTTAAAAATTGTTTTCACATCAAATTGGTTTTTAAGTTTTTAATTTCTCAAGTTCGATCTGACACTTTTAGTCCCATATCCTATTTATGTATATTTACCATAATTATAACAGACAAAAATGGCCGTATGAAAGAAAATATGAGGAGGCTATTGAGACGACCACAGCATGAGAAATCTTTTCAGGTATAAACCTTTAAACTGATTTCTTGATACATTTTTTTTAAATTCTTTTTTTTTACAAGTTAAATGTAGGCCTCTGAGTGTGCTTATTGTGAAGATTCATGCCTCTTTTTTCTCTTTTCTGTCAGGTTTTTTCAGTCATCTCGTGTGTTGCGGCTGTGTTTACTGGCTTTCTGTTTTCCCCTCTGCACTACAAGCACACCTGGGTTCTTTTTTTTGATGATCACAGCTGCTTTTTGTTGACTAATTATTCCTCGGTGTTTAATTCCCAACTTTTCCTTCAGTCACTTCCAGATTCTTTATTTTATTACATGTTTTTGGTCCTCCCACCTTTCATTAATGTCAAAACCTCACTTCGACACTTTGCTTTTAGTCAAGTTAAGGTTTTGTTTTTGTCAATAAGATGGTCTCTTGCATTTGGGTTCATCAACCACAATTTATGACACTGTTTCCAGTTGGTTTACTTTAAAGTTTAAAGTTTATTGCGACTGCAATAAACATGATGCAGTGAAAAGTGTGGGATAATATGGGGATTGGCAAATGCAGAAAGAAATACTTCAACTTTTCTTCAAGTTAGACAGTATTTATCACTAGTGCACTGATTCACTTCAAAACATTTTTTTTGTAGCCAATGTTGTTGGGCTTTGCGTTGAGCCGTGTCTGTGCCTTCCTATCGTCTTTTGAATTGCAGCTGAATTTGGAAGAGTCAGTAAAAGGTTAGAGATCCACTGTGAGCCGCAGAGATGGCGGTACAGGGCTTTGGGGGGAACAAACCATTTCCCTGCCAACAGAAAGACTACCGAACAACCTCTTCACAGCCCAGCAGGCCTCGCACTGTCACCGAGTCCTACGATTGAATTGAATGGTCCACAGATTACTCAATTATTTCTATACCAGCCTTCCATGGCAGACTAAAGGCCTATTATTGGAGGGACTGAGACCATAGGAACTTATTACATGTGTGACCTTTTAAAGCCTTTCACCGTGATGGATCTCAGGTGAGAATTTACGGGAATCAATTTTTATCTGAAAGCTCGATGCTTGCTCACCAGCACAACCCTGTGAAACATTCACTTTATAAAGTGAGGGGGTTAAAAAAAGTAGAAAAGCAAAAGAAAAACCCTTGACTGCTGGAAACAGGCGGAATTTTAAGGCAATCCAAATGCCTCTGTGTCCTTTTCCCCCAAATTATAAAGACTTTGAAAAAGAGGGCTGGTGTAAGTGCAGGAGTATTGCACTTAATCAAGGTAGAAATACAAAGCCAGCTCCCCAAAGGTTCACATCAAAAGGTGCATTCTACTTTGAGAGCTATTTAATCAGTTAAAACACAGATGGCAGGCTGCCGCAATTAATTAATCATATATGAGGCATCCTTTACTTGCTTGCAGAAAGTGTGTCAGAGCTGCAGAGATCTCCTTTGGATTTCATTGTTCATCTGAGCCACCATAATAATTGCTGAAAATGAAAAAGATTGGCTTTCTTTCTCTATTTTTTTTAATAATCTACTCTGGAGTTAATATTTAGAAGTAGATCCACTACGCTCCATGTGTGTGTTTTCTGTTCTCTTGTGTGGTATGAGCAGTTTAAGAACTTTGTGAAGGAAAAGCCTCTTCATGCAAACAGTCCAAAGGATAAACCCAAATGCCCAAAACATAAGCACTAAACATCTCCGCGTAGTTTTACTGAAATTTCACACCGCCCTCGGCAGAAACATTCAAGTGCCCACTTTCAATGAAAAGTCTATGTAATATGTGATACTGGGATGGTGTCCTCTGTAATTCAAGGAAGTGACAATGATTTGAAAATTGATTGCAGAGCAGAAATGAAGAATTGCGGTTTATGCCCTCCCGGAAAGATATGACACCATGTCTGTCATTCTTCGGAATACAGCAGAGCAAAGAAAGAAAGAGTGAAAGAAATATTGTGGAGCAAGATTCATGAGATTTGAGGCAGTTCAACATTTTGCACCAAACTTTTTCCAATTGTAGTGGTGGACATGTGCTAGTAAGGCCACACAAGGTCACTAATACAACTGCCACCGTGTGTTAGGGAGGGATTGGCAGAATCTTTAGGATTTCCTGCTGCCTCCTAATTTTTCTGAAAATCATTTCATGAATGAATGTAGACGGCGGCCGTCAGGTGTGCAGAATGGCCCGCTTTTTATATACCACTGGGCTACAGAGTGGCTGGCGGCAAAGAGGAATTTGATATGGACTGCCGCTGTCTGGAAACATTTACACATCGTCCAATCAGAGCTGCTGCCAGCCGGCGAACCGGCTGCCACCGCCCTGTGGCTGCCCACACTACACTTCTGGTAAATCTGTTCTGCAGATTAAACAATAAAGTAAACAGTCAATGTATTTCCTGATTTCCTGCAACACCCTCTTCATTGTTTTTCTTCTGATCTTTTTGTCTGACCTCTACATGTCTTTCCCTTCACCAGTTGATATTGTGGAAATGTTCAGGTACGTAATAATGGCTCAAAAGAGTTCCTTGTGAGGCCTGGTCTAACATTACCAACCTGAATAGCAGTTTCCACACCATACTTTTCCACAGGTCTGCATTGTAGACAGAAGCCCCCCAGGTACCCACTGCTCCTCACTCACAATCTCATGCAGGGAAAGTGCATCTCCTGCGGAACCACTCTTGCTGTGAAGTAAATGTGTGAACAGTAGCTGTAAGAAAGTTCTGTATCAAATTGTCCTTATATTTTTTTCTGTATATCCTCTATTTTTTAGATTTGAAAATGTCTCTATTTTTTTCAATCTTTTGGGAAAACTTTCAAGTTCACATGGATGCCCGGCTCAGAGATGGAGGCAGGTCCTGGCACACATGATGGTGACTTTTTTTTGTCTGTCACAGACAAACTGTTAAAGACCAACTCCAATGAAATAGGTATTTTTGGTGTTTTTAACGTTCTTATTACATTTTTCTGATGATGGAGGACATATACAAAGAAGACGAAAGAGTTATTTGATGAATATTTCTTTACTCAAATCAGGAAGAGACGAACCAAATAATCAAACCTTCTTCAAAAGCAAGAAGAATATAAAAAGTTGAGGATCCAGACTTGATGTGGTGGTTGAAAGAATTCTGATTATGTTTTTTTTTTGTCACCAGATTGTGACTCAATTTTATGTGTTTTTCAGGCTTTCTTTATTATTTTATGGGTCCAATAAAAATATTTTGCATTCACCATTGCTCATTTTTACTTCAACGTTGTCACACTTTTTACTATCGTTTCCTCAAGCCTCTTCAAACTCTTCTTCAAACTCAAGGAGATCATCTAAATTAAAATAGGAAAATAACTCTTATCCCACACACACCCAATAAAACACAAACATTTCTTTGAGAGATAAAAAAAAATTGCACTTGCAAAAAAAACAAACAAAACAAATTTCATATTTTATCCTGAGAACTACAATAAACACAAAACAAGCAGTAAATAACCTTATCAGAAAGCTGATTACCAATGCAATTTATTGCTCACTCCAGGACTCTGCTTAAGCAAAACAGTGAAGGGGCCCACATTCCAAATCTCCTCTCCCTCAAGCTCTTTGCTTGCTACGTTATTAGCTGGGCTGCTTGGTGAGGAGCCTCTCTGATCAACTTATTATACTTTGCAACACCCCGGCTTCTGCTGAAAGGAAAAGAACAAAAAGCGAGAAAGAAAGGCTTTTGATTGAGGTCATCCTTTTATTCATCACGATGCGAAGCTAAGCTTTGCCTCCTCCTGCATCAAGGCTATTTTCAATATTAGGATCAGTCTTTGCACAGTCATCAGACAAATCTCAGCAGTCAGAAAGTTCCCTAATGTCATTAAATGCTTGAAGATACTTGATGTATCTCAAACTGTTTACTTTTGATCAGTCTGTGCAATGCTGAAAGAGAATTATCAACCTATAAAGAAAGATTGCAGTCCTGCAGATATATGCTGGGATGACAATGTTTCCGCTATCAGACACAAAAGGTTTGGCAACTTGTGAATATATCTGATTACTTTTGCCCTCACTGACATTTCCCATCAGACAGATAAAAAACAGCAAATGAAAAAAGCCTTTTTTTTTGGAGGGGGGCCTGCATTTCACACCTTAAATTAGCTTCAGCTGAAGAAACTGATGATGGAGGAATAAGCAAAGAAAGTAAAAACTCTGCATAATGTTTTGGAATATAAATTTAGGCTCTGATGGCAAAGGAGAAAAAGCAATGTGGGGATTATTCACAGTTATATAATGTTAGGAAGAAAACCAGGCGCTTCTCATTTTGGTCACTTATCCCTCATTGTAAAGGTCTGTATATTTCATTGCTGGTGCAGCAGCTTAGGGGATACATTTCAAAGCAGCAAATAAAAATTGGCTAAACTTCCAAAATTAGCACTTCAAAGTCAAACATGATTTGCAGCGAGGGAAGGGGTGGAAGCAGTGTGACTGTGAAAGTGTGTTTGTAAAGGCTAGCTGTGTGTGTATGTGTGAGAGAGAGAATGTGTGTGGGAGCTGACATGCAGAGTTCAACATTAGGCCTTAGAACCAATTTCTAGGCAAATTGGTTTCATTTAAGAATGAGATCACAGAGTAAGCAAACCTCTTTTAGGGCAAGTTCATGCATCTGTAGCCGTTTATTGGAGTTTTATATGCACTGCTTGTAGGTAGAATATGCATAATCTTTGCCATAGGCAACATTCTATAGTTGGCATGTTCACGTTCACCTGCTATTACTAGGAATTTAAAGAGTTTCTTTCATTATATTGCATTCTGTGAGGAAGAGCTGCACCACTAATTACGTTTTTTGTTTCCTGTGTGGCCTGCAGCTTTGTTATGGAATCAGTGCTAATCAAAGCAACATGTAATTCATCTGATTGTCCTCTGCAATCTCTTTCTCAAAACCCAGGAAGGTTCATGAACAATCAAGTCAAATGTGTTTGAGTTCATTAAAAAATCAAAAATGAAAAAAAATACTGCTTTGTTTTGAAAAGAACTGCAGTCACACAAAGGATTTGTCACAACTGCCCTCACAGGTGGATATGGACTGTCTGCAGGTGAAAAATGGGTAATCTGGCGGGGCATGCAGGGATTTTAAAATTGTAGACAACCTGGTGAGCCCGTAAGGCGTAAATGTTCATGAACATTTCTTTTCTTTGGGCGTGCTGCAGGGGTCAGTTTATTGTGTAGATCTACTCCAATGGAAATTGTATTTTTTGTGTTTTAACATGTTCTTGTAGCATTTTTCTCAAAATGGAGGACATACTGTACAAAAGAATGTAAAACTGCATTTTAAAACTGAGTGTAAACAAAGAAAAGTGACACAGCTAACTTCTGTGCCAACAGTCCCGCCCACAACCCAGAATTGAATTTCTAATGAGCTCCTGCTGCTCTGCAGAAAATAGGTCTTCAAAAAAAAAACAACACAAGCTGTTGGATTTTGGGGAAAAACTGCATAATCATAATTAAAAAGCCACTGGGAACAATTTCACAATACAAAAAAAACTGTAGTAGGTAGTGGGGGACTTTAAGCAATAGTCAGGGTGACGTAGGTGAGACGCAGAATTGACCCTTCTGAGTGCATGTGTCACTGTTGTGAGAATCTTTGTACATTTATTTCATTGTGTCAAGTAACTTTTTTTTACAGATGGTTCCCCTGTTTAGTCTGGTTATGCAGCAGGTTTCTTTCTTTTCACAAGTTTTCCTCTTGAGCTACACAAGCATAAAAGAAGTAACACAGCTGAACAAAGATGCATTAAACACAGAAACAGGAGAGCAACTGTTTTAAAGAATGATAGATTGTTATAAGACAGCTTTTTCACAACCAGCTATTGTTTACATTTTTACGATTGACTTTACGTTCTTTGCAAATACCGGTGTAAGCCCAATGAGACAACTATGGTTGTGACATTGGGCTATATAAATAAAATTGAATTGAATTTTACCTCAAACTAATAAAAGGTGAGCCATTCAGACATCAGTTTACTGAGAAGTCAAGTTGACAGAACATCGAGCCTGAGTCCTTACCAAAAAAAAAATATTGTGGCTTGTGCTGATCATTGAAATGTTTTGCACCAATTGTGGAACGATTTGTGACTTCCAACAGAATAAAACTTTCAGAAAGCGCAGCATCCATGTGTTCAGGACAACTTCAGAGGCCTCTACTGTGTGACTCACTCTGTTCTTTTACGATGGATGATGTTATAATTGAATAACTTGTTCAAAATGAGCTCATGATATAGTATTTTGCTCTTCGTCTGTGTTGCTCTGGCTTCAGAAGTTATTTAGAAAACAACAAAAAAATGCACGTTATTTTTTTAATGTAAAAACAAATTGCCATGTCCTCCCTAAAAGACTGAAGCGGGACAGGAACAACGCTTGAATTGTGCTCTGCCCAACTCAGCATCATTCCTAAATTAAATGACTTTAAGAAATGACAAAGAAAAGGGCGTTTTTTGGACTCCACCCATAGGGACACCCTCCAGTTGGCCATTAAACAATTGTGCCTAGCATTTGAGCTCCTATAAGATCAACATTTTTGATTTGAAAAACAATTCAAATTCTAAATAAGCAAATAAACCCCAAACTGATGTTTGAAACCAGACTGTACCATTATATTTTCTTGTTTTGCAATAATTTTTTTTACATGGACATTCTTTCCTTCTTGGTACCGGCATCCAGCGGTCATTTCAGGATGCTGGTTGGGTTTTGAATCTGGGATCTGAAAGTGCAGGTTGGTCCAGGATGATAAAACATTCAATAGTTGTGACAGGAGCACAGGAGACTGTGTCAAAAGTTCAGAAAAAGTCAAACTTTTTACCCCTAAAGTCAATCAAAAAAATGTTTCAGTTTAACATAGAATTTCCATTTATTGTAATCTGGTTTGAAGTGATAGAAACGGATGATCTGAAGCAGCTAGCATTGCTGTGACTTTAGAAACTGCTGTGCAAAGCACTATGAACAGTGGGGTTGTTTTGTTAGTGATTCTGATGACCTTTATCAACAAAATGCAGTTACTGTTACTTCAAGAAGTTACACAATCAGAGAGTTTTTGCTAAGATTTCCCAGCATTTTCTTTGAACAGTTCAGCTGTGTTTCATGATCAGTTTTTGCTTGTTCAAATTTACGTCTCTTCGTTTAAAGTGTCAAGACAAGTTCCAATTGTAGCCTATATGGTTGAGGTGGACCTCTATTTTACCTTTTGCCGACTGGTTGATAGAAAGGATTGTTACTTCAAATTTTGGGTAGGGGACAAAAATTAATATTAAAATTAAGTTTTTTGAGTGACTGCGTGAGAAAGAAGAAGAAGAAACAAAAGCAGAAATTCCGTTTGTGTTTTGTTGCTGTCCTTACCTGATCTGTGTTCTTCATCATCAAACTTTGATCGTTTATGTGGTGTTAAGCTGCAGACACACCGGCCATGTGATGCATTTCCAATAACCTGCTAAAAGGGGAATTTAGAATGCTTTTAGCATCTGGTGTTCACGCTGGCTGTCGCTACCTGATACAAGCGCATGTACTCACAGTTGGAAGAGGTTTGGTATGAAATGTCAAAGTGGTACAAATCTTGTGAATCTTGCTCCAGGCTGTTTTTTTCACAGCTCCATTCCGATATATGAAAGACTTGTTGTCATATAATTCTGGCTGGACAAAACCCCCAATTATTCATTTCTCCTTCATGATCAATTCTCATCTTGTTGACACTTCCGTATATTTAATAAGATGCTCCCCGTACATCACTACTACATCGGTGTCCCTGTTCAACTGGTTTCATTTTTGGTGTGCATTCAGTGGCCGCGCGTTTTGCACGTATAGCCTGAAAACGGACTTAAAAACTTGTGCAGCGTAAAAGTTTTGGATGCAGAAGCCCAAAACGCACATATACATGCATTTAAATAGACTTTTCATTGGAAGTGGTCATTTGAACATGCATTGCTGCGCCCGGTGTGAATGTAGAATTACTCTTATGTCACTCACACAGATTTGTAAGTGAGCCAACTTTGGTTAATAATAATAATAATAAAAAACATGCAAATCTACCTCATTTGCACAACCTTTGAACACATCTGTGCAAGTGTGAGTTTTACAGCCAAACTATTGGGAGTTCAAACAGCTGTGTTTTCTACCACTAAGACAGAATTTTCTATTCAGGCTCTTTAAAGAAGAAACCCTTCCAGACTGCAGTTTCTGCCTCCCACCAAGAAAACTGATGAAAACATTGTTATGCAGCTAAATATCAGTATTTTTCATGTAGCAATAATTAGATTAGTTCCTCACCAAGATTTAGATTATACATTCCACTTCACAAAATAATCTGGTACATGTTTTTATGAGTGTAACCTGTAGTGATCAAAAAATACATGCCCTCCTGTCATTCCTTTTTTTTTCTCCCAAAAAACTCTCAAGCACAAAATTACATTTTGCATAATTGGAACTGCTGTAGAGCTGATGGATCCAGAGTGAAATGCAGAACCATAGTTTTGCTTAAAGAGTTTGGCAGCCTTTCTCCCAATCTTTATTTATTTTTTTCCCTCTCCTGCAGCTCCTGTTCTGTGTGCACCCTTTATGACCACACTCTGCTGACAGTCACCCCATGTCAATATGAGTGCCTGTCAAGAGAGATCATGCATCACATGTATCGGGGCAGATAATGAACAAGAAGGAAGGGCACTTCTTAACACCCCCTTGTGTGCGACATATGACACCAGCCAAGCTAATTGAACAGATGCCAAAATGCAGTAATCAGGAACACCGAAGAGGCTGGAGAAGTCACAAACTTGAGTCATAACAGCGCAACATTTGGTGCTTAAAAACTTCTCCGCCAACACAAACAGATGGGAATGCCAAGCTGCATTGCAGGTGTGAGCATAAACCGCGAGGGTGTGGGTCATGTTTTTTAATCGCTGATGTGCACGTGTCCTTATTGTAATCTTAGTTTGCCTTGCACATAAATAGAAAACGCAGACAGTAATAGAAACACACATCCACATCCACATGTATTTGAGCACAGGTGAACAACAGAACATTTGAGAAAACGTCTTCCAGTGTGTATGAACCCAAAACCTGGATGAGGTTACCTGTTTTGTTGGGGTTTCTCATTATTTCATGGGCGAATGAGCAATCAGGCTTACTGCATGAAGCCTGATTGTTCCCCTCTGTAAATCAATTCGGGAATTGCAATTAAAATGTTCTCTTATGTGGTATAATTGATGTCTACCTAATCCTTTATTTGCACACCTGCCAGTGAGTCTGAATTTTTAATGAATTTCTAATTAATGCTCTTTGCACACTTAATTTATGTGTTGGCGAATTATATTGCCTTTCTGTGTTCTGGCAGGGAAGCGCTTACAGAATGTCACACCTGGGTCGAAAAATTAAGTTTGCTCTTTTTTGTCAGAATAACACTTTGTTGAAAAGTGCAGAGATGATCTACAAGTCTTAACACTTTTACTCAAACTGCTACATTTGCACTCACTGGACAGCTGTGAATTAGGTGGAGCAGCTGACCACTGAATGAGGTGAGATGGTTGGTAGTTGGACATGAAGGCCCCGAGCAACCTGATAAGTGTCCATGTCAGGGTTGAGGACATAGGGTTGTTCTCCTGCTTGTTTTCCAACAAACCCTGCTTTGGTCTGCGCTAACTGGCAGGACACACCTGATACAAATAATCTGATGCGTGTCGTGTAAGGCAAGGATATCTAGAAAATATGCAGACTCACCAGCCCTAGAGGCCTGGATTTGCCACAAATAGATCTGTGCAATTACTCTAGCCCACTGTAGAGATGTCCATCTGATCCTGTCACTACACTGCAAAAACAGCTTCCTAAAAATAAGTGAAACATTCTTAATATCTAAAAAATGTTCTTTCAATTAGCAAAATATTCTGCCAATGAGTTAAGAAAAATTGCCTCACCAAGGATTTCTCATTTTTAGAAAAAAAGTTATATTCACTGAGACATGCTTTCTAAAAACTTAGATTATTTTACTATTGGAAATTTTTGTTGATAAGATTATTTTTCTTGCAAGACAGAAAACAAAGCATTTTCTTTTTAAAAACAAGGATTTTCTTATCTTAAAATGCAGTTTCTTCTGCGTACATTAATGCTGATATATACTGTATATACTGTATATATATATATATATATATAAAGTGGGTTTCAATTAATCAAATCAAACGTTAGATCCTCCTTACAGTCATATGATTGAATATAGTGGTTTAGTTTAGTTTTTCTTAGAATATTTAATCTTGCAGGTTTTTCAAAGCAAGTAACCTCCTGCATGTAATATTGTTAGGGGACATCTCTAAATTAAAGTTTTTATCTAAGCTTAACAGAATCATTTTAAAGCTAAAAGTACGAAACTCTTCAAAGTAAACAATTCCTTGATGGATGAGGTGAAGATTTGACAGCTGTGATTTACTTTGTCCACTGGCTCCTTGTCTGCATGTTAGAAATCACCTCAACTGACAAACCGACACGATCGCACATCTCCATTAACTGAGTCTTCTGGGAAAACTGCAGCTCTGCACATCTGTGGCTGATGAGTCTGAATGAGCTTGAACTCGATGAGTATTTATTTTCTCTCATTTATTTGCTGATTCATTTCATTTCCGAACCACATAATCAGATGTCAATTAGTGAAGCTTGAATCACAGAGCAGCTCAGCTCATGGATGATACCTGCATGGTCTTACTATATCGACAAAACTTCTTTTTATTTCAATAAAAGGCTTTATTTACTTAATTTCTGCACAACAATATGGATAAGATTGTATATCTGCATAAAGCAGCTTATAAAATTTCAATTCTTAACTTTTTTCACAACTTTGGCTTTCATGGAAGAAGGAAAAAAAATCAACAAACCGTGAACATTTAAGAATCTTTAATTCACACTAGTAATAAAATTGCATTACATTTCATAAAATAAATGTTCCGGTTTATATATACAAAGAAAACAGACTGTACATACCCTCCAGTGAACCATTTCTTCAAGAAAAGGAAAAACAAACCTGAACAAATTTCACAAAACATACAAGCAATACAGTGCTCAGCTAAGCAGGCACAACTGTACATCAAAATTTGTAACTGCTCAGTGTTAGGGGGGAGGGAGGAGGGGGTGGGGTGGGAGGGGCAAAAAGTTGAACATTTACAATACAGTCCTTAAGGACTAATAAAGGTGTCTTAAAAAGTATTGCAGGCAAGCAGACGGACGCTTGTCTTTTTCTAAGTGCAGCAGAACATCCATCTGGCGTGGTAAGGTGTAGAGCCGATTGTTGCTGCAGGAAGGTCCTAACTATTGAACGTGCGTCTCAAAGCTGCCGTTCAGTTGGCCTTCTTCATAGTCCATTTGACACAAAATCATGTTGTTTTTTAGGAAAAACTTGTCTCCCACGCAAAACCTGAAACAAGAAGCAAAATCACGGTCATAAGCCACGAAACTCCTGGAACAAGCCAAAATAGTGTTGCTGTGTGTTTGGCAGTCAGTGCAGCAGATGATGATTCTGTTTGACAGTACAGAGATGTTTCACATCACACAGACCACAGAATCACAGATTCAAAGCCCGTTTTCATGGCCATCATGAATGGGTGACCTCAAATAAAACTATTTCAAATGACTTCAAATAAAAAAAACCCGTCCTATTTTAAAGCAAACAGACACGACCGTTGGCATCCAATGAAAGGCAGGTCAACTCTCTTTTTGGCTGGGTAATACGCCGCGGCGCTGCAGGAGTCTCACAGGAAATGGTTAGCTTTTTACACACCAGTTTAGCTCTAGTGCTCAAAACCATTTTTTCCCTTCTCAAACTCTAAGTCAACTGAAGAGGGAAAATAACCCACAGCAGCCTGGCGTCCCCTTTTTCTGTTTGTGTGACACAGTGGACACAGCTCCATAATGTGACTTACGGAGAGTGAAGATAAGAGCATGGCTGAAAACAGCTTGCCTCAGTAATATGCCAGGCTTATAACACATTAAAAACAAACCCAAAAAGCTGGTAACAGCCACGGCAATGCTCTGCCAGATGAGACCTGGCTGCGTGTCTGCCAGCTGAGAAGAGAGACAGGGGTCATAATTCCCTTACAGCAGGTGTTCACTATGGTAACTGAATCTAGACTGCACAAGGTTAATGGGCTTATGCTGTGTGAAGGAACAGGGTCACAGCACCCCTGACAAGCATGCAAAGGATGCTCCGCTTTCAGAGCGGGACCATTACCTACAAAATATTAAGGGTCGAAAGCAAAATTTGGGTATGTCATATTCTATAGATGTCACACCATGGGCTTTGTGTTCTCTGCAGTTTTATAATAGATGCTGTTCCTTTGGCAACACTATACTATAGCTGGGGGGTTCTCTTTTTTTGTCCTTTGTTAAGCAAGACATATTTTTGCAAGTTCATTCCTACTTTGAACAGACGTTTTCATTCCTGTGTCTTTAATAAATTAATTTAAGGACCCACTCCATTCATTCATTCATTTTCCAATCCGCTGTATCCCTTTCGGGGTCACGGGGTTGCCGGAGCCTAACCCGGCAACTCATGGGCGAAGGCAGGGTACACCCCTGGACTGGTCGCCAGTCTGTCGCAGGGGCCACAATCACACACCCATGCACACTCACATTCACACCTAGAGACAATTTAGAGTAACCAATTAACCTACGAAGCCGGAGTCCCTGGAAAAAACCCCGGAAAAAACCCACGCATGCACGGGGAGAACATGCAAACTCCACACAGAAAGGTCCCCCAGCCAGGACTTGAACCAGGAACCTTCTTGCTGCGAGGCAGGAGCGCTAACCACTGCGCCACCGTGCAGCCCGGACCCACTCCAATGACAGTCATATTTTTGGTGTTTTTAACATGTTCTTGTAGTATTTTTCCCATGATGGAGGACATGTATAAAACAATTTAAGATGAAAACTGTATTTCTGAGAATGTCTTTATTCAAATGGTGTTAGCTCAGGAGCAGATATAACCTGTGGTTTGTAAAAGCTCAAGTTTGTGACGCAGATACTGACATTGGCGAGCCCAAGTCTCCCTGGTCCTCTACAATGCTGAAGCAATCCACGTGTAAAACAATAGATCCATGTACGCCTTCATTTTCCTCTTCTGAGCTGCCGGCTGGCTCAAAACTGTACGGCTGCATAATTGTGATATTGCTTGCTGTTTTTGTTGTTGTTTTTTTTTGCCACGCTATTGTTGACTTGGGCTTATGAGCTGCTATAAGCTAGCGGGAGAGAACATGAACAAAAAGCTGAAGAGAAATTAGTGGAGCTAACCACCACTGACAGTCCTGCTCACAACCCAGATGAAATTTCTGATGAGCTCTTGCTGCTCTGCAGAAAATATCTTAAAAAATGACAGCGGCTTTGTGATTGAGGCTAAAAACTGCATAATCATAATTAAAAGACAACTGGGTGTGATTTTACAGTAAACATATATATATATATATATATATAGTTGGAGTGGGTCTTTAAGCAAAACCTGATGTCTATGTTTTAGCACAAAAAAAAATGACATCCAGTTGCAGCTTTGATCATAAATCTGCATAAGGACAATGCTAAGTTTGACTCTAAACACTATGTTGGTAATATTGGTTTGGCCTTTAACGTTGACCATACCTTTATCAAATAAAAAAAAAAAAAAAAATACAATTCTAAAGAGGATCTGGTATAGAAGCTACCGGCCATTTTCTTTTCTTTTTGTTGATTTAAGTTCCCCATTCTTACCTCTGGTTACAAAGCTGACAGGCAAAACAGTCCAAATGGTAAACATTATCTCTGGCTCTCATCACCATTTCAAAGGCTGGGATCAGTTTACTGCAAGCTGCACAGTTCCCTGTTGTGCCGAAGAGCCTACAAGGCAGAAAGGAAAAAGAAGTCAGAGATCAACCCACCTTCTTTTTGCTTGTTTTATAATAAAAGAGCAAGCCGGTGCGGCAAAGCAGCAGTAACAGAGATGCTAAAAACATGTATGTGAGTGTCAAAAACAAAACGGACCACTTGACTTGAATATTCTAAATTAATTTATTTTAATAATAATTAAAACAACATTATTTTTGCTTCACAAAATCATCAAATAATAATAATAACACATAGGACAGCCAGTTACAATCCCATAAAACTGTAATAATTTCTTTGGCATCAATAATTTTTTTTCAAAGCTGTCAACAATTAAAAATTCACTTTCCACTCTGAGTTCTAGTTTTTTTTGGTGCAAAAACTGAAAGATATAACTCTATTGTTCAGGGTTATGAGCGAGGAGGCAAGTAAGGCAAGTGTTAAATGTCAAAATTGCAAAAAGAAGGAAGGGATTGAGCTTTTTTTCCTCTGAGCAGAGCAAATTCACAATTCTTTTCCTGGCCAGATTTACATTCTCATTGTTTAAGCTTCTGTCTCTGTTTAATTTGGAGATTTGGGATCACAGATAGATTTATATATTCTGCAGCAGGAGAAGGATCGCTTCACAGCTTTGCATGAGGCGATAAGGCAACTGCAGATTGTCATTCCGGCGATATGTTAAACACTTTTTGCCAAACTTGTGTGGCTTTGACAGGGGAGCCAGTGTTGATATTCTGCCTCGTTTGTGCTTATCCCATTCAGCTGCCTTCACCTTGTTAAACCCCCCCCCCGAAGACTAGAATGCAGGGTATGTGTTTTTTTGCCCTGCCTGGACCGATCAGCATGTTTTCCTCAAACGTCTTATTTTATCAGACAACAGTACAAATGATCTTGCTACAAAGATGACCATCACATCATTGTTTTCCACCATTCACCCCCAAATGTGTTAATTTCTTAAATATTCCTTTTGATTTTAATTCCTGATTCAGATTAGGTGTTTTTTTTTTGCACTAAATATAACCTGCTGCTCTGGTCCAACAGTCTGTGTACTAGGCATAAAAGTACGGTGGCCCTGAAGTGTCAACAAATCAAAACATGTTGAAAATAGCAATGACAGTTAAAAAAAGCAAACAAATAAAATAAAAATTGCGTTTTAGAAACCAAAGCAAATTTCCAAAAATTCCAAAATAACTATGGCAATTCTTGTCATTAATTTGCATTGAGTGACTTGATAAGATTTTCCCTTCAGAGCCACCATACAAAATGCTTTTTTTTTTGTTTTGTTTTTGTTTTTCATAACAGAGATCATCACGGACAACCAAAAACCCATGAATGAGCAAACAAATGCTCGAACTCAACTGTGCTCTCCTACATCTTTTTTTTTCATTAGTATATAAAGCAACTATTTCTATTTCTTTTGGAAAGTGGAGCAAAAGTTAGACCCTTGAAACATAAATCTACAATATACCTGATTAAAAAAATATTTTAGGACACTGATCATAATATGGGAATCTAACTAACGATCTAATTATGACACACATGAAAAAATGTCTTGACCTAATATTTAATGAGACACTGATGCTCTTTTAATGGGATTTTACTGGAGCCAGAGATGTCGGGGTGTTTTTCCAACAGAGCTGTTGACCCATCTCAGGATTAATCCTTTCTGATTTGACAGCCAAAGCAATGGCAATTTCGGGGGGGCGGCGGTGCTGGAGATGATGGAGACCAACCTGGACTATGTTTGCAAAGTCCACATTGTATCACCTGGTGTTGCGGTGGGTTTTGTAAAGAAAATTGCTTGCAGATGTGGATAATTCCACATTACATTTACTCAGCATCATTTTTTTCCTTACTTTTTAAAAAGTTGTACTTCGAGTAGTTCTAGAGCACCAACTTTTCTTTCTTTATTTATTTTTTTTACAAATACTTGAGAGGATTGTTGATAAAAAAATAATTGTATTCTAACTCAGATTTATTCCAAAATGTTGTGTTTTGATGCAAACCTAACCCTTTGCTTACAAACATCAGATAACCCATGTAAGTCGTCAATCAAAAAAGAAGAAAAAAAAGAAGTGACTTCATTCAACTTTGGTATAATTTCTACATGGGAAAGAAAAAAACACATTGGGCATTTATATCAGCAAAACTATCAACAAAAATCCAATATCCTACACCTCGTACATGTAAAGTTTTTCTTTTTTGGTGACAGACTGCATCATGACTAGTTTGTTCACACCAAGGGACTCTTCCATTTTTGACCATATTTTAGCTGACAGTAGTCCCATGTAATAAAGTCCTTTTCTCCATCTCATAGAAAAATAGTCTATTAAGGAACTGAACCAGCATTTGTCACCTACATAGCCTGGTATTCACACTCCTACAAAAGCCACTAAGATTATCATAAGCTGTCATTGTAGCCTGTCTCTATCACTTGAGACTGGGCTGCAGACATGGTGCTTAACTGATACACTCAGGTTGGAAAAATGACTGTAAAGTACAAAATTTAAATGTAGCTTTTTTTTTTGTGTGTGAGCAAGTCCTGCTCAATCACCTTCAAATCAAGCAGCAGCCCACTTCTTTCATGCAAACATGATTGCATAATCTTCTTTGTGATTTTCAATCACAGAAATAAATTTGGCATAAAGAAGTTGGAAGAGAAGGAAAGGCCATGAACATGGCTATGTCCCATTCACACAGTTCTCCAGCCAAGCCTTGATGCGTCTGGGTTTCTATGGCGAACTAACATATGGTTTAATTAAGCTCTATGTGTTCGGAGAAGATTACAGCGTAAAGGGCTTACTAAAACACATTAGACTTTTCTTTCTACCCTATGCACAAAGTTGTAATCAAGTGAAGAAGCCACCTCATAATAGTCAGGGGACACCGTGTAACATCAGGTGAGAGCATATGCTAATAAAACCCAGAGACAAATGGAAATTGGTGGGTGGTTTTGTTCCTTTGAGATTTTAGAAGAGTAGGAAGGTTAATTTTAAATGTAATATTTTATACAATGTGTGGGTCATTTATAAAAATAAGCCTTTGTAGTCATCATAGGCAGCTTCAAATCTTCATCACCACCCATTACATTTGGGATATCTCAGGGATTAACTTTAGGTCAGATTATTTCTTCTGTTTACATGCTTTTCTCTCAATCAGATTATCCACCCTCGCGATTTGTCTCATTTTCCAGTGATGCCGATGACATACTGATATACTTTTTTTTTGATAAACTGTGACCTAAGACTCACTGCTGCGATGACAGCCTGTCTCAGGGATGTGAGCTGTCGAATGATTCATGCAGCTCAAAATCTTAAAGTAAAAGGTTATTCACCAAATTCACAAAGCAACTGCATTACAGTCAGACATTTGAGTGTTTCCTTTTTTTTTTGCTCCCTCATTTCAAGTTTAGTCGTGTTTTATTTTATTTAAAAGTTGCCTGAATACCCATATTTTTATAAGGCAAACTCAAAGCCTAATTATTTTCAAAAGTAACGACAGTGCCCTTCATAACTCAGAGAGCCTTTCATATGGATTAATTCTGGTTGTGCTGCTTACTGATGTTAAAGCGATTTTGGGAGGTACACGGCACGCTGTCAAAATGTCCGTCTGTTGTTTTTTTTTGCAAGTTGCGAAAAAATTTTGGGGTTTTGTAAATATGTTAATGCAGTTAACGTGTAGTGGTGTCAAACTCTGTTTTTTTTTTTTTTTTTTTTTTTTTACTGTTACTAACCAGGTTGGGAGTTAGCCTAGTCACAGTAACGTCAGCACCAGTCTCAGTCAGTGTTATTACATGTTGCAAATGAGGTTGGGAGTTTTAGGTATTGTGAATATGCCAACGTGGCTCATTTGTAGCAGTGTCACAAACAAGTTTTAGGGTGTATTCAGACTGGACACATATGGTTCGTTTAAAGTGAACCAGAGTTTGTTTCCCCCAAAAATCGTGAACAAAGTTTGAGTCTGAATACACCCAAGCGAACCCTGGTCCGGGACCAGGAACCGCTCTCAGACCCATCTTTCGAGCTGTTCTCGTTTCGTTTCCAATCAGACTGAGTTTCGGTTTGCTCTGAGATTCCTCAGTCTGAATACAAAATGCTCTGGGAGCAGAATAACTGAAAGTGTTGGCGTTGTTGTGAAAAGAATTTTGTTAAGGAACTTCAAAGTGGCTTTTGGGATGAGGTCACTGCTGCGTCGGCCGCGCGTGCCGTGTAACGAGACACAGAAAAGCACATAAGCACATTTAGCTGTGTTAAAACAAATGTTTTAACAAGTAAGCAGTTGCACCATTTTTTTCCCGTTTGATAACATGACAGTTGCTGCTTTACATTTGTGGGTAGTGGGGTCAGAGAGCAGTTCTGGGTCCCAGACCAGGGTTCGCTTGGCTGTTTTCAGACTGAACCTGTTTTCTGGTTAATCAAGGGAAACAAACTCTGGTTCACTTTAAGCAGAGAAAATGTGTCCAGTCTGAATGTAGCCTTACTGTACCTTAAAGTTCGGTGCGCCTTTATATGACATAAGCTTGGGACATGGACCATTCATTGACGGTTGGCCTTCTAACCTAGCGTGTCCCATAGTGTGGAAAGAATGGTATTTGACATCTTACTAAATACAATCTAGAGAAGCTCGTTGACATATTTCTGTATTTTAGAAAATTATAACTCAGCAACAAGACTGTTTCCTTTCTGCAGCTAGCTTGAAATGCAGTATCTTGGCTTCTTGCTGATTAACAGATGAGGCTAATGTCGCTAAAGACAAGTTTCCACAGGATCCATTACACAATTCTGGATTCTGAAGTGGAGAAAGGTAGCCTTAAGCTGATGTGCAACATTTTACAGTAGTGAAGTGCTCACGCAATCAATGTAAATCAGCTAATTCTTTTGCAGAGATTAGCTTTGCGTCATTATGGTCAATGCAAAAATCTGCTTTTCTTTGTGTCAGAATCAGCTGATTCATGTTGATCGCATAAATGGTCAAAGATCCACGGTATTCAAAGAGCATGAGTTATTAAGTGTCGCCGATGACAATTCTAATGTTAAAGGGATAAACTCAACATTTTTTAATGTAAAAATATGTGTAAAAATATCTGTCTGTTATGAAAGCATCAATTGTTCAAAGTATGGACAGCCTTTGAACCACTGCTAGTTCCTGTTTTGCTTTAGTTTGAATGTTTCTCCCATGTGCATGTGTTGTTTTCTTTGTGTAATATTCAGAACGGCCTGTTGATGGGCTGGTCAACTGTTCAGAATGAACCTTGTGTCTTCTTCCTGAGTGTTACTGGAAAAAGACCCCAGCAGAGTTTAGTAACCAGAAAAAGGAATGAGGAGAGTACAGAAGATAAATGGATAATTCAGTCTGAAACAGAAACTGTGACTGAGGAGGTGCAGAAGCTGATCACTGAGATGGTGCTTTGAAAGTCCTTAGAAAAAAAAACACTTATCCTCAGAGCATATCTATAAAACTTACAGGTTTCAGCTATCAGCTTTGTAAAGTATATGCATTAAAGTATATCCTAAGTTTTCATTATTTTCTGAAGGGATTCAAATGATTTTCATTTTAGATGTAAGCTGTTTATTTTGCCCACTGGTGGTCTGAATTGAGACATCATAGAAATTACTTTTATTTTTTAAACTCATTATAATGTTTTTTTTATGTTGCACATATTTACAATTTTAGTTTTCTCTACATGTACGCACTAAGCAAACACTCTTCCTTATTTGTGACTTCTGCTGCAAAAGCTGTATCTTAAAAAAACACAAAACAGCAACTTGCAAAGACTAAGACAAAAGCAGGAAAAGAAGAAACAAAAAAATGAAACAGAAAAAAAGCATAAAGGCAATGGGAAACAGTTCTAGGCATCTTTTGTATTTTAAACTATTTATAAAAATAATTGCTTTTAAAGACATGAATAGATTAATTTCAGTAGAATCCCCACATATTGTTCTGACACGAGGTGCATTGTGGGAGAGCAGTGGCTCATGCACTTCAATTTCCCTGGTCATTTGGATTAAATAAACCAATATTCTCCAAAAGAAAGTAGAAAAATTACCAATACATTCTTCTTTAAAAAAAAACAAAAAAAACTTTCCAATCTGTGACTTAATGAATAGAATTGTGTTGTCCTGTTTGTAACACTTCTCGGAATGTTTTGCTCCTATCTGTAAAACAGCGAGCAAAAAGTTTTAACTTATGACCACAATTGTTCCAATTTTGGTTAATTTTGTGATGAGAACTATGTATATTTATACAATTTTGAGCCTAATGTTGGAATAAAACACATTTTATATCTTCTCATTTAGTTATTTTAAAATTATGATTCATGCTTGACAGATAAAGTTATAAAAAAAAAATACGATTCCAGCTTTATAACTTGGTATAGGAGTATAATATATGAACACAGCGTGCATCCTGATGTATCCCACATCTCCTATTTTTATTTTTTTATTCGAATGACAGCACTCATTAAAAGACTTCTTGTTTAGGAGGTAAAAAAGTATCTGGCTGAGCAGGAGTGTGATGTTGCAGGAAGACGGACAGCAGCAGCATAAAGAAGCTCTCCTTCCCTTGTTATTGAGTTATTACAATGGGTCTTCGGAGAAAAAGAGGACCTTCTTTAAGTTCTTTCAACTTGCTGCTTTGCTAACTTCAAACCCTTAAAGCTCCAGCAGTCTATCATCTGTCTCTGTATACTGCTTCCCTTAAATTGGGCTGTAGCTCTTCGAGGTATTTTTTCTTTTACCTATTCTCTGAGCTCTTTGAGACTTCTCAGCCTGTGCAAGCTTTTTCAGATTTTGCAAGAGGGAAAGCTGGTAATGCACGCGTCGCAGGGTCTGACCTTTCCTGACAGTTATGTCATTTTCGTAAGCGTACGCCTTTTCTTTGTCTGTTCTGCCCCCCCAAAAGAAAAAAAAAAAAAAACAAGTGCTACTGTTTTTTTGTTTTTTTTTCTTTAAAGAAAAGATGTCTGACATGAAAAACGGTGGTATCTGTGCGGTGCCATCCTCCTCCACCTACGACTCCATGGGTTTGTGGGAAACCTAGAATGTTCATGATCTTCAACACGATTTCCTCTTGCAGCTAATTATAGCTCGTTTTGATAAGTGGAAGTCAATTCCAGTATGTCCTTTCTGCTATATGAAATGGAAGATTAAATTATATCAGTCTTCTAGTCCTGCTGATCACACAATGGGCATATTGGCCGAAGACAAAAAAAAAAGCCTAATTAATTTGTTATTCTCCTCTCTGATGGAAGAAAGTGTTCAAGTGCCTAAATAAAGGCAAAAAATAGGCTGTAACACAAAAAAGAAAAGCGGAGTATGCTTATGAAGGGAGAAAGAGGACAATAAAGGTGGTGTGTAGAGGCATTTCTTTTGTGTTTGTTGAAAAGGAAAACTCAGGCATGTGTAAGTGCATTCAGGTTGTTAATACCACTGAAGGACAGTCACAGATGGAGCTCCTATAATAATTAATGTGAGCATGGCAGGCTTCCAAATCCTGGGAAATAACCCCAGTGTGTTTGATCCACTGCTTGTATTTAATGAAGTGCTGGTGGCTAATTTTGTGCAGCTATTTACCTTCAAGGCAGGCTATTACAGGTGAAGGTGGACTTATATTCAGAAAAGGAGAAAAGAATGGGGGGGCTGGAGCCGTATGGTCGCCGCATCACCCACTTTAGATTATTCTGGTCTCTTAAACAGCCTGTTCTTTAGACGCAAGGCAACAGCTTTAATTTGTTCCATAATAGAATTCATCTCAAGCATCTCCAACTTTAAGTGTTCTGCTTTTCTCCCAGGCTGGAGAGCAGGGTGTGGGATAAATTTCACTTTACAATCTGAGGAATGCAGAAAACCTTCCTCCTCTTTCTTCTTTTATTTTTAATTTGGGGCTGTAACTCTTGATTTGCATTCGTTCTCCTTTCTTCAGAACTTATCGTCTCAAGAAAGCTTGTCCTCGTCCCTTTCCTGTGTCGACTGTGCACTTGCCGCCTAAGGGCTTGGGTTGCTGTCCCTCCGGCTGATGCCTTTTATCTACTAAAACTCAGAGCTTCATCATTTCTGCCCTCTCTTGGTTATTTCCCCATTAAAAATTACCTCATCTGCACCATCTGCCCCTTCTATGGGAAACATCAGGTCTTAGTGGACCTTTCACTGCATCTTAAAAGCATTAAACGTGGGTGGGGACTGATGGATGGTAATGGCCTATCTAAACGGAGCGTCCCTGAGCACCTCTCAAGTGGGCTACAGGCTTCTGCGGGGTCAGAGGAAGACCTGAAAGGAAAACGAGGTGTCACGGTGAGCAGCGAAGCAGGCAGGAGAAAAACCGAAGGTGGACGAAGGTCCACAAATTTCAGAAGCGATCCGGCCATAGTCAAAGAAAACCGAAAGCTGAGAGACATGTGGACAGAAGAGAAGCAGGAAAAAGGGAAGGACAATGTAGAGCAGGAGCTTTTGAGGGGAGGGTGTAAAAGGGGGGCGGGTGGGTATAGGGCCCCGGCATCCCTCAGTCAGCCCCTGGGGGATTCCCTCTCAGATAAATGGTAGGGAATGTGACCTAACGCCCAGGAAATGGTCATGTTTAATTTAACAAGCAGATGGCGGGGGGCATCTGAAGAAGGAACGAGAAGGGGTGGTGGTGGTGGTGGTGGTGGTGGTGGTGGGGGGGTGGCAATAGTGAAGCAACAAGCCTGCCTGGATTATTCTCACAGCCTGCAGCTCTGTGACAACTGACAGCTTTCATGACTGAGGTCCTTCATGTTCATGTAAACACAGAGATGGGCATCAACAACAACAACCAAAAAAATAACATTTAATGTGGTGCCATAAGTGAACCACCAATTAGTGAACTGTTTAAATGAGCCAGATAACTAATTAGTTTTTCAGACAGTTAAAAGGAAGTTTCAAAATAAATGTTTGGCAGACACTTTCATCTATTTTTCATTTCTGAAATTCTATTTTGAAAGCAGTAAAAAAAAAAAGTCCTTATAGACCTACTCCAATGGAAATCATATTTTTGGTGTTTTTAATGTGTTCTTGTAGCATTCTCATGATGGAGGAGATTTATAAAGCAATGTAAGATTAAAACTGTGTTTTTGAGCATTTCTTTATTCAAATTACAGATGAAAACCTGTGGTTTAAAAAAGCTTGGGGGGCAAAGTCTTCCCTCTACGCTACAATTCTGAGACATCCACTTGCAGGCAAATTGATCCATTAACATCTTCATTTTCTGAGCTGCCATCTATCTCTAAACTGTACGGCTGGATAATGTCCCATATTGCTCACCGTTTGTTCTTTTTTTTTTGCTACACTAATGTTAGGTTGGGCTTGTGAGGTGCTATAAGCTAACAGGAGAGAGTTAGAGAGTGTAGACAAAGGGCTGCTGGAAAAATAGCGGAGGCTAATTTCTGCGCCAACAGTCCCACCCACAACTCGGAGGCAAATTTCTAATGAACTCCTGCTGCTCTGCAGAAAATGTCTCAAAAATGTTTTTTTTTAGATAAAAACTGCATAATCAAAATTAAAGACCACTGGGATTTATATTTATATTAGCCCTATAAAGCTGAACTGATCATATTTGATACATGAGTCTGTCAACCCTCCACAAGAGCAATGGAATGGAAATACATTTTTCTTGTATTTTTTGGGGTCAGAATATTTTTGTCAGCGCAGGAAAAAAATGTCTTTGAGCTGTGTGACCTGATGTATCAAATATGATACAAATTAAAATTTATATATATAAAAAAAATCTATTTTTTCTGCTTGTTTGTTCAGAGGGACCTTCAAAGGCTCCAAAATCAAAGAATTTGAATTTTCTGTCAATTATTTAATAGTTCAGGCTTTACAGGGTTAGAAAAAATATATAGTTGAAGTTGGACTTTACAGAAAAAACATCAGTGTATTAAGATTTAATGTAAATACTGGTGGAAAATAAAGACCTGAAACCAAAAAGTGTGTCCTTCTTATCCAGCAGATCTTTCGCTGTGGTTGACGGGGGTTAAAATAAGTGCTAAGATCACAATTTTCAGATATTAATAGCATCTGTCACTAGATAAGAGACAAAAAATTTAAAATGTAGAAAAAAACAGTTGGAGTGGGACTTTTAGATGTTCATTATTTAGCATTGATGAGCATTAACTAATTCAAGTTACAACTAAAAGTGTGTGTAACGAGAAATAAAATAAAATGTTTATTTTTATTAATACACATGAATCTTTGTATATTTTTGGCTGCGGTGACACTGAAACTATGAAGTAGCTCTTTGAATTGGGGGTTTTGTGCTTCTCAAAAGTGGGGAAAAAAAAACGGCGATTCTTGCCTCAGGTAGTCTCTACGACAGAGGATGAGGTTGGCTTTCGTGTACAGGGTGGAGCCCACCTCCCCCAGACGGCAATCGCAGCAGGCACATTTGAGACAGTCCTCATGCCAGTATTTGTCAAGGGCCTTGAGCAGGTAGCGGTCTTTAATCTTGCGATTGCAGCCAGCGCAACCCTTCTGTTTCCCTTTGGGCTGGACGGAGAGCATCGGCACACCTGTAGTGATAAGGAGACAAACAGCCGTGCGTGATTTACGGCCCGGGAACACGAGTGACTTTTCATGTTCTCTTTTTGATAAGCCGCTCGCTTCTCCAGGCATCTGAGCCTGGCCTTGGTCATGTCCACGGCACACTGGCTTGCTGTTTCATATGCATTAGGGAAAACAGTCTTCCATGCAGATAGGCACGCAGGTCACATTGGACTACAGAGTGTGGATTCGCTTGATCCAATGGAACTGCACAGTAAAACAAAGAGACACCAGCAGAAAAGCAAGAGGTCGCGTCTGGTGGATTTCTGAGAACAACACAAAAAAACCACACAATATGCATTTAACTTACTGCTGTATTTACAGCAAGCTGCGCGGTATGTTACTTACCTACCATTTCATCAAAGCCCATTTGGCTGAACGGTCCACAGCTGTAAAAGCTCCTCTTGGGCTTTGTTTGGTATGGATTAACATTAACCTTTTAAAAAGCTTCTGACCACAAAAACATTGCTACCAGACCCCAGTGAGATATGTTATGGCCTAAGTGCTCTTTAGCATACACTCTGTGTGTTTCAAACAGCGATGCGCACACAAACACAGGAGCTCATGCAAACACACACTCAGAGCGTTTCCTCCTTTTACACTTATCTGTACTCATGTGTCTGCGACCAATGAGCCTAAGTTACCAAACTAACAAATTGCCCTGCTGTCACGCAAGTCCCCTTTAAGTGCGCCTTTTAGCCTCCTAAAGGACAAATAAAGTCCATTTAATAACTGCACTAAACACTAATAGTCTATGTGTGGTTGACATTTGTGTTTGGACTAAAAGCCCCCCTCAGGCCACTGCTGGTATAGAGGCAGGGATGCATAGCTCCCCTCTGTAGCACTAACAGGTCTGCCACAGCTGAAAGCACAGGACAACAGCTCTTAAGACACTCTCTCACACACTGAGCTATTGATCCATCTAAAAGAACACACAGTGGACGCCACTTGCCACTCTACTTTCCAAACGCATTTTTCCCTCCTTTTTAAGGGAAAAGACGCATTCTTCATGGCGTGGGACTAGACCAACATTCTGAATGTCTGACTCTCTGTAAAAGCCCCTTTTTAAAGCACTGTAAATGTTACTTATTATGTTGCCCAGACCAGATAAAAGTTCTTTTTTTAATTCTCTAGCGGTATTCTGTAGTCAGAGAAATTATTTTGCTTCGCTTGACGGGTAAACACAACCTCAGCTGGAAAAGCTTCACCCTTTTCTGTTGTTGTTGTTTTTTTGTTTTTTTTTCAGATATCAAACTTGGTTTCCTTCACAAAACCACATTTAGTTTAAGTTGCTTGGAACTGAAAATCCCACCCCCCTTCTATCTTCCTGTCTCGTTTGCACACACAAATAAAATAAATCACGAGGTGGTTTATCGGATCCAGATTTGCTCGGCAAATTTTGCCCATCAATAACACTACGAGTGTAATATAATTAGCATGTCCCCTTAAAAAGAAAAAAAAAAGAGGCGTGTGAAACAGGAGAGCTTGTTAGTCAAATTTATGGCTCTGGTATATATGTCAGTAAGTGCTTCGGTGGTGTTCAGCCGTCTTATTTCTTTATCAGAGGTAGAAGGGAGAGGCTAATTGGTCCAGTGCCGGTGATGGGAGCCATCAATTAGTGCTCCGCCAGCCCTCAAGCTCCCACATCTCCCTCCTTTCACCAAACAGACCCCTCGAAGCTGCCGCATTAGGATCACAAAACCTGCTATAAATACCAATGTTCAGTGTAAATGAAGCTAAAAAGCTTCAAATTCAAGCCACAGTGGATAAGGGTGGACTCTTCTACCTGTATTTCACGGCTTGTTAGGGGAGCTCTCTGCAGGTACGCCAACAGCGCTCGTCTGACAGGCTTCTACAGAACTAAAAACAGTCTTAATGAGGAGAGAGCCTTTGTGTACGGGCGTGGGTGCGTGCGTGCACTTCAGAGCATGTGCAAAAAAGAAAAGAAAGCAGCAATTCCCTCAAGGATGACAAAAAAAATCTTTGATTTGACTTTTATGACACCTAATTAGTTATTCTACTCAAAATCTTTGCTTTAAATAAGAGAACTAATTACACAAAGAGGTTGTTCCTCCACCTCATGAGAACGACTTCTAATTGGTTGAGACCACCACCCTGGAACACACTCCTTAAACACATAGAGTGTGTTTTACACCAAATTTGAAAAGGACAAAGCTTAACCTATCCTGGAGCTGCTCTGTGCTGCTCACAGCCAACACTTGAAGCCCTGCGCGACATCATTAAAGTGACACAGTAGTTTGTGTCTACCACGACCCGGGCTCTGTGTTTTGCAGTTTGTCTGACATCCGTTTCTACATGTAGAAAGCGCTGGTGCTTCACTCCTACATGTAGGAGATCTGTTCCTCTGGTGGAACACCTAACATCTGTGGAGCGATTTACATTTTCAGCTCATGCCTCTTTCTTGAGGTCCTTTCAAGGTTGGTAAAAAGTGGGTTTCGACATTCTATCAAAGCAAATGTTAAAATAAAAAAAAAGCTCTTTTTATGTTACTGCAACAAGCAGAAGCTCAAACCCAACAAACAAAGAGCCGCGACAGACAGAAAGTGATTGTAAGGTAAACGTCTTTTCAATTCCCTCAATGGTACGAGACATTTTCTTGCACCTGTCACCACTCTAGGCACAGCAGTGCAAGAACAGAACCTCCATGTTTTGCCACCTCCCAGGAAGAAAAGCTGCATTATGAAAGGAAGAAGCAGGCTAGGAGGCAACCACCACTTAATCCATTCCATTTAACAAATACAAGTGCCACTGACCTTCCAATGTCATTTGATGTCTCCAAAAGCATGCCTTTTCCCATCACATTTAGCCCACAAAATGAAGAGACAGCCCTTGCCCTGCCAAATATCCTTCCCGAGAGGAATTTAATTTGCCATTAGCACTGTGTGTAAAGCCCTGTCATATCTGCCTTTCTTTCAGATTCTATCTTTTAAGAATATGTAGTCAGTTTTACTTAGCCCAAGAAGTAGCCTGTCAGAGCATGTGTTTTCATTATAGATAGCATCCGATTTCTCTAACCACATTTATTCTTACATCTTTAAACATTTAAAGAATATGTATATATATATATATATATATATATATATATATATATATCTACAATATGTGTGTAGAATCATGAAAAAGCAACAAAAAAAATAACGTTTTTTTTCTGCCGTTGACTATATTTACACTCACATTAATAACCTTGTCTTATCTTACCCTAAAGATCACCAAGCCATTTGGTTGTTATCCAGAATCAGCATGTGCCAAATCCAGGAGATGGTCATATAATTTTGTTTAGGGGGTCTGCAACCTGAGGCTGCAAAGCCGCATGTGGTTCTTTTATCCCTCCATTGTGGCTCTGGATTTGGAGAAAAATGCTAATAAGTTGAATAAATGATGACTTTTAGTTTTTATACATTTTCTTTTGTTAATTTGGTCACTTTTATTGAGATTTTAAATAATTGTCAAGTTGCTCTTTGGAGACAAAGTTTCTAAATTTTATGAAGAATTATTGCATTTACGTGCATACATTTTTAAAAACAGTTGGATTCATTTTACGTCATTGTCATACAAAACGATGAAAGATTACCAAAGTCATAGTAATAGAAAACACCATGTTTGACTTTGTTTTCTTGCATTTTAATTTAAGTAAATCTGCTGCAGCTTGAATATCTTTTATTTTGAATAGGGTTTACAATTGTGCAGCTGTCAAAAGTAAAGTAAGTTAAACGTGCTTTAAATAGATTTATGTGATTGTTACAATTCAATTGTTCTAAATATTTAAAAACTAAATTTGATAAAGAAATGGCTTCAAGGCCTCAAAAACATAAACGTTTATTTTTCTACAACAGTGAAGCTGGATTTTGTGGCTCTCATTGGGTTTTAGTCAGTAAGAAACTAGACCGAATGACTCTTAGCATTAAAGGTTGCAGACCCCTGGTCTAGATAAACAATGTTTTGGTATAAAAGATGTGGGTTCTGTGATCACAACATTCTTGCATGTTCACAACTCATTTGTAAATGGGAGCAGCATTGGCCAAAGTACAAAAGTGTTTTCTGACACTTTTAAGGCTATCCATCCGCTGAAAATTGTCTTTGCAGTTTGTTTTTTTTATGTATGGATTAAAATTGTATCCAAACTGTTTTTGATGTTCTGGACAGGAATAGCAGGCTTGAGACGTAGTGGAATGTCCAAAAAGAGAAATGAAACAACACAGAACACATGCAGTGTGCACAAACAAAGAGGAAGTGGTCATTTTCCAAAGTTTGTTTTTAAAGAATTCCTCTTGGTGGGCTAAAGAACACTGATAAAAAATGTATCAAGTGATGAGAATATTTACAAATAAAAATCTTTTTTTTTAAACATAATTTTAACTAACGTGCTGCAGCTACTGAAATCTCCCACGTACATATTTTGCTCATATTTTGAAAAAAAGTTGAAACATACAAACCAAAGAGAAAATAGAACATAGAACATAGTCAGTTTGTGATAGTTAAAATGACAAACTAAATGTCAATATGGAATTCTAAATAAAACTGAAGTCTTACTTGTGCAGAGTCTCACATAGAATGTGATAATTTTGAAATAAGACTAGAAATAGGCCTGCAATATGGCTGGATCTGCTGTATTGTTACAGCTATGGTGAAAACAATTTCAGTTTTTTTTTTCAGAATAACATCTAATCTAGATCATACTCTTTTTTTTAAAGTTCAGAGTGAGTGGAAACATAGTCAGTGTAGCTCAAATAGCAAACTGCTCCTTCCAAAACAGGTGTGATTTATTAGCTATGTGCTGCAGTCATTCTGGTTCCTTGTTAAGCCAGGGGCTACCATTAGCTGGCCTGGACTTCCTGTGCAAGCTAAAGGATGACTGTGTATTGATTAAACATCACCTGCTGCTGTCATAATCCCAATCATCCCAGTCATCACACCCTCGCAAAACTCTGATGTTTTTCTACTTAGATTCTGGAGTCCTTCTGCAACAATAAAAGTTATTTATTACAACCTTAAACTAATAATTTCGAAGAAATTGTTTCATCCGTTCTACTTTTTTTTGGTAGTAGATTCTAGAGGCAAATTTATAGTATCTGTCAACGCACGCAAAGACTCCCAGTGGAACTCTCGCAGGCACTCAGCCTTTAATGGTAGAGTGAACAGTTACATCTGCTTCCATGTTTTTCTTAATGCCTTTTGATCAATTAAAAGCCCTGACGCCATGGTGTGATGCTGACTTTCCTGGTTCACGGGGGGGTGGGTGAAGGATCTTGATGAGAATCACTCAGCCTTTATGATATCGGGCTGGGAGGGGAGGTGGTGCTTTCAGGGAGGTGTGAGTCAACCCTGGGTGGGCGACTCTCTGCAGAGCCTCTTATAATTTTAGCTCCGAGCAGCACTAAATAAGAAGTCATCATGCTGAACAGCCGCCTAATAACACAATGCAACTTTAAATAATTGCATTTAGCTTTTAAAGCACTTGTTATCCCCTATTTAGCATGTATTAATTCAAATGAATATCAGACGTTAGATACACTGCAATTACCAAACTACTAAATCCAAACCTTTAAAAGTCAAATATGTCATATGATTATATTTGTTTTTAATGGAATAGATTGCAGGGATGGTTTTGTTTAAACCCTTTTTCAGAGTCTCATTAGTTTACAGCCTTGAGGTACCAATTTCCCCAGGTCTTTTGTGTTTGAGCCTTCACTGTAAACGCTGTGGCCATGGAAATCCCAAATAAAAATTGTCCTGGGGCCAAGGACTCCTTCGCTAAGGTTAATAGAGATCTGATGCAGATGTCTTGCTATTGTGCAGAAAGATTGGCTCCTTCCATGCCGCTTCCATCATCCCGGCAATTGAACTCAGACACGATTTTCTGTCGCCAAGACTAAAAAGAAAAAAAAAACAAAAAACAAGACATCTGGTAATAATATCAGCTGTAATACACATGTCAGCTGCAAGCTGCCAGATGTGGGGATTGTGAATGATAAACAAAGACCCCTGATTCATGTTCCTGTTATAAGTTGGAGCGCATGGAAGGAGCAAAGAGACACGTGCATAAACTCTTCCTCTCAAATTGGGCAGTCTCTCTCCAAAGCCAAAAGTCAATATTACATTTCAAGATGACTGTGTTTTCCTCTTATAATTTACTATAAAAGCCTTCTTTATTACTGTACTGCATGCTACTTTTCCAGATGGCAGTGTTTGAATACTGGGGTCTGTGAGGTGATTTCTGGGGCTGCATGCCTGCTATGATTATGACATAATTAACACCCACAGTAAGTGGGGAGAGCAGACAGGACTGATGCAGGGACTGTTCATTAACAAGATGCACTCCCTCAAACTTTGCAGCTTGCTACGGCTAATAAGCCCCGCTGAAACGGAGCCCAGCCATCCCTTGCATTGACCCTGGCACTGGCCGGGATAAGGGAGGGTTTTGTCTTCTGGAATAATTGCTCTTTTCACATGTTACAAGTGTCCTGACCCCCATGGTCGGCAGCCACTTTTCCTACCATAATTACTCCTGATCCGCTCCAAATGAGTCAGCCGCATTAGGGCTGCAATAACACTGGCCCGGCTTCAAGCGCGGCATGGGGAGTCTCAGCAGAGCAGCCTGGAACAGGACTGCCTTTTCTGTCAGCCCGCGGTCATTTCCATCACGTCAGAGGTGCATTTCTTACACTTGAAGTCAGCACGAAGGCCCTGGGTCCTTTTCTGAGGCGTACAGAAGGCATTGTTAGCTTCTGGTGCGCTCCGCTCACTGTAGTTTGGCTGCAGACTCCATTCCAATTAACAGAAAACTTCATTAGGGTGTTTTTTTTTTCCACACTTTGCAGCCCCCTATTATTTTTAATGTATTCACATGGGGTTAATTAAAAGAAATGCATCACAGACATGCAACAGCCTTCTAATTAAATTCATTGCTCCTGTTTTTTTAAGACATGAAACTGGCAGAGATTCTTAATTTTTTTTTTTTTTTCTTTCAGAAGACGACTTGTTCCATCACTTGGTTGCTCAGTAGTAAGTTGGGACTGCAGCTTTGCAAGGTAAGGTGTCGAAAGCAGATACTGAGTTAAAAGAAAATTAGAATAATTTAATAAGATTGAACGAGGGGAGGAGGACAGACGGCACTAAATATTTGGGAGAAAGTCTTTTGGGTTTACTAGAAAAAAACTATCAGCCATGAAAACAAACACTGACTAAAGTATTTCTATCTAAAATAAAGTCTTTTTTTATAACAATATCCAATTCAAGTGAAAAATCTTAAGAAAGTTAAAGCATTCTAAACTCGCCGTATATATATATATATATATATATATATATAATAAATTATTCAGATTATTTGAGTGTAAGAATTTGTCAAAAAGGCACTCATCTGTCACCTCACTATTCTTATCAAAATAAATTAATCAATAAATAATAAAAAAAAAGTCCATTAGACCTGTCATAGTCACTTTCTGCCACCCAGAACAAAATGCATCAACACTTTTTCTTTTTTTAAGCTGGCATTAAAAATGCATTTGGAGAGGAATAAATGCACTCCTCTAAAGTTTGTGCCACTCACGAGGTCAGGAAGTGATGTTGAAAATCTTTCCCCCTCCCCAGCAATTACGCCGCACTTATTATTTGAAAGGATATGCCAGGAGACAGGTGTGCCATTCAGGGTTCCTCTGCATGTTGGAAATGGGTGGGGAAGGAGGAACACCCATACTGGGCTGCACTGTGTGAGCTTCTTTAATCCTGAATAATGCAAATTCCCCACGGGGGGCAGTTATTTGGCAGCATGGGCCTCTAATGTCATTCAAGTACCCACTCCCACACCTGATGGGGTAAGTAATGAGGGAGGTCGGGTGGGAGCACAATTAGAGTGGAGGCCTTCATGAAAATTGGCTGTGATGTCATGCAGCAGGGCAAACTCGGACGTGTCCGACCAAACAATCCTCCATAGATAAATACAATTGATGGCATTTAAAATGTCATTATGAATATAGCTGTAATGAATTCACCTTAGCACTTTATAGAACCTCATATTGTAAAGATTGACTGGGCTTTATTTCCTCAAGGACTAATTCTTGTTATTGGCAAAAACCAAATGGCAGTCTAGCCACAGACAGCTGTTTGAATGAAATGAAATTGAGCTTTAAGTTCACGGCAGATACAATTTGCCTCTAAATCTGAAGCAACAAATATCACACTTTAACACTGATTAAATCATCAACTTCAGTAACCAGAAATCTAATCTTGCTGCCCCTGAGGGCCAAAGAACAACTTTCTTTAATCACAAGATTTAATTAGCTACTTAAGATTTTATAAACTAAAGGTCATCCAATGAGAGGTGGGCCAGTTGGCTCTTATTTATGAGGAAGCACCCCAGGCTTCTTTTTTTTTAACCAACAAGATAAATTGAATATATAAAAAAATTTAGACCATGTTTTATCCTACTTTAAAGAGCCACTCTGGTGAAAATAGTGTTTTTAATATGCTTTCGTGGCATTTTTATCGTGATGGAGGACATGTATAAATAAAATTAACATGAAAAATGAATTTCTGAGTATGTCTTTACTTAAATTGTTGTGAATCAGAGCAGACAAAAACATGCAGCAGGAAAAAGAACATTGTTGTGACTTGGAAAATACAAAAGATGGGCCACAAGTCCTCATACTTCTTTGTTTTCCTCGTCTGAGCTGGCATCTGGCTCAAAACTGTACGGCTGGATAGTTCCAATATAGTTCGCCACTTTTGTTGCACTGGTAATAGTAGGTTGGGGTTGTGAGTCCCGCCCACAGCTTAGAGGTGACTTTCTTATGAACTCCTGCCACTCTACAGAAACTATGTCCTTGAAAACAACACAGATTTTTTTTTACCATGGCTGAAAAAAAAGCATAATCATAATAAAAAGACCACTGGGAACACTTTTAGAACAGATGATGATCAAAAGATTTTAGCTCCTAATTTAAAAAAAAAAAAATCTGTCCAAATGCCAAAAACTAAACTTAGATGTCAGTTTTAAGATTTTCTTCTGAGTCAATAAAACAAAAACTTTTGGACTTCAACTTAACACAACTTACATGTAGTTTTTATTTTTTATCATTTCCTCTACCATACTTTAACTCTGCAGGTGAAAATAAAAAGGGGCCAATAAAAGTTCTGCAATATCTACAATTAAGTAAAAATTATCAAGATCCGCTATCAGTTAAAGTTGTTTTGTTTGTTTTTTTTACACCTGGAGCTGCACAATATTGAGCCCTGCAGCAACTTTAGCAAAAGGATGTAAAGCGTTTTTGAGTCAGTTCTGGCCTCAGTAGCAGTCTCTGGAGGCTGAGCTGCTCCCTACATCCACAAGGTCAGAGGTCAGGTCAACACTGTCACTCGACACCAAATGACAACAAACCAAAAACTCATCAAACGAACAAAATAGAGTTCCAGCAAATGTTAGCAAAATGAGTTTTTGAAAAGCTTTGAGGTAAAAACATGAAAAAATTGACAAAGGACTGTGTGCAAAAAGCTCAAATCAACAGTTGAAGAAGTAATTGTTTTTATTTTTATTAGCTTTCTGTCCTCTGTGCACATGCTTATGTGTCCATGACATCCTCAGCTCTGAAAGGAAACGCCCCAACTTCAAAAAGACAGCTTTCATCAATTATATATCGCAGTAATCAAATATATATGTTAAATTTCCAAATGAGTAAATACATCATTACAAGTTGGTTATGTAATCACCAGCTTACACTTCTGAACAATTTCCACGGCTTTGGTGCATGCTCTTCACTTTAAAGTGCCACTCCAACTATATCTTGATCTATTGTAATATCGTTCCCAGTGGGTTTTAATTATGGTTATGCAGTTTTAAGTCCAAATCAAAAAGCCTGTGTCGTTTTTTTAGGACATACTTTCTGCAGGAGCTCAGTTGGAAATGTGCCTCTAGGTTGTGGGTGGGACTCTTAGCACAGAACTAACCCTAAACTGACATCCCAGCTTTCCTTTTTTTTTTTTTTTTTTTTTTCCACTCACTCCCGTTAGCTTACGGCTCCTCACAACCCCAAGCTAACATACCAGAGCTATGCAGCCATACAGTTTTGAGTCAGAGTGCAGCTCAGAAAAGGAAAATGAATACGTACATGGATCTATTTGTCTGCAAGTGGGGGATTCAGAACTGTAGCAAAGCAGGGAGACCTTGACCCGCCCATCACAGTTGCTGCATCATAAGCATCCGGTTTTCATCTGCTCCTGATTCACAGCTATTTGAATAAAGAAATAGTCAGAAAAGCCGTTTTAATCCAAAATTCTTTCATGAAGGTCCTCCATTATGAAAAAAAATGCTACAAGGACATGTTAAAAACACCAAAAACATGATTGGCGTGGATCTTTAAAGAGAAACTTTTCTGTTCATCTTGAGCTCATGATAGAAATGTCCATCACTTTGTCTTTAAATACCACAGTTTTTTCTGTATTTGGTAGTTCCTCCAATTTTTACCACCAATTCTTACTTGCAGACCAAAAACAATAATGATATTTTCTAACTCAAACTTTGGGACAAATCGATTTTAAAGAAATATTTCCTACAGGATGACTTTGGTTCATTTTTACAGATTATTAGTGTAGTATATTATTAATATTAGTATTATTAGTATAGTGGCTAAATTTAGTAATAAATATTTAACTGTCACATACTAAAACTTCCACTGTAATGAAAGCAGATCTGCAGGAGTTAACCATTTCTTGAAACTGCCATATATTTGCTGAAGCCACTTAACTTTATCAGGTTTTCAGTCCCTTCTTTGACTTTTTTTTTACTCTGACTATCTAGAGAGCATCAAGGTAACTAAGTTCAGCTTAATCTAGTCAGAACATACATAGAGTTAACCAATGGCAGAAAAAAACTGAAGGAAAACTTTTTTTAAAAACCCTTACGAAAATAATTTTAGAACATTTTTCATGCATTGCCTTCCTTTTGCTCCAAAATCAACTTATAAGTATGATTTGACTACTTAGAGTTTCAAAACAAGACTATTACTAAATATTTGTGCTGAAAAAACTATTAAAATATTCTCATTTTTGGTTGTAAAGACTCTCAGCCCATCACAAACTGTCTTGAATATCTCTTTTATTCTCAAACAAAAGTTTCAAAGCAAATATTTCCCTGAAGGCATTTCCGTACGGAACCAGAAAAGTCTTTAAAATGTTGAGGGTGACGTTTGTGGTGCAGAATAACAGTGGATTGGGTTTTGGAATGCTATGGGGAATCTTCTGCTCCTTGTGCTGCATGCTGTGGATGCACTTCTTGTTGCAGGAATGTGTATAACACGGTGAGGATGTGGCCTCTAGCAGTAATAAAAGGGATGCTCTTACAGCTGAAGAGTGCATAATTGAGTTTGTGCGCCGCACTGATGAGTGCAGCCATTTACATGGAAGGCAGGTGGGCGCGCTCGCTAACACGCGCCTCTTAAATCTCAATTCAGTCCCTTTGAATTCCACTTAGATGGTGGAAATGATACACATCTCCCACACTCATGAATGTGAAACGATCAGGGCCGATAGGAATCTAGAGGTTTAGTGGCGATGGAGGAATTTTCCTCTAGTGTGAATTCTCCATTTGGGAGATTATAGACTCAGATTAGAAGAAATCAAACACTCAGGACTCATGCTGGGATGTGTGAAGGTTGCACATAAAACCAACTCCCAGACGAACTCTGTTTTGTGGTTGAGCAGGTGCCTCCAAAGCTTAATGACATTTTTTTTTTTTTTTTACAAAGTCCTGTCTTCAGAAAAATCCTACATGGAAATGTGTTTGTAATATTGTTCAAGGCCTAGAGCATAAAAGCCAGATGTAATTTCAATATTTGAAATGGGAAAGTTTAATTTTGAGGTAGGAGCAAACCAATAAGCTGGGGAAAATGGCAAGAGAGCAAATTGCATTCTTTTGTAAAAGTGAAAAGACTTAAGGAACATATAAAAAATAATCTCCAGCTGGAAATTAGAAATCAACCCTCAGAAACCAAATAACAGAAAAGAAATATTACTGTCCATTTTCTAAATCAATATAAGATTGCTACAAGACAGTATTACCATGGTAACACTGGTAAAGAATGAAGCAGTTCTTATTATTTCAAAATAAAAATTGCAGCCTGAAGCCCAAGTTTTATTACAGCAGCTGACAGATCGCCAGTCTGTGTTCATCTGGAGCATTGCTTTTCAATCACATGCCTTATGAATGTACAAACTCTACTGGACAGGATGATAATGGGGTCTTCAATGCAGCAGCAAACCTGGCCAAGAATTTAGCAGCAGTTATTTTACTTTAATTTTTTACTCTAGTGTGTATGAAGAGAACGTGATTCATGTTAATGTTCAACAAAAATATGCCTTTAGCGTAAACTCTCTTTCTATACCCTGCAGTAAAAAAGGGAAAATGGCTGAGTTGCTTTTTTTTCCCACTTTTCCCAAATTAGTCACAAATTGGAAGCTGGTGAAGTAAAATGTTGACACAGAAAATTTTACCACATGTTCATTAATAACTATAACTTGCATTTTAGGTTGTTTCACTTCCTGTTCACCTAATCATTTACAAAAAGTGACAAGCTTAGGCGCAGTTTTCCACTAGCTGCACAAAACAAACACCCAATCCTTTAGGTGAGGTATGAAGATTAAAACTGTCTGTTTCAAATGTTATGTTTCCTCAAAGGAGCTATGATAAGGTGTCACAGATTTGTCTCCTGTAATGGCTTCTGCAGCGCACGCTGTTGCAGGCTTCTGAAAGTCAGACTTCAAATAGAGTCTGCCTATAACAGACAGCACTGCTGCTTTTGTTTCCAACCTATTTAAACACCCAGATGATCTGCCTCTCAGAGGGTCACAACATTAACACTTAAGGTACTCATGCAAACCCACACAGGCATAATCAATCTGGACAAAAAAAAAAAAAAACCAAAACACCAACCAAACCTCTCTCGCTGCATGCACACATCACTGTGTGCGGGCACTTAGAGGATACATTAGACAAGAGGGTTGAATTGACAAGCCTATAACTTTAGAGCCAATAAACGTTAAGAGGCACAGCAGCGTAAGAGACCAGAGCCAACCTGGCCAAAACGCTGGAGCTGCGGGTTGGACCCAGCAAATAAAGGGTGAAGCTTTTAGGCAATGAGCAGCAGGTGATCTCAGCTTTTCTGCAAGTCCTAATGCTCCTAAAAGCCTCTCTCCCTGGTTCTGTAATTGGGCATCAGTAGTTAATGTAGTATTGACTGCATTACATGCTCCTGTGCATCCTTTCCCACTAATGCCATTTGCATCACCTTGTACATTTACCATATTGCTTAGCCAATAACTGTTAAAAGCAATCTGAATCATGAATCATATGGGAGAACTTTTAGAAAGACAGACGTCCAAGGCAAGAAAATTACAGTTGAGTTCATTTGTATTAGCGGCTGGTGCCAGACAGCCTGTCACAAACATTTTTTATTGGTTTTTAGACATGTAAGTGGAAGGATGTGGCACTAGAACAAATGAAATATCCATTTTCTGTCATACATGATGGCTTTTAAAAACTCCACTGGATGAAGGAGGAGACCTGAATAGTCATTTCACCAAAAAAAAAAAAAAAAAAATCTGATGATCCACACATGCTGTCACTGTGAAAATGTCAGCAGGTGGACATTGAAATACTCTCAAAGTGAAGAAAAACTACTTTCAACCAGACCCCTGAAGTCCTTTGTGAAGCTTGAAAGAAATATGGAGGAGAATGTGCATGAGGGTGCTGCACATCTGAGCATCAGTTTGGTACCAAATGGGACGTCATTTGAGTTTGATTTAAATTAAAATGAATTAGATTGCCTCACCCATTAACCTAAATACATTTAAATAGATAAGAAATGCAAGTAGGCCTATTTTGATGGAAAGTGAGCGAACGCGCGGCGCTATCCATAATTTGCAATCAAGCTAAAAGCACTCTGCTGTCATCTCCCATCCCGCAGTGATGTCAAAAAAGGGCTGCCTCGCCAACTTCATAGAAGAGAAGGAAAAAAAAAAAAAAGGAGAAAAGCACTTAGAGGAGCCACACGCACCGCAGTCTGTGGAGAGAGTCCATTCAAACTCCTGATTACGCATCAAAAACGCGCAAATGGAGTCGAAATGAACACATCTCCCTTTGGAAACTGCATTTTTAGGGGCTGTGATGGTGGTTCTTACGGGGTAACTTCCAATAGCATTCGCACAACATTCATTCACATCTCTGGGAAAGCCTAAAGGCTGTGCGCGAAGCGCGAACGCGGAGGAGGAATAAGATGGAACATGTCAGTAGTTTTTGGATTCTTGCTGCTTTGGCTGCTGTAGGATGCTACTCACCCTCTTCCTTGTCCAACACCATCGTCCTGAGGAACGAGGAGTCCTTCCCCGGGCGATCCGTCCTCGGCTCCAGCAGGCTGCTCCGCTCCGCTCCGCTCCTGGAAATGGCTTTGAAACGCGCGGCTGACTAAGGCTACGCCTCGATCAGCGGGAAAAAAAACAGGAAAGACGAATTGGCTTCTGAACGTCCCCCCCTCCTCCACCACCTCCTATCAATAACAATATTTCATACGCGGAATGCGGCGATAAACACGACGAGGAGCCGCTGTCCGGGCTGGAGCGGAGAAATAACGATCGCAGCGCGCTGAATGCTCCTCCTGAATTCCATGCGAAGGAAATATGTATATAAAAAGCAGCAAAACAGGAAAAGAAAAAAACACCCAACACAAAGCGATGTAAATGTGGAGTATCTGTGGAAGAGAGCGCACGCACGGCGGGATCTCAGACTGAACGGCTGCGATCTGTCCTCCTCGCTGTTAATGTTCTCCCTTTCTCGCTCTCATTTGCTCCCAAACAGCAACTATATTCAAACAAATCCAATTGCAAATCTGACAACTGCTAAAAGCAAACTTGCGCCGCCTCTCTTCCAGTTTGTGTGGCGCGCTCGCCTCTGCTGCTCCTGAATAAATGCGCGCAGTTTCCACAGAGCCTCGGATTCCCCTGTTAATTAAATCAATTCATTATGCTCAGATCTGATTAGCAGCCCTTCCCCCCTCTTTGAATCAATTATTCAATACACAAACATAATTGCTTGTGCCAGAGGTGTCTAAGTATTAGCTTATTTAACTCCAAGGACACTAATTACCCCTAGGGCAAGGGAACTTTTCTCATTAATTCTGACAAAACACAAAAGCACAGCTAAGGGAAAGTAAGTTCGCGCGCGTGCGTCCCAGGCTCGGATGGGAGCGCGCGCGCCAGCTCGGGCACGCGTGTGCCACAGACTAGGGAAAGTAGCAGAGCGCCCCGCTCCATCGGTGCCTGGTACAGTTTGAGTAAACACAAAAATGCGCTTATTCTCTGCTTGTACTTTTCCTTGCAGAATTTCAAGCGTCTAATTGGAGGTTATTTAGCAGTTAATTATCGTCCAGACTCAGTTATCGCACGCGCTGCAGATAAACAGTGGCTTCAAAAGAGACAGCACAACAGATGGGGCCCCGTTTTTGATTAGTGGGGGAGATGGAAGGTTCAGTTTCGGATCTGGTAATATAATTGCTGCCTGTTATTGCCAAGATGAAAGTGTTGCTGTTTCATGGTGGAGCCTTTAAATAGCACCACTTTTACTTGCCCTGCGGAGACTGTTAACCAATTAAGGGTGAGATCCAACAAAGATTAGCCATTTCGGAGAGTGGAGTGGAGCTCCAATAAGGCTGGTTTGTCAGTGGCCAGCAGGCTGTCTGTGGTGTGAGCTTGCTCAGTCTGTCCCTGCCTTCTGTTGCAGTTTGCACTAGATATCACATCCTCTCAGCACATCATCATTACTGCTGCTCTAATCCAACAATCTGAGGAGAGATGAAAAACTTGTTCTGAAAGGCTTTTATTAGGGGCCAGATATTAGGGGGCCGACGCAAAAGCTAAATGTCTATGACTCTTTTTTTTTTACGTGATCCTGCATTACAAATCTAACATGTACAGCTGGCCGCATGTACACATATGGATTATTTCAGTTTTCAAGGCAGCCAGCTTTGGTAAGATTGGGTTGGCCCCGAAATCAATGGGCTGATCCCTCTCGGTACAGCTTTCTGGCTGACATGCTTGACTTTTCATCTCCACGGTCACATAGATTGATGACTTATGGCCGAGAAATGTATGTTTGTTGACCTCTAGCAGTGAGTGACTGACACATAATTAATCCAATCATGCAGAAAGGAGGGGAAAAAAAACAAAAACGATACAAGTAAAGGAAAAAATCCTTTGGAACAGCCGTGGCTCTGCTTCAAATAGCCATTTGACATTTGAATGTGGAGGCCATTCAGTGGAACCTACGTGTGTAATAACAGATTGGTGCGGTGAACTTACAGCAGTTACGTCATGTAATGTCATCTGTAATAAAACAGGTTTTTAGAGTCCTAATGTTCTTCAAATGAGAATCAGATTAATGTTCTGCATTGTAGACGGCAAGCGTAATCTGCTGTATCTGTAACAAAGGTGGTTTCTCAGCAGTCTCAGCGTGGGTCACGGTGCCCCTGTAAGACTCTCAGATCGTCTTGGGTGCACACTCTTTCCCACTCCACGCCCAACATCTGGGTCATTGTTGAATACTCAAACCAAGCCCCTGAGTGCGGTTCCCTGATACACTGTTTAATTAGAATTCATTTCTGAGCATGCATTAGCTCTGCCCATCTATTTATGGGCAGCTCTCAAATGCAGCCACTACAAAACAGTGCTCTGTAATTAACCCCACCTAATCAGATAGCGCACTTGTGTTGTGTTCCTTTTGGTCCTCAGGCACACAGCCATTGGACAGGGGTTTCAGCAAGAGGATGAGCCCATTCTATAGTTCAGAATGGCTAAGCAGATTAAAACCTCATATCAAACATGATATTTACAGGCAAAGCTCATGGGAGAGTGCTCCTTTTATGTGGGATGGGGAGAGACTTCAGGGCTGGGCTTTTAAAGCCATGTCCCTTAATTGTATTCTGGCTAAGTGGGATGAATGGTGCTTTTTAATCAGAATCCTGATGAAGCTGTGTGCTGTAAAAGTATAAAGGCAATGTCTGATAGATGCTGAGTGGGATGCTTTTATTCAATTTCTCCCTGCAATATTTTAATGCATTCTGGCATCATGCTGACACCTGCAAACATTGCTGTGATCTTCCCCCTTGTTCCTGTAAAATGAAAAAAGAAAAAAAAAGTTACATATAGTGGTTTATCTTTATAGAGTTTATCAGGCACTGCTGTGAATGTAACCTGCTGCACTTTGTTGCACTGAGACTTTGCTCCTCCTAGTGGCAGGTCTTGGCTATTCTCCCTTCAGAGCTGTACACAAATGGCTTTGATAGCAGAGATTTAACACATCACACGATAAGTTGTAACCACTTTTCAGTCTCGCCGTTCGTAGGCCTCCTCGGATGGTGGGCGGGAAAAAAAAAAAAAAAAAAAAAAAAATCAGAATTTTTGATGTAACCTGACAGGCTCACCATATAGGAAGTAATGAAACCTGCATAAGCCCTGCTATTCACCTCGTCAATTTGAATTTCATGACCAATCAAATGTAGGCAAGGTGTCATTTGGCGAGAAGCGGAGAAGGGAGAGTGAATCCCTTTCCCAAACAGTTAATCCAACTTTAATCCTAGTCATTAGGAATTAGACATGCCGAGCTGTCCGGCCGTGCTTCTAAATTACAATCAAACGGTTACCAATTACACAAATTATTGATGGTAGATTCTCTTTTCAACTGCAAATTAAGGCTATTAAGGAAGGCTCCTTTTTAATGCAAAAGTGACTAATTAACCAGCGGATAGGAAATCTGCTGCCCAGATATCAAAAAGTTCGTAGCACACATTGCAGAAACACAAGGGATCCAATTAGTTTAATTATCAAAACAGCTAATTAAAATTGCACAGTTCCTAATTAGTTCTTTGCTTTCGCCACTAATTGACAGCATGGAGATAAATGGGCTGCCGATGAAAATGGGGAGAGGAGAAAAACAGGAGAAACTTCGGCAGAATATTTATGCTGACTTTATCTCCATCTGTGTGGCAGCCCTTGAAAGTGGAAAATTAATGACCTTAATTCCCAAACTGTTTTTCCTCTAACGGTGCTCCCCTCTGCGCTCTCGGTGCACGCTCCTTTGTATAGGCCTGCCACCCTGCCAACTGCTGGAATGGGAAGAAGGGGTACTTGGGGGTGGGAAGGAGCCACGATTCTCCTCCTAATGTGACAGCTTCTACCTAACAATGGGGAAAGATGAAAGAATGGAGCAGATGTAACCACTGGGAACGTTGCATCATGGGACTGCAACTCTGTTGTACAGTTTTTTTTTTTTTTTTTTAAGCGCCCCTATCATCTGCTGGGACAATGATTTGTCCTGCAAAAAAAGATGAAACTCTGCTGGGACAGAGATAAAAGACATTTAATTTCCCAGAAATACTTTAAGGTTTCTAATTAGAATTTTGAATTGATTAATGCAGAACAAAAAGTAAGTCAGCTGCCTTTCAAACAGAGCACATTTTCCTATGTATTGCATTTTCTTGATTTGCCTTAAAACTGCGGATACACAAAACAACCTTTTGTTGTGCGCCCTACTTTTATTGTTACAGTTCTCAGTCCTTGTTGGTATCATGTGTTTTTTTAAAGGCCCTTGAAAATAAAGGGGAAAGATAGATCCTGTTTGACAGCCTGGTTACACTTGCAGACCTAAACGAAGCCCATTTTCCTCAGAAGACTCGATGCTAGACACCGTGCCTGGGCTCCTGTGTGTGTGCACATGGTCTCGTCCTCCCTTGTCTGTCCTTCTGGCAGGCATTGTCTCTTTGTCTTTTCTTCTGCAAGGCCGGCCTTGTCATGTGTAATCCTGTCCCTCTGCCTGGATGCAAGTGACATACAGGGGCCTCTTGGCACATTAGTAGATAACTATCAACTAATCAGTTTACTTTTGGGACTGTGTTAAAATGTAAATTACATTAATGCTCAAATTATGCATCCAACTACGCAGATAGCCCAAACCAGAAGACACATAATGTTGGGATAATTCGGTTAGTGCCTTCTACATGCAGTGTTAATGCAGTTTGATTTTTAAAATAATTTTTCCTGCTCTGGTTCAAATCGCGGGTGATGCGTCAGTCACTTGTGTGTCTGGGAAATCAGCAGTGCTTTGTGTGAGGTGGAGAAGAAAGTCTTTCTATGCAAGAAAAGGCAGAGCGGTGACAGCCTACTGGAAGATTTCTTTGTTTAAGTCAGTGGGAAGAACTTCTTGCACCATTTCAGCCGACGTACATTTCTGTGTAACCTGTACAAACGTTCAGAGTGGGATCCATCCAAACTTGTCTTTTACTGAACAACACTCGGTGGAGGTTTGTTTTTCCCAAAGCCCTAGGCCTGGAGAACCATGCTGCCCGCGACTAACAAACACACACCTACTACTAATTGATTGTCTTGAGCTTTATTTATGGTGCAGCAGTAATTAGTGGACAGCATAATGTAAGCCATTCATTAGCACCTGGCTACTGCTATGGATTTCAGTGCTTTGTCTCAGATGCACACATCATTAGGGAGAAACAAAGGCTGAAATTTATTAGCATGACTCCTTATAAATATTCTTCAAGTCAGTGTGCCTTTAAGGAAGAACGCAGGCCTGTAAAACTTTTGTCAGCTTTTGCTCGCAGATTGCATTTCCTGCAGAATATGTTAAGGACGAGCAGTATAAATTTAATTTTAATTGTTTTGTACACACGCCAGTGAAAAGGAACTGATTGGATACAGTTCAGAGACAGTATATTAATACGTTATTTTCACATGTTAATTGCTTTGCATAATCTCCCCCCTTTGCTTGCTTTGGAAGTACCTGGCATTGAGATGGAGACTGAAAAGAATAGAAGACTGCAATTTACATAAAACCAACTCCTTTGAACATTAAATAATAATGCATTGGCAAGTGGAAGGTGTGTTCAGTTAGCAGAAAGCACATCTTTATAATTTATTGTCCAGCTGTTTGAGCGTTTTCAGGTCCATTTTTCCTCCCTGCCTGCTTTTAATGAAATCTTGTTACAGGAGAATTGACTCGAATGAATTGAGATTTTAATCCCATTGACATTCTGGCATGGAAATGCACACGGGCAGGAACTTATAATGGTAGGCCCTGTAATTAGAAGACACTTGTATTCAGCTCTCTGCAATAATGAATCTCATCAAATGTTAAAGCTTGGGATGTGTGCACGAGGCTCAAATTTCAAGGTTTTTGACCATCCCCATTTGAGGAATTCCTGGGGGACTGTGTGATTACTCAAGTTTAGCAGTTTATTGCCTCATCTTTCAATAGCCACTGAAGCACAAAATTCTCATCTAGGTTGCTCTTTTTTTTTCTCCACTTGAAGAACAGGCCAATATAGACTGCAGAACAGCTGCTCAGATCCCGAGGAACTGCTTTTGGCACTGCGGTGTTATTAACTGCCACCGTCATCGCCCATTCACCGTGTCAGTTAAAAGAAACGAGGACTAAATTTCATGACTGCAGTCACTGGTGGGATTTTAATAGCAAAAAGTTGGCTCATGTCCTGCTTTTCTGTTTGCCCTTCTTCCCCAACGTTTTAGAAGCACAGAAACAAAGCTTTAAAGATCCACTCCGATCATCTTTTGATCTATCTAAAAAGCATTCCTAGTCGTCTTTTATTTTGGTCATGCAATTGTTTTTGGCAAAATCAAAAAATGTGTGGCGTTTTCTAGAACAGTTTCTGCAGAGGCAGGAATTAATTAGAAATTAAACTCTGAGTTGTAGGCGGGACTGTTGTTGTGGATTAAGCCTTCCCCCATTTCCCGTCATCCATCTGTGTACACTCTCCTGCTAGCTGATGCTGGGAAACATCAGAGCTGTCCACCTGTACAGTTTTGAGCCAGATTCCAGCTTGGATGAGGTAAATGAAGACGTGCATGGTAAATCCATGGTAGATTGTCTTCAAGTGGATGCATCAGAATGGAGCGGAGTAGGGAGCTTGTTGCCTGCCTTTTTTTTCTTCTACATTACACTTTCAAGATTTTTCAAGCAGCATTTTTCCATATGCTCCTCATGGTTTGAATAAAGAAATTCCATTTTAAGCCTAATTGACTTAAAGAAAATTGTGTTTGTATTTTTTAGTATTTCTTTATTCAAATTGTGTTGGATCAGGAGCAGATGAAAACTGGAAATTTTAAAAAAGCAGTCACTGCCATGGGCGGGCCACAGTTATCCTTCTCTGTTTCAAATTTAAATCATCCACTTGCAGAAAAATACTGACTTTATGTTCTTTTGTATAAATAATAGTGTGAAGCCCATTGAGACAACTGCATTGTGATCGTGGGCTATATAAATAAAATTGACCTGAAATATATTCATTAACGTTTTTATTTTCCTAGTCTGAGCTACCATCTGGCTCAAAACTATACAACTGGATAGCGCTGATAGTTCTCGCCTTTTTTTTTTTCATTTTTGCTACGCTAGTGTTAGCTTGAGGTTGTGGGGTGCTTGTCAGAGAATGTAAACAAAGGTATGCGAGGGAAATTAAAAATGCTAACCTCTGCGCCAACAGTCCCGTTCACAACTCAGGGGCACAATCCCAGCACTCAATTTCTAATGAGCCCCAGCTGCTCTGCAGAAAATAAGTCTTAAAAAATGAGAGTCTTTTTGATTTTGGCAAAACATTGCATAATTATAAATGAAAGACCACTGGGAATGGTTTTATAATAGATAAAAATACAGCTGGAGTGGGACTTTAAACTGACTAGTCATCTACCAAAAAGGAAAGGAGAAGTATTGTGCAAGCAGTAAGATTTAAGGGAAGATGAGAGATAATTGGCCATTCTTCAAGCAATTAGTTAACATTAACACATTCCAATGTGTCCCAAAGTTGTTGAGTAATAGCATTATAAAAGTAACTGGTTATTAGAGAATTTAACATCCAACTAACTTCCCCATCGCTTCAACTGACACACATTGGCTAAACCAGGACTTGCTTTGAAGTTATTTCAATTTTAAAACTTGTTTAACCCACCATTACAGTTTGTTTTAAAGTAGTCTTTTACATTACTCGAGAAACAAGTGGTTACTTAGTAAAGCGGCCACTTAATTTTTAAGCTGACTTCGTCAAGGAAGTGGTGGGATTTCCCCCTTGGTTTGTTTATAAGTGGCTGTCCGCCTATGCCTTCATGAAATGTTATTATTTTCTCTCGCTGCTGCTCCTCAAAGCAAGCTGAACTGCAGTAGATGATTTACATTGTCACTCATGTAAAGTGCTTTTAGAAATAGTACCTGTCAGAAAAGGTTCTCAGTAATACTATCGCTCTAACCAATGGTAGGAATAAGCTTAAGGATTCATCTACATCCCAAACTTTTATGTAACTTGTAATTTAAAATTAAAACCTTTATGAATTAAAAGAGAAGCAAAACATGGCTGAGCACATAAGAAGCAACTTAGGGTTCAAATACACTGATTCTAACACAGTTCCATTTTTTTAAAGTCTCTTTTCTTGTTCCTTTGAGTCTCGGCTCTGGAGAAGACTAGAGCTGGCCGCATGGGTTGTGAGTGATGGGATGCTGTTTTATATTTGAATGACTAAATGTGACCTTTGAGATTAGAGGAGGAGCGGCTTCTCGGGGGGCTGAAGAGAGTCCCCGCTGCTATGAAGCTCATGTCCCTTTGATCCCGCTGTAATGAGACTAACACTAGACGTTTTGGTCACTGAGCACATTGACACACCACCGGAGAGCCAACAGCTCCACTGCGGGCACTCCAGGAGGTGAGTGTGTGAGTGTTCAGGTAGTACTTGGAGACATTCGACACATCCACTGGGGTTTGCTGTTTGACTACAGTCCACATCCTCATGCACTTAACAAAGCAGGAAATTGATGTATGCAAATGAACACAATTTGTCATGGCAATTAAAAAAAAATCCCTAGTGGAACAAACTTTCTAATCTGCACGTGAGGAAATTGAGATCAGCAAAATGAGTTTTATTCATGTCAAGTTGAAAGAACTTTTCACGCGTGATATGTCACACTCCAGTTAGAGGGCATTGTCTCTGACCTGAACACCACTCTAGTGAAACTCAGCTCTCTTAGACGTCTTTTAGAGATCCACTGAAGCTCAATCATGAACGGGGCCATCCCCCACGAGACCCTCAGTAACAACCGCTGATTGCTTTCTGTGCAGGCCGTTACGTGGAGCCTGGCAATGGGGTCCTGGACAACACTTAACAATCAATCAGAGGACACAACCACTTCTCATTGCATCCCAGTTCTTCCCCTGCATTACTCGCAAACAATAATTCAGGTGGACACAAGTGACACTTAAGAATCACAGCCAGCGCATACCCTGTGGTTTGGCTGGAGAGGGACACACTGGACAGCGCTGAAGCCTCAGCTCCTGCATTTACATACAACCTGAAACGGATGGTGACTTCTCTAAAATTCCTACAGCACTCCAATATTCGAGTGCTGTCCCACTCTATCTCCAAATGCTGAAATACTCTGTGAATTCAAATCCTAAAATGTGTTGCAACTTAAAGGATGAATGTGAAATGAATTTTCTTTTCTATTTGGCTCAAGATCTCTTAAGAAGCAGGAAGATAATGAAACATATTTGTCAAAGCATTTTTTTTTTCTGAGAATATTTCACAAATGTTGGTGTCAAGTACCCTAATACAACCAGTTTTGTAAGGTCTATCTTGGCAAAGATTAAATGTACAAAAGGGAAATGCAAAATAAACTCCAATAAGATGAGAGTGAGGCTGTCTGGTGCCTTCTCTCTCTAACTAAATATGTAGCAGAGTCTGCTATGAAAGCCTGAACTTAAACTTTGCCTATTGATCAAGGATTCCATTGACTTAATGAACCTTCAACCCTCCATCAGACGACTGGCCAATATAAGCACTAATCTCTAAAACGGATGAGTGGCTGTGGTTCCTTTTAAATGAATTGATCTCCTCAAATGGGGAAATGGGCAAGTATTGATATGATTCGGGGACACAGTGATGGATGTGTGTGATGGTAAAACACAAGCTATGTGAGAGAGTAAGCACGAATGCGTAGAAAGCCCTCGCATTGGCTCTCTAAAGACAAAGAGATGGGATTTGTGTCGCTGGCAAACCTCAGCCTTTCAGTTTGCTACCTTGTTTTCAAGGACATATACATAGAACATATACATATAAAAATCAGCAGAAAAATTTCATTTTTGAGTATTTCTTTTTTCAAATTGTGTGAATCAGAAGCAGACGAACGATGCAATTTGAAAAAGCTTGCAGCTGTTACATAAAATCTACAACCGGCTTCATTCCATTCTGATGCATCCGATCGCAGTCATATAGATCCAAGTACGTTTTTGTTTTCTTCGTCTGAGCTGGCATCTGGCTCAAAACTGTAAGGCTGAATAGCTCCCAGTATTGTTTGCCGTTGTTGTTGCACCGTTGAAGTTGTGAGGGACTGTAAGCTAACGGGAGAGCATAAAAAACAGAGAGCTCTCAGCAACAGGGAAGAGGAGGAGGGTTGGGGTTGCTCCTTTGCCTGCCCAACAACTCAGAGGCGAGTCTCTAATAAACTGCTGTTGCTCTGCAGAAACAATATCCTAGAAAACAACTGGTTTTTTTTTTTTTTTTTTTGCACAAAAACGGCATAATCATAATTAAAAAAAACACTGGGAACTATTTCATAATAGATCAAAAGATGACTGAAGTGGGACTTTACAGTAAAACTCTTGCTTAAATGCATTTGAGTGGATTTTTTGCTCATCTTTGAGCCACAATCCTGACACAGTTGCAATCATTTAGGAAAACAACATTTTTATATGTAATTTGTTTATGTTGAAGACTAAATTTCCTCTTCGTGGTAGACCGAATAAATCGCAGCAAGCTTCACAAAAGCCTCACAATTGTTTTTGTGTATGTTCAGACCACATAGCAAATATTTATGCGAGTCATATTACACCCACTGGAGACACAGATGTCTAGAATCCCTCTTGCCTCTGTTGTTTTCCGAGCAAAGAGAAATGCAAGGGATCATTGTTTTGGCACAGGTTACAACTTCTGGCTGTTTGTTTCCCACAAAAGAAAAAGCCATTGTTCACTCTCTCCACAATAATAAGCTTGAGTGCCATGAATAATCGCCAGCGTGTCAGCAAGCTGGATTGTGATCCACGGCACTGGTGAGCCTCAGATGGCATCAAATAATTTTCCTTGTCTTCCCCTCTGAGAGTTACGCAGTCAAGAATGTTTGATGTCCCTTCACTTCATTTCAATAGTGGAAAAGCATTTTGAAAAAGAAAAAAAAGCAACACCCTTTTTCTTCCTCTTATCTTTCTCGGCTGTGCCGGGTTGTCAAAAACATTCAGCCTTTCTTTGACTAACGGTAATGAGTCAGCAGCGTGGGTCAAAGGCCATGATAAATTTGAGCTCTTAGTGTCGAAATTAATTTCGTGTCACAAACTACTCTGATGAGGAAATAACAAATCAAAAATGCATTTGCTGGGACCTTAACATTGCTCTGTAAGTGCTTGTCAAAATCATGAATTTTTAATTATGGACAGGAAATTGTTCCAGGGAAGCCCTTCCATTTGAAAATAAGCAAAATGAACCTTTAAAGAAAGTAAACATTTACCTGTAATGCTGTCTGCGTCTGACAGCGAGGCACATTCCTGCTTTCTCCTCCACAGAAGAGCTATTGAAGGTTTTGGGATAATCAGGAAGACGTTTGCCTATGTCTGACTTTATCCAAAGTCGGAGTACTTTCACTGTCAAAATCTGCAAAATGTCTAACACATGGGGATAATTAGAAATAACACGTGGCCAGGGCTCCTGGGCCATCAGTAGTATACACATATATACACGAGCACACACACGCCAAGAACAAAACCTGACAATATGCAACAATAATAAACATCCATACAGTGTAAAGTTACAAGTGATGGTAAAGTCTAAAAAATGCGGAAGTCCAACGCAACATAAAATGTGGTGAAAACAATTTTTATTATTTAAAAACTGCGACTTGATATTTTAGGAAGAAAATTAGTCGACAGTATCTGGTGGTAACGATCCTCACGTGTCTCTTTTTCTTTTTTTTCCAAGTAAAAGCAAAACCCTTTAGCTCCAGTGTTGACATTCTTTGATTTACTGTAACTCTTAAACCATTTACGCAAAATGTACCTTAGTCACCCTTACGGGTGAATACAGGCTGTTTGTGGGCAAAAATGGGCAAACCTGTACAGGGCACGCAAGTGGCCGGCATGAAATGTCAAAATCGTACAGCGCTTGGTTAGCATAGGTCATAAATCTTAATGAACATTTTTTTTCCATGTATAACACAAAACAGAAGGGTAAATCAGGATGAAGTAGGTGAGATGCAGGCACGTCTTACAAATCTTTTGTTTTTTCCACCCCGACCCATTACACATGGAGCCCGTAATGGGTTTTCATGCATGCATGCTCCTTTCTTGCAGCCTAGCTGACAGAAGTGAGGAAATCAGGAAATCAGAGTGTACGCTTCCTGTGTGCGCGTCCTACTGGCGTCCTACAGACGCTTACATATCACATGCTCACCACGAATGTATAGCATTTGAGCATGGACTGTAAGGAACCAGAGTCCACATGTGTGTATAACTTACATTATCCTAACAAATACCTCACGATACTACTATCACACGCATGATCGTCGTAGGTTCCATTTTCATGACGCCTCTGAAGGTGGAATCACGAGCCACAAGGGGACTGGAGAACACATCTGAGCTCCACTGAAGATGCAGCCCCTCCTGTCTACAACCCTAGACAGGCCCAGACAACCCAAAAGCCTGCAGCACCCGTACGGGTCAACTCCCGTACATGTGCATGTCACTGAGACATAAGCAAAATCAGAAGCAAAAGCAGAAGAAAAGCAGAAGAAAAGCAGCTTTGTGCTGACATTCACAACACAATCAATGTAAATCAGAAGTCAAAGAGTTACAGTAGTTCAAAGTGCATGTGTTATTTCAATGTAGCCAGCAACATCTCCAATGTTAAAGTACCACTCCAACTATATATGTTTTTGTTTTTATTCATTGTAATATTGTTTTCTAGCAATTTTCTAATAATTATGATTATGCAGTTTTTTAACAAAAATCAAAAAGTTTGTGTTGTTTCTTAAGACATATTATCTGCACCACGGCAGGAGTTCATTACAAATGCTCATCTGGGTTGTGAGTGGGACTGTTGGCTTGTACGCTGATATCCCAGCATTCCTCTGCTTAGACGCTTTCCCACTAGCTTACAGTCCCTTAAAACCCCAAGCTAAAATTAGCGTAGAAAAAATAAGGTGAGGAATATTGGAGCCATCCAGACATACAGCTTTGAGCCAGAGTGCAGCTCAGACAAGGAAAATTAAGACATTAATGGATGTATTTGTCTGCAAGTGGATGTATTGGAATTGGAGCGGAGCAGGAAGACTTTGGCTCATCCATGGCAGTTACTGGATCACAAACCTGAGCTCATTGGAGTGGGTCTTTAAGGTGTTAAGCTTTGGCCAACAGTTTCAAATAATAGATCAACATGGAAGTCCCAAGTGTCAAGTTGTCCCTTGTTTCTGCCATTGGTGAAGTTAATCATTTGGTACAGGAAGATGCGGCTGAGGGTGGACAAGTGGACTCTTACACAGCTGCAAAGAGACATGACAAGACCAAGGAGGGAAACACGCTGAACTGCTAACATTTAAAGTGAAGCTGGGCTGTACTTCTCTCCTTCTTTTCTGAAACTCTTCAGTAGTTATTTAGTCTCATCAACTCTCTGATGTTTGTTTCATACAGCTGAGTTTCCAACAGATTTTAAGCAAAAGTTGTGAATGTTTTGATGCCGCTGTCAACAACCAATACTTCATCTTTATGTCAAAAACAACTTTTTTATACATTTGATTTGATACATTTTTAAGCGTTCTTTACATAAACTGAGGATTTAACATCTAATCAAATTATACTTTCTCTGATCCAGAGGTTTGTTAGTAGGTTGGGAGGGATCACATGAATGTCTGCTCACACCACCAGCTTGTAATTAAAGACGATGTTCATTTGTATGATTCAAATCACATTACTCACTGTGACAGCTGAGATGAACGCGTTGACACCCAGAGTCTAGGAGATGTCTTAATAGAGCTGCGACACACTGGAGGGTCCGTCAGTGTGTCCCAGCTGATCTAAGAATGCCTTGGGTTCCGCCTGAACCACACGGATGGAGCATAAAAATCAAATGGCCTCGTTCACAGAAAGAAAAAAAAAACATGGGGAGAATATACATCTAATCTCAAACCAGCAGCTAATAGCATTTACAGCTGCTGAGGCACTGGAGCTCTGGATCAGTTCACGGACGGCAATCAGCCTGACTTTAATCCAAATCTTTAAACATGTTCGATTTTTTTTTTTCAGGTTTAACCAGGTGTGGTTCTGGACAGATTAGAAGAGTTATTTCTAGATCTGTAAACTTCTTCTTTTTTAGCAAATAAATAAATACATAAAATTAGTAATTTATGATGACCTTTTAACAGTCTTAAAAGTGTAAGAGTCTATTCTCAACAGGCTTGCAGCTTTTTCTTTTCTGAGAGAGCCTGTAACATATACCACCAATTTAGTTCACATTTCTTGCTGTCTGCCAAAGTGACTTGCTAGTAAAAGATTGGGGAAAACGTAATGACCCACGCGGTGGGTGCAGCTGGCCGCTTGAGAAATGGAGTTGCTATATTACACACTTAAACAGTATAAGCAGCAAACTTAGACAGACCATTGTCCTGTTTTCTATTCAGAAACATAGAACTCATTTTAGTCAATTGGCATGGTGATAAACCAGTTAGCTGATCTCCATTACAACGCATAAATCACATTAGATGACATTGACAGAAGGGAAAAAAAGGATTCAGGCTACTTAATGTAACGCATTGTTCAAAGGGTGTTAAGTATTGACCAGTATGAACTGTTTATTTTTGTTTGTGAATCAATCTCAAATTCTGTTTTTTTTTCAAGATATTTTTTTAAATGATTTTTTAAAAATGTTTGTGTTTTTTTTTTCAAACTTTTCTATATAATCTTTTTCTGTTTTTCAATATTTTTTTGTTTTTCGATATAATGTTTTTTTTTAATAGAATTTCTTTCTCGTTTTTCACTCAAATGTTTTCTTTTTTTTTTTCTTTAATTTTTTTAGGACTACAACTTTTGTAGTAGACACGCTGCCGAGGCCGGCTCTAGGATGACATCATGAAATGGGCAGCCCCACAAGGAGTGAAAGGCGGTACCTCAGAGATCGAGGCATCTTACTTCCGAGTAGGAAAAGAGCTCACAAAAAGAACTCTTATTTAATAAAAATGTGTTCTTTAGGGTGACAAAAGGTAATATATGATCACTTTTATGGATATAGTTTAATCTGAAACGCTTAATAAAAGCATGATTTAGGCCCTTTAAACATAAAAGCATTAGTGGTAAAGTATGCTCAAATTCCCTATATTATTGAGCAAAAGCATTTACCGTGATTTAATTACCAACACTCATACATGCAGAGTAGTGATGCTGCTTATGGAGAATTATTTAAAAACAAAAACATGTTGAAGCTTTTCTACAGTTTTCAGGTTGGATCCTCATGAACAAAGAAACAAGATGAACTCAAATTTCCATAACTTCAAAAGACGGATATTTTTTTGTAGCGTCATAAATTGTATGCTGTGATAAGATTTATCTGTTTTTACATTTTTTTAATTAATCTCTAATTGACTTGGACCCTTACTAGGGGAAAAAAATCCTTTAAAGGGGCCACACCATGATTGTCTTAAGCCTTTTAGAGTAAACTATATCCATATCTATTTATATATGATCATATATTACCTTTGGTACACTAAAAACAAATTATTTATGAAATATGAATTATTTTTGTGAACTCTTTTCATACCAGGAAGTAAAATGACTATCTCTGAGGCACTGCCTTTTGCTCTTTGTTGGTCCCGCCCATGTCACGGCGTCATCCTAGAGCCGACCTCAGCATGCCTGCAAATAAAAAACATCCAAACTTTTGCAAAGATGGATGTGCATGTTGGGCATTTAAAATGAAAGCGTTTTACAGATCACTGCTAACTCCTCAGAGAAAGTGTGTGTGTGTTAGTCTGGGGCGGTGCTGGCAGTACAGTCTTCCTGAAAGGGGCTGTCCTCAATCTATGACATCTGGTTGTGAGAACTCGCTTGTTTGCGTGGGTAGGGGAGAAGCTGCTGCAGAGAGCGCAGGTTTTGAAAGGATTACTCAGAGATTCATGAATGGATCAAAATACCACTCTGTGTTGTTTAGAGTGAGAAATGAGCAGTATAATACACTTAAAAGCTAAAAAAAAAAGTTGTTTTTTCATGGTATGCATACAGAAATAACTCATGTTCAAAAAAAGTAGAGTGCAAGATTTTAATTGCAAAGCAAGAGGTCAGTAAGTTCAGCATATGTGTGTGTGTGTGTGTGTGTGTGTGTGTGTGTGTGTGTGTGTGTGT
>BSAI01000104.1:12504865-12637123 GCA_036245035.1 Adrianichthys oophorus
TGTGTGTGTGTGTGTGTGTGTGTGTGTGTGTGTGTGTGTGTGTGTGTGTGTGTGTGCTTTTGCTTACAGCATGCTGAGGTGCGAGCCGTGTTCGCAGTGATGTCACGCAGGCTCTTCACAGACTGGCTGAGTACGAAGAACAACAGAATTTCATCTGAAGAGATCAATTATAGATAAAAGAAAATGAATGAGGAGAGTAAATTAATAAATTATTGAATTGATGTCTTATATCATGTACAAAAGCAAATGAAAAATTAGATTGTGCATTTGGATGAAGTTAGATTTAAAGAGCTTTGAAATTATATTTAATTAGACAAAGACAAAAAATAGTGTGAATATATGAAGTTTTGTCAAGGAAAAGTAAATTATGATCACATTTGTTGTTAAAGAAAATTATGAGACAATGAAGAAGTTTACCCTTTTTTAAATTTGTTTTAATCTTTCTTGAGTTAGATGGATCAATAGAACTTATTCTTTAAAAGCTGGTTGCATCCATTGCATCAGTCATATTGTGTCCCTACCTGAACTGTGCAGACTAGTTGGTTGGCTGACTTCACACGACTTTGTGTAACAACTGCGACAAACTTCTGATTAGCCCTTTTCAAGCCCGATGACGTGATTGTCTTTAAAACCAGTTTTCATTGAAAAGATTAGGACAAACCCAAAGCGTTTTTAGTTGAGGAGAACTAATTTAGGGCTGCACATAGGACTGGTTATCATCCCTACCTCACAGCAAGAAGGCCCTGGTTCAACTCCCAGCTGAGACCTTTCTGTGTAGAGCTTGCATGATCTCCCAGTGCATGTATGGGCTTTCTCCAAGATCTCTGGCTTCCTCCCACAGTCTAAGAACATGCTTCATAGGCTATTTGGTTACTTTAAAGAATCCCTAGGTGTGTGTTTAGGAGTGATTGTGTGCCCTGTGACAGACTGGCAACCTGTCCAGGGTGTACCCTTCTTTGCCCAATAGTACCTGGGACTGGCTCCAGCAACCCGTGACCCCAGAAGAGATAAAGGTATTTATATTTAAATTAACAATTCATAAAAACAGCTTTGCAATTTTACAATTTTTGTTCCTTAATGTGAACTGACAGTTATGATTTCACCAGTGTAAATGTGATTAATTTAATATTACAGCTTTCAGCAAGTTTTGATTTATAGTGACCTTTATTAAACACTATTGTTCAGTCATTGAATACAAGCAAGTCAAAGCTGACTAAAACACTGGGTATTAAAAGCTGATGCATCAGGTTACTATCAACCTTTAGAAGATAAACCGAGGCTGCAATGAAAAAGTGCCTTTTTTTAAGTTGGGTCACAGTTTCTCCTCATCTTGAACTGTAAGAAGAGGTTTGGGGCAGGAGTGGGACAGTAATATGAAAGGGAGGTGGGAAGAGAAGGGGGAATGAAAGGACTAATTTATGTGTGCGCTTCAGTAGCGTCTCTGGGATGCTGGATCCCTTCTGACTGCATCGGCTGGTGTCTGGGGAGGCAGAATGCAAATGGAGCAGGTTTCTTGGTGAGGTTGGGCACAGTCACAAGCACGTTGCTGGTAACTGGTTATGCAGTTCCTAAGCAAGTGTTTTTTTTTTTTTAAATTATTTTTTTCATCACGCTTGGCCCCTGGGGCTGAGCCAGGCGCATCATTTGCAGCTTCGTGTTACCTTAGCAAAAGCACCAAGTTTGCAGCCTGTATTTTTCAGATGAAAGACCCTCTTCAGGCAAAGTCAGGATTAGTTATTATTCCCCCAATTAATTCCTGTTGTGAGTTCACTTTTATGGGCCCTGCATGGACTCTCTAGGGAATTTGTTTGTCTGAGTTCTGTTATTTGAAAGTTGATAGGTCACAGTTCAATAAATATGTGAATTTTTCACTACCTTTCATGTGTCCTGCAATAAGCCCCGCCTACAGAAGAAAGGATGTTGAGTAAATAAAGCGTAAAAAGCTTTCTAAGATAACTTATTTCTTTCAGAATTAACTCAACAAAGCCATTCTCGTACATCTCTCTTCTCTCATTTGCATTTATTAATAAAGATAAGACTTAATTGATCACCGGAAGGAAATTAGGTGCCTCTTGATAATTTAAAAATATACAGCATTGACTAATTGGTCAAACTGCTAAAAAGTAAAAAAATAAATAAAAAATGGATTCCTCAGTGTAATTGAATGTGAAACATCATGTATCTATAGATTTGTACCTGACACCTTTTTGAATTGCTTTCCTGTGCCTTAAGTGTGCTGAGGGATGTGAGCACATTTTTTTTATGAGAATGTAAAAATCAACTCAATTTACTTTCATGTTTAGAATGTGATGTCTTATAATTTCCACAATCATGCAAGTTCAGTACTTACATTTCTCTTCGGTGTGTAGAGAGAGGGGGGGGGGGATTGCTGAATGTCGCCAGGCCTGGAACAGAATAAGGTGCTAATAAAAAATGTGTGACTCCACTAATGAAGCCAATTCTGCAATTCTGCAACTCAAGCACTCAATCATAATAAGAAATTTGCTAATGTGCTCATTCAAATGGGCCACACTTTGCTTGGAATAAACTGTATGGCTTAATGGCTTGAGAAAAAGAGTCTGATGACATCCTGTTCTCTTATCAACACTTTCCGAAATGCACCCAGCTAAAGATGCTGGGTGCATTTGATCAAGCTAGCCCATATGTGAAGTCTTTAAAATTCATTTGTGTCTAATATGACTACAGAGTCCCTAAGATGCACCATTTATCCATTACTCTTTTTTTTTTTTTTTTTTTTTTTTACAATGATCCATATTTGAGTGCAAATCAAGGAAGCTGGCAATCCTAATGAAAGCCACCCCTCAGATCTAGAGAAAAGGAAATGATGCTGCTGCTCTTTGTTGGAACATCTGCTCATGAAAAGATGTAAAAAAAAAAAAAAAAAAACAAGAATGAATGAAAGCATTTTTTCCCAAGCGCCTTTTGCTCTCAGTTTAATGTAGGTCTGTTCTGAAAAACCAACATCAAAGCAAATCATTCAGGCTCTATATGATCAATCCATTAGATGTACACTCAACTTCCGTGGCATTAATTGCACTTTGTGCATGCACATGTGGCCCCTTCATGCACCTGCTTGTGTGCACGTGTGTGCGAGTACTGCACACGTGTGTGCCCACACACACTCAAGCGAGGTTGTTCAGACAAGTGGAGGTGTAAAATTAAATCCCTTAGTGCGGAGGCATGCAGATGATGAGCTTCAGTGGCCTAGCTGCTCTTTGCATCATTGTAATTGAATAACCTACAAAAAAAAGTCTTCACATTCCACCCATTTGCTATTCCCTCACCACATAACATGTGAAAAAAAAAAAAAAAACTCGCCTTGTAACTACCTGGGAAAGCAACCCATCAACAGCTGTTAGAGCTGACTTGAAGGTTAAATATTAGGAAGGAATCCAATTTCTCTTGTCTATTCAGCTCAGCGGTGTGTTAGATTGCAGCTGGACTGTGCTTACGGAGTGTGGGATATGAAGTGGGCTAATCAATCCCCTCTGCTTCATTCTCAAATTCCTCTCATATCAGGTCCCTGCCCCCCGGGCAGGCCTTCTGCTTTCTGAAAGCCAATTCCACACGAAATAAGAACTGTGACCTGCAGCAAGAGGGTGAAGTTGAGTTTTCCCTTCATGATTAATCTCTTCTTGGGTGGTTTTCACAAAAAAGGAGAGGGGGAGGATGGAGGGAAAGGCAAAAAAAAGAAAACATGCAAGTCGCTGCGTTGTAACCTGCAAGTTTTTTTTTTTTTTCTGAATGAGTCCAGTGCACTGGAGCCTACTTATCTCCTGAGAGAAAAACAGAATTCATTTTTTGACAAGGTTTCATGTTGACTCTGAGAAAATGAACTGGCTGATTTTCTGATTAAACCTGGCCTGTCATAATAGCCTGAGCGGTGCTGACTAAAAATTGTTGGAGGTTTTTCCTGACTTCTTGTTTGGAGGCTTTGAGTTTATAACACAGAATGTTGGTTCAACCTATGAGAAATGTTCTTCTGTATCCGTTATTCAAACAATGTCATTGTTTTTTTTTGTTTTTGTTTTTTTTTTTTTTTTACTTTATAACTAAAACAATTACTATCTAGCAAATAAACAGACATCTTAAAGACTCACTCCAATGAAGATAGTCTTCTTGGTGATTTTAGCATGGCCAGTCTCCATTCTCAATTCTGATGCATCCATATGCAGACAAATAGATCCACTAACATCTTCATTTTCCTCATCTGAGCTGCCATCTGGCTCAAAACTGCCCGGCTGCATAGCTCCGATATTGCACACCATTTTTTTTTTTTTTTTTGCTACTATAATGTTAGCTTGGGGTTATGAGGAGTTGTAAGCTAGCAGGGGAGAGTGTAAACAAAGGCATGCTGGGATTTTAACTTTAAATTAAAAATAAAAAACATGTGTATACAGATTTTGGGAAAATACTGGTGGATAAAAGACTTGAAACCAAAAAAAGTGTTTTTTTTTATCCAGCAGATCATTTGCTGTGGTTGAAGGGGGTAAAATAAGTGCTAAGATCACGTTTTCCAGGTACTAATGGCATCTGTCACTAAAAGAAGACCTGTCAGACTCTACTTTTATGTAGCTGAATTGCTCTAAATGGCTGAGCTTTCTGATTCAGACCTACTTTTAGGCAAAAAATGATGCCAGTCTGAGAAACACTGACATTAAAAAAGAATTCAGCTTTTTTTTAAAAAGCCATCATCTTTGTTTTTGCCCTCTGCTCAAAAGCTCTCATCTTTGTTAAGGAAAAGCTCCCAAGAGGACAGAGAAGTCCATAAACGGGCAATACTAAAAGTGCCAGTGTACAATAAAAGCCCTCACACTGGGATTCCTGAAGTGTTTACATTTTTAATGCTATCATGTTGATACTACATTCAATGTGCATGTTTTACTCACCCACCCAGTAAATGTTTTAAGTGTGTAAAACATTCCACTAGAAGAAAAGCAGGCCATTCTCCCACTACCACCTGCCAAACAAATTGGAGGGAACAACAAAGTTCAATCTAATTCAGAGTTTTTCTTTGTTTGTGTTTTCCCTCTCCTGCAGGGCACTTATAAAAGTGTTCCTTTGCATCACATGTAAGATATGCTGGCCTACTGGGAAGTAAAAGAAAGTGGGTTTTCAAATATGTGGGAGACCAAATTCCAATGGCTAAAAGTACCTCTGCGCCAGGCTAAGCAGTGGGCACAGGCCCTGACACACAACCTAATGGAAGAGTTAAGTAGCATGTGGTGTAGAAGTGTAGGTTTAGACACAATAACAAGGTTGTACCCACTGATGGTCCAGGAGCTTCTTAAGTTATTCATCAAACAAACATGAAGGTCTTTACCAATTCTTGCTGCATCAATCTGTTTATTCTGCAGTTTGAATAAACATGTTCATTTTTAGGATTTATATTTTTTAAAGCCTCAAAAGAAAAGTTATTAACTTGGATTTTACCTGATTTTTTTCAACAAAAAAAGTTTTACCTTTGATTAAATGCTAACTTTGACAACATGAATCTTGTCAATGCTGTGTCCTTTTTGTTTGCTGTTTGTTTTCAGTTATATTTTCTTGCTTCTTGTCATGTTTAGTGTTTTCATCCTGTCAATTACATCAGGTTTGTGTTGTCAACTATCTATTGCTGCATTACATTTAACCATCCTCAATATGTTAGAGCATATGGTTTTAGTTCACCCGGGTCAAGTCATCTGCACTGCACCCTTTGTTCGTTGTTTTGTCATGTTTAAGTTTCTGCCACCAGCCCATTCTCCTACATTTGGGATCATTCATTCACCATCTCCTGACAGCCAAGCAACACAGCAATGATAGCAATAATGACACTGATGTTTATAGGTTTTTTTATTTCAAGAACCTCATTGGATTACCTAAAATAAAAAAGAAAATATGTAAACAGAATTGGTGAACAATAAAAAGAAGACAGAAAGTGACATATTAAAGACACGAGCAGCGTTGGATTGCCCGCCCTCGCCTCGCTGCCTGCCTCTACACGCCTCTGCGTCTCTCAATGCCTGCCTCTATATGCTGCCTTCACCGACCACCTTTGAGCCAACCATACTTGCTAAGCAACCACAACTCAACCATGACTCCTCCCTTTCTCTTCCTGTAAGGCTGGTCTGAGCTGTATGTGACAGATTGTAAAAATTACTTTTTTCAACATGGCGGTTTTTCTGTTTCTTTTATCTCCATAACAACCATTTTATGTTTTTGTCACCTGGGGATACCGAACAGATCTATGTAAGTTTCAGGAGAATCTACATAAGTAAACTTTTGGATTTCCATAGCAACGGAGGTTATTTGCCAACCACAGCCACATTCCTAATATGTTCACTGCCTGTGTTATATAATTTTGCTCAGCTCTAGTCAGGGATCAACATTATATTTTCATGATATTTTGTAAAAAAAAAAATGTGGGAGTAATAGGAGACAGACACTTTTGCAAGCTCACCACACGCATGCCATTAAAAATCTACAGCTTCAAACTCCAACATTTTTTTCTCAATTGCTTTCCCATGATGTCCGAGAAGTTAGAACATTGATAAAAATATATCAAATTTATTAAAAAATATAAAATATAAAACATGAAAATCATCAAATTGCTAATTTTAACATAAAATGGTTGCCAAGCCATAGGTCATGTGGCCATCTCATCATAATTATGGCCCGCAGCACTCACCAATTCCAAGGACCATATTGTTTTCGCTTATGGAAAGATTTCTGCGCCTTTGAGCTAAAAGTTAATCCCCAACACATACTGTAAATATTGGTGTTGTTAGTGAAGTTCAACATTGTTTTTTGCAGAGTCAGCATATTTTTTGTGATGCTTTTTTGTTTTCCATGCCCATACTGTATGTTATAGTGCTTTGTTCAGATTTGCCCATTGAACTCATGCATACCCTTTTAAGGACATTCTGATGAAATCTTGGCAAGCCAGCCAAGATCGCAACAGTTTCAATCTCGCCACATGCACTTTTAATTCCAACAATTTTGAACAGTACATTCACAATGACGATAGAAAAGTTCCAAAATGATTGATGAAAATCCTTAGGACGAGTTTCCATTTGTAGCTGGTACTAAAGGTGTTTTTTTCTTTAAAATTCAAGATGGTGGCCTCTTCCTGAAGTAAAAGGTTAACAAAACTTCTGTGGTGGTTGTAGACTTAAGCTGGTGGCATGTGAGTGAAATTTCTTGAAAATCGGACAACAAAAGTTTCCTTTAGCCATACGGTGTGAAAACATGAAATTTGCCAAAATCTCACACTTTGCCATAAAATGGCCGCCAAGTTGTAGGTTGTATGGCCATCCCATAATAATTTCAAAACTTCTCCTGGATATTCCCGACGTGTGTGTTTTGGTTTCGTTTGTGTATTTTGAACATTTTTTTAAGGCTCCATGAGCACATTCATTTTGTTGTACGATTTTGCTAGCTGTGATGTCATTGACTTCAGAAGGGGATGAGGGGGTGGGGTTGTCTTTCACTATGCCCCAAATTATTTTTTGCTAGGTGCTAGGTGTGTATTGTTGAAGTGAAATATTCAGAAATGTTGTTTTATTAATTTTTTTTTATATACAGTATGTATTTCTTCCATCATTAGAAAAATTCCACAAGAACATGTTAAAATCACCAAAACCTCAATTTTCATTGGAGAGAGTCTTTAAAGATTGTTCATAGACAGATCACTGATTGGGTCTGTTTGTGAGTTGGTCAGATCTGACAACTGCCATCTGGGGAAAAAGCTGTAAGACAGACGACAATATAATATTTAAAAAGTGCTCATTAAAGGTGCAGCAGCTTTCATGCTAAGCACAGTTACCACTTTCAGACAAGTAGGAACAACCAATGTTGCAATTTAAAAGCAAAGGGAGTCTGATTTAATAGTGCAAAGACTCATTGATGATCGTCTATTCTAACAAATAATGGCAACAAGAGTTTCCTAGTCGGTATGAAAACATGCACGCTGTGCAAAGAAGGGAAAGTTTAGTGCAAAATAATGACTGAAGTCTGAAAGTTGCAAGCCGAGCTGTTTGTAATGGCTCAATTGATGATGTGGAGGACTGACAATGTCAGATGTTTTTACCACAAGCGTGCTGGCCAGAGACGCAGAATCCTTCTTACCTCATTGTCCGTATGTAAGGAGAGGGTAGAGTGCCAAAGCCCTCTCTTTGCACCGACTGCAACTGTCATCTCATTCAGAGCTCCGCAGCACTTAGGGCCCATTTGCTTTTAAAGGATGTCTGACAGGACAGCAGCCACGTATGATCAAACTTTACTTTCACTGTGCACTTGTGACAGTTCATTGAGAGAGGCTCTAATGTGCTGTCAGCAGTGCTCTCCACTCAGCTGCCTTGATTTACCTTCCCCATCTGTCTCAGTCAAAAAGCACTAAGTTGAGAAAGATTAGAAGATAGGGGGCCGTTCAGATCCACATTCTAGAATTTAGTAATACACACACTTCACATGAACCAAAACTAATATTGCCTTCGAATCCATCAGGAAAAGTTTCAGTAGGTTTCATTTTGAACTTTGTTTTGAGGCTTAAGGAAATGCTTTTCATTCATTAAAAGCAATAATTGTTTAACCTGCCATGAAACCTTAAATTGCCAATCTTAACTGTATATTTGTTATGTTTCATGCAAATTCAATACATTTAGAATATACTTTATTCAGTTTTCGTTCAATTCATTGTGTTCAAATGTTGTCATCCGATCCTCTACTGTCACCTCGTAGTGTGAGTTCTAACAGCAAGGCTTAAAATTTCATGTTCATCCACCCTTGAGGGTTTTTTTATTCTTTCAGCAAAAAACAGAGGACTTAACTGTATTTGATGAACCAAAACAAAAGACAAACAAGCACTGATCAGTCTGCTTTTGAAGGCCCCAGGACCTCTGTCACTTTAGTTGTTGGTGATGTTCATCATAAGACGTTGATGTCTGTAAATGTTATCCAAAGGCCTCTGTACTGCTTTCACTTGAGCAGATTTTTTTTTGTGTGTGTGTGTGGTGGCTGCTTTTACATGCTGTAAAACAACTCTACTGAAAGTTTAATAAATAAGAAACTGAATGAGTGTATTTTTCCCCCTTTCTGTTTCTCTATCTACTTTGATCATTTCATCCCTTGACATATCCATTGTCAGCTTCTCAGCTCCTCTAGGAGTCGGCAAAGTCTAATTGGTGCGACAAGGAAAAAAAAAGAAATCAAAGCAGGAGATAGTACTTGTTCCAAACAGAACTTACAATCTACAATTAAAAAAAGCACATTTTATGTCCGTTGAGTTTACATGCTGCCTCATGTTTTTTTTTTAAATGCAGCTACAGCAGATGTCTGGATCTAGCTATAATTCTACATTATGCAGCCATCCTGTGAGCTACCTGTGCTGCTTTTCTTTTTTTATTTGGTCCTATTCTAATCTTATTTAACAGTCTCTGCCTGACACACAATTCAATGCAGACCCTCAGATTGGAGAGTTTCCAAACAATCCTGAGCTCACCCAAGCTTGGAATTGGTTTTTCGTGGAACATCTCCCTCCTCCCTTTGGGCACTTTACCAATTTGACCAAATTTGTTCCATCACTGGTTCTAAGTACCAGAAGTGTTTTCTACCCACACTTTAACTTGTTTAAGCAATTTGCACATTCTTTGCAGAACATTAACAGCTCTGTCTGTGGCAAAGCCTCGCCTTTATATGTTTTATGCTCAACTTTCAGAGGGAATAACTTGTCACCTTTCTTGTAATTTGCATGCATAGAAAAAACAACAACCTTTCAACTTTTACAAGGTTGTCTAGAAAATATGAATTAGGATTTGTATCACTTAAAACCATTTACTATAAATAGGTTGTGTACATTGATTTTTGGAACACTAATGAACAGTTGCACATACATTTTATAACATTTTTAAATAAAATGTTTTCTAGAACAGAAGCAAATGAGCTCAAACTGTAGCTAAAGTAAGCCAAAAGTCAACTGAAAACTGAAAGAACAGCTCCTCAGTCAAAGCAGAATAAACTGGACTCTGCTCTTATCTTTTTTTTCATGTACAGTAATTTTCTTTAGTTTGGAAAAACAAGTATACAACAAAATATAACTTTACACATCCAAACAGTACATCAGAAATCCCTCTAAAACTACCTGTGTCTGCTCTGAATAGATGTATTAACACATAATCTAAAAGTTCTGACTATGTGACGAAGAAGCAGAGGCCTTTGGATCCATGTGCAACTGGTTTAATAAAGACATAAGACAGACATGGGCAAGGCAGGATGAAGTCAAAACCACGCAGGAGTCAAAGTACACGGAGGGAGGCAGGACGGACTCAAGACAGGCAAGGGTCAAGATACAAGGAGAAAAATCAGAAGAACCGCTCAGAATGAATGCAACAGCACAAAAAAAAAAACTAAATAGTCTTTGTGGTGATTGCGATGATGAAGAACAGCTGGTGAGACCTGGGAATGGAGGGCAGAGGCTGATGGGAGTTGGAGTGCGAAAGAGGCAATACTCAGGAGATGGTTCCCTCTGGTGGTCGGAGTGGGAAACAGAAGCTCGAGATCTGACAGACAGACGCAGAAAAGTGTCATCATTTTAAATTGAGTTAATGTAAATGTTGTTTACAAAGGCCTGGAACACGGAAGGGGCATTGCAGATTCCAAAGGGCATGACAAGATACTCGTAATGTCCAGTAGTGGTTGAGAATGCGGGTTCCAAGTCGTCACCTTCACTAATACGTATCAGGTTGTAGGTGCTACGCAGGTCCAGCTGGGTGAAGAATCTCAGTAGAGGCTATCTGGCAGTGACGGAAGAACATTGGAAGCAACACACTGTTTTCCATTGTTCTGAAGACATAGGTGTTGGCAGGAGGTAGGCTTAAATGTGATTTCCATTGACGACCAGAGGATAGTAGGGTCATGTGTCTCGAGCCAGGGAAGACCCACAATTATAACACAGCCAGGAGAGTCTATGGTGAAGAGATGGGTGATTTCTTGGTGGCTAGTCTGGGTGTTTAGTTGGATATCCAAAGTGAGGATCTCGACCCGACCTGAATCTAGGGGAAAACCATCTAAGGCAGAAACTGCCACCTGTGACTCGCAGGTAAACAGAGGAATCATATTAGCACGGGCAAAAGTCAAATCAATGAAGTGACCCACTGCCCTTGAATCCATCATGGCCTTGGTCGTTATATGCCTGTCATCTATTCTCAAAATGACTGATATTTCAAAAAGTAAGGAAGTTCTCACTCACCGGCCCTCTTAGTGGACGGTCGGGGCAAGATGCTTGCAGGTGACCAGGTTGACTGCAGTAGTAGTAGTCACTCTAGCACCATCCCCATTTTTTCATCTGCTCCTGGAGTCAACATGAAAACCAAAACCCTTGAGTATACACATTTGTTTCAACCACATGTATACCTCCTTCTGTTTTATGTGCGCTATATATTTTTTTAATATAAGAAGCTGTCTTAACATCAAATCCTTTAGTATGTGCTTATCAGTTTGCAGTTTGCGCCACATTATGACTTCAGAATGATTAGTGTTATAAATGTGCTTCACTTTGTGTTCTATTAATAATGTGTCCATGCTTGGGGGACAAAACTTGTCAGATTTTGTGGCTCCTCCTCCTGCTGCTCTTGCCCAGGTGTTATCTGGCAATAAAAAACATAAATAAATAAATAAAGTTTATGTGACAGTGAAAAAAGGCAGCCTGTTGTATTTCACTTTGTAATGTGCCAGAGGCATCTGTCCGGTTAATACACACGGAGAATACAAAGGAGCGCTGAAGGTTGATGTACTGTATTGAGCTAAGATAATTAGAGTTATAAAATCCTCCATAAATGCTCCATTGAGATCAGGAGTATTAGGCTAAGTCTATAGAAATGCACGCCCACTGCTCTTTTTAATTTAAGGGACGAGTGTTGGCAGAAATATCACTGGGGCTTGTGATCACACTGGAGGTGTACACAGATAAAAAGTGGGATGCTCCATAAAGCACTGCTTCAGAGTTGGCCGATAAGTGCTTGAATTACAAATCAGCTAATTTGACCGAGTTATTCAAAGTTTTCCTCCATGAGCAGAAATGAGCTGCTTCAGGCTCCAAAAGTAATTAAGAAAAACTTTAAATAATTTGAGCTAATTGTTCTATTACTATCTGGGAGAAAATGATGCATTACTGTATATTTTGATTAGAAGAAAAAAGAATGGCTTCATCCGTGCTGTGAATACCTCATTCTGAGCCTGTAACATTTTCTGTGGTTTATGAAAGCAGAAAAGGTCTTCTCATTTTATTGTCATAAAAACATTTATCACACAGAAACAATACCACAGCATGGCACTCTTCACCTCCAAAGCAGGAAAATGATCATGTCCTGTGATCTTTGTTTAAAGTTTTAATAACAATAATAATTATAAATTTTATTGGTTGGCCGCCTTTCAGGAGACTCAATGTCGCCATACAAAATTATGCATAAGTATAAAGTACAAAATAAGAGTGCATGACAATAGGTAAAGACAGTTAAAATATTTGAATTAATTTTTGAAAATGCTAAAATAAAATGAACAACAATGAGTGTTTCTATTTGGGTTCAATTAAAAACAAAAGGACTTGTAGAAGGACTCAAAATGCATAATAACTGCATTTAAATTCTAGTTTCATCCAGTTAAACTTTTTTTTAATCCCCCTCAACACCATTCCTTCATGCTTTGACTTTGGTTGGATTTAAATGAGTTATATTATGAGCACAGCAGGATATGAGTTGTGTTGCAATTTATTTGTGTTATCCTGTAGGCCTTACATAATCTCAGCCTGCTGCTCTGTAAAACCCCTCGTCCTTAACACGTTGGTTCTCTAGCAGCGAGTGGACAGAGTAAACGCTGGCCCCCTGCGATGTTCTCAGTCTATTTTCCTTTTTTTCTCTCTAATCTTCCTCGTCATCATACCTTTCTCTGTGGCTGTTATATGATAAACGTATTTTTGTTTTTGTACCACTAACCCAAAACTGGTGAGACAAAGTTTGATCATTGCAGGTTGTTATAGTTTAGAATACCATATTTGATACTCCTTTGGTAACACCTTTACATCCACCTTCACTGCTTCCATGAAGCTCCTCTTTGGTTTGTCTTTAGACCTCTTTCCTCTGTCTTCTATTACCAACGTAATCACTGTCCCTTTTTTTAAAATACCAAATGTATTTCATTCTGGTTCTCCTTATTTATCTCCAAATTAGCTAACAGGAGCTGTCCTTCTGATGTGCTCAATCCTGATCCTTTCTGTTCTCATCACTCCCAAAGAGTATCTAAACATCTTCATCTCTGATACCTCAAGCTCTTCCTATTGTCTCTTTCTCAGAGCTACCATCTCTTAACAAACTGCATGGCTGCTCTCACAGTCTTCTACACCTTTCCTTTCACTCTTGCTGACACTTGTCACACATCACACCTGAACCCTTCCTCCACCTGTTCCAACACGGCTCTTCACCTCTTTCCCACACACTTTGTTGCTTAGGACTGTTGACCCTAAGTAATTAGAGACTTTCACTTTCTTCTGTGAAACATAAAATGATCAGTGGGGCAAAAAAGTATTTAGTCAGTCAACAACTGTGCAAGTTCTCCCACTTAATTTTCATCATACGTATGCCTCAACTATGAGAGACAAAATGAGAAGAATGAAAAAGTTCAGAAAAATCACAGATTTAGCAAACTATGGTGGAAAACTCTGTACTTGGTCACCTAGAAACAAGCAAGATTCTGGCTCTGACAAACCTGTAACTTCTTCCCTCAGAGGATCCTCTGTCCTCCACTCGTTACCTGTTTTATCTCATTATCTATATAAAAGGCACCTGTCCACAACCACAGTCACACCAAATTCCTCAATGGCCAAGACCAGAGAGCTGTCTAAGGACAGCAGAAACAGAATTGTTGACCTACACCAGGCTGGGAAGACTGAATCAGCAATAGGTAAGCAGCTTGCTGTGAAGAAATCAATTGTGGGAGCAATTATTAGACAATGTAAGACATACAAGACCACTGATAATCTCCCTTGATCTGGAGCTTCACGCAAGATCAAAATCATCTCAAAAACGGTGAGCAAAGCCCAAGACCACACAAGGGGGACCTAGTGAATGACCTGCATAGAGTTGGGACCAAAGTAACAAAGGCAAAACAAACTAACATCAGTAACACACTAGGGAGTCCAAATCCTGAAGTCCCAGTCGTGTACCCTGCCAAAGCTCGTACATGTGCAGGCCCGTGTAAAGTTTGCTAGAGAGCATTTGGATGACCCAGGAGAAGATTGGGAGAGTGCCCTTTGGTCAGATGAAACCAAAATAGAACTTTTTGGTAAGAACTCTACTCGTCGTGTTTGGAGGAGAGAGAATGTTGAGTTGCATCCAAAGAACACCGTACCTACTGTAAAGCATGGGGGTGGAAACATCAAATTTTGGGGTTCAGATTTTGATCAGATCAGATTTAGTTTGAAAACCTCTTTCCATCAGCAAGGGCATTGAAGATAAAATGTGGCTGGGTCTTTCAGCATTACGATCCCAAACACACTGCCCAGGTAATGAGTGGCTTTGTAAGAAGCATTTCAAGGTCTTGTGGTGGTCTAGCCAGTCTCCAAATCTCAACCCCATAGAAAATCTTTGGAGGGAGTTGAAAGTCTGTGTTCCCCAGCGAGAGCCCCAAAACATCACTGCTCTATAAAGGAGATCTGCATGCAGGGATGGGCCAAAATAGCAGCAACACTTTTTGAGAACCTGGTGAAGATTTGCAGAAAATGTTTGACAACAAAGGGTATATAACAGAGTATTGAGTTGAACTTTTGTTATTTACCAAATACTTATTTTCCACCATGATTTACAAATAAAATTCTTTAAAAATCAGAAAATTTGATTTTCTGAAATGTTCTCATTTTGTCTTTCATACTTGAGGTATACCTATGGTGAAAATTACAGGCATCTCTCATATAAGTGAGATAACTTGCGCAATTGGTGGCTGACTAAATACGTTTTTGCCCCACTGGAACTGATTCAGGTAATCAACAGCAGGTAAGGCAGGATTTCTGGAAAACCAGCGTGAGGCCGGCCCTCAAAGCCTGGATTTGGACACCCCTGATTTAAACTAACTGACGCGTGGGAGACACACCACAGATGCGCCAGTGTACTTCCTCACACACACATTAGCTTACTAGCTTACACTGACAGTTTCACTCACTGATCACTATGTTAGTCACAATAATTTTTTGAACAAGTATCTTTGAATCAGAAATTATTGGAATCAAACAGTGTCTGTCTGTATGGAAAGGAAAATAATTAAAGAACATGAAACATTAAAGAACATTGACACTTTCACATATTCTATTACTCAGTAGGTCTCCTGGTCTAAGTACTGCTAATCAGGGCCTTTTATGTGCAATTGTTTCCAATTTGTTCGTATTGTTGTAGTTATGCATCTATCATTGGAGCAGATGCTATTTTTATTCCTAAAGACTTTTTTCAAACAGGGAAACAGGGATGGGTCTAAACAGGGAGCCAATTAAAAGACAGCTTGTCTGAGAAGTTGAACAATCAAGTCATGCTGTTTGTTAGTTAAGCAGTGTATTGCCAAAATCAACTTGGCACAGTGGTTATCACTCCTGACACAAAGCAAGAGAAGGATCTGGTTCAGCTGCCAGCTGAGACCTTTCTGTAGTGTTTGCATGTTCTTGCCATTCATGTGTGCATCTGGGAACTCTGGCTTCCTCACACAGTTTTATAAAAAAAAATGCTTCTTAGGTTGATTGGTACCTCTAAATTTCCCATAGATGTGTGCGTGTGTGTGTGTGTGTGTGTGTGTGTGTGTGTGTGGAGCCCTGCAACAGACTGGCAAGTTGTTGAGCCCCATGACCCCAAAAAGGATTCAGTGGGTTCTGAAAATGGATGGTAGGATGATGTAAAACTTGATCTGAAAAAAAAAAAAAAAAAACAAAAAACCCCAAACATTATATTGCATGGCAAATATATTTTTGTTAGCAGAATCAATACAGTGAAGAAAAAAAAACTCAAAGAAAATCCAAGACAAAACCTTAAAACGTTGCTTCCGAAGACGCCAAACACATTAAAGCTTAAAAGTAATTGGCAGTACAGCAGACTGTACAGAGCTATGATGAATACAGATGGACTGAATTTGGTATTATGTCATTTCTGTTAAATGCTGAAATGTCATTATTATACAATTTTGAAGAAATAATACTAAAGAAACTATTGTGTAGAAAAGTTCAAAAGTTTAAGGTTTGCATAAGTCATTTTCCCATGCAGGGATTGTTAGATAATTGGCCACCAGTTGGATTCAGGTGCTAATTGATAAATATTGAAAGTTTAGGTTCCCACCATTACAAAACAGACAAATAAGAACTTTAGCATTAGTCCTTCTAAAGGCCAAAAAGTGTATTCTTGCAGTGGTGATCTGTGAGGGTTTAGCGTATTGGGAAAAGAAAGCTTAATTGAACAAACTAATGAGTAGTTTCTTATTTCCATTGGGTATGTGCCGGGGAGATTGTTTGACAGTTTATCTGTGATAAATAAATTCTTCTGAAGCTAATTAGCTTATAGGCCCTCAAGGGAGGAAGGTTGTTGAGTGTCCATGTGTGTGAGTATGTGTACATTTCTGCACATTACCATAACTTCAACCTGAAATGAGTCCACTCTGTTGTTGTAGTCTTCATTCACTCACCAAAACAGTGTAGCAAAAACTGTAGGATTGTTACTGAAGCATCAAAAGAAACTTACTAAACAAGAAAAGTTTTATTTATTGAATTATTTTTCTCAGATTGCTGTCACCAGAACATTTTAAAAAAATTCTACGAAAGTTATAGCTTTTATACCTAAACTGAAAGACCATAGTAATATTTGATTGCTTATAGATTTAATTTAAGAGAGCCATGTGTCAAATGCTTTAAATTAGTTATTTTTTTTCTTGTATACTGTTCACAGTGCCTGTACCTTTTGCAAACATTTTTCTGAGATGCCGTTTTAGTTCTTGTTTTTGTGGGGATAGCTGGTTTATGGTTGGTCTCTCCTCAGAAAAGGGTGAGTGAGCAGGGCATCTACACATTTTTAAGCAAACCTGGCAAAACTTTTTTTGACAAATCCTGACATTTTCCACATGGTAATAGAATTATAGCATTTAATTGCAGCTGTTTGAACCAAACTTACACTCACAAGTTACTTTTCCACCCACCTGAATTGTTTGAATACTAGAAATTCCCATTTTAAAAAAAACTGTTGAGGAAATGTGAATATGAGCACAACTGACATTGCCATTGTTTTTCTTAATGATCATTTTCTAACCTGAACACTTTGTTCATCCAACCTTTTTCTGTCTTCTCTTTACTCTGACAAAAACGGAGTTTCTTTTAGAAGTCAGACAAAAGACGAGTGCAGATACATTGAAAGAATAGACGATCTTTGTTTTTCTGACCTTGCGATTTTGGTCGTCTGTCCTTTTTTCACCTGGTCCTAGGTTTGTTTTTTTTAAGGGGTCTCTCTCAGTGTTTTGTAAAATCCAAGCTAAGCACTGAACCGAGGATTTTATTAAGTGTCAGTTTATATTTAGTTTAAATAAATGCAGTGAAAAATCAGGCACCCTAACCTGGAGCATTTTATTGATTTCAAACAATGATGTTTGAAATCACTTGTAATAATTTTTGGAAATTTTCATTTGTCAAAAAAAAAAAAAAAAAAACCTGTGCCAAATGTGTGTTTGTGTGCATCAGTGTGTGTAACTGTGCATGCAGTATGTTGAGCTGAAAGAAATCTAGTTACAAACACCATTTGGTGGAACTCCAGGCTGCTGCTGTGCCACAAATTTAGCTTTAGGAGTCAATGTCATCTCAGACTTTCTGTCCCAAAATTTAACAACAAGATTATAAACAGTCAGATAAATCCCTCAATCACTGATGCATCCAGTACACACCTAGAGTTAATGTAAAATGACAACTGTATTCTGCTGAAATACTCTCAAAGCTTGTATGTTGGTGTCAAAATATCATGTTAAAAAAATGAACAGTAACATGATAAAATAACTCGATTTAGAACACTTGTGTGCTTGATAGCACACAAGTTCTGTCAGTTATTACAAAGGGTAAGCGTGTTAGCTTTATAACTGCATGTTTCTTCTTGTTAACATTAAGAAACTTCCTAAAGTTATTCATACATGTCTGCTTTCTAGTATTTTTCAGTTATAGACAAATGGAAAACATGATGACAATGTGATGTGGGATGAATAATTCGACACGGGTGTGACTAAGTCAACATAGTACACAAGAGGTAAAACTCTTTAACAGGAAGTCAAAGAAAAAGAAAAAAATAACAAAACTAATTTAAAATAAAATTAATCAGATTTAGGAGATCAATTAACTAAATTAAGATAAGAATATAAATCTTTACTTTAGCCACTATAAATTTGAAATGAAGTTGCCTTGAACTTTTTTAGTGTGGAAATAATTCCAGACAGCAACACGGCTTCTCATTATTTACAGGTTGCATGTCAGTATAGCTTAATGAAAATGATAATTTGATTCAAATGTGAATAACAACCGAAAACAATGCCTGCCCTGCTAATATTGTGTTTCAGCAATTGAAGTTTCTTCAACTGAGTATAAAGGGTCTTTATTTTTAGTGGAATTATGAATTTGTTTTGGAGCTTCACAATTTGGGAAATGCTCTCTCAAATAAAGTCAAATTATATGCTTTATGTACCTCAAACTGACTACAGATTCTAAGATGCTTTTAATTACCACAAGGGCAAAACTAAAGGAATACATCAAACTTTACCTGATGCTTTAAATTTCACACTGGAAAGAGACATTATAAACGCATTTTTAATAACACAAGATGTGTGGTTGTAGCTTAATATGTGTGGGCACCTTTTTAGAAAACTGAGGTAGCGAATTAAATTCATTTTTCATATTAGTGATTATTACTTAACAGAATGTTACACCATGGCCTAGAATTGTTTTTATTAAGCTTTTTGTTTGAATATGAATGTTTAAAGATGAAGGCTGTCTGATGCAGGGCCACATTTTAGAGTCATACAGTAGGTTTGCCCCATCTTTCTTTTTTAAAAATAATTAATGGAGCGTGGGGATTACATTACCTGATCCAGGTATTCAGCAACAAGCAAAACAGGGAAAGCTGGAAAATAGGCAGCGTGGACAAATACTACGTTCACGTTCGCATTTATTGCATGTTCAAGGCCGGGATAAATGTGGGTTCTTGAAGGCACTTTTAGCACATGATGTTCACATACAGTCGCTACCTGATACTAGTGTATGTACCTGCAGTTGGAAGACACTCGGTGCAAAATGATGACGCGATGCAAATTTTGCTCCAGGCTTTTTACAGCCAGATCTATGAAAAACTTGGTGTCGTATAATTCCGGCTGAGCACAAACCACAATGGTTAATTTTCTTCTTCATGATCAATTTTAAAATGGTTGGCACTTCCGTGAATTTAAAAGGACTCCATCCATGCATCGCTACCAAATCCTAGTCCTGTATTGGTCAAAGTTCCGCTAGTTTAATTTACAAGGCGTGTTCAATGGCTGCGTGTTTTGTACGTAGAGCGCGTAAACACAAGAACTCACAAGCCCAAAAAAGCCTGCATTTACAAACGTTTACATATAGCTTTCATAGTTTTCAAAGTGGCTGCTCGAGTGGGTGTTGCCGAGACTAATGTGAAAAAGACAACAACATATCCACTGCCAGGCTTTTAAAAAGAAACTTTAACAACTTTGTCTTATTTTATCTTGGTGTGTTGCAAAGGTTTTGTTACTTAACCAATTTATTTGACTTCAGATCAATTGCATCATTCACCAAATTGCACCATGTGATGCTTAGAAACAGCCAAACCTTTTTTTCTCAGATTGAAGAAATTGCTTGTGTTTTTGGTTGTAATGGACAAGAACTTTGTTTTGTATTCCCATTTAACACTTATGCCAGGCAGCAGTGGATGCAGCTTATTTTTTAAAGACAGAAACAGACTGTAAAGACTTTAAATCTTTATGGAACTGGAAAGGGTTAAATATATTACTACAAATCAGTTTCTTATCAGAGATTTAGCCAGCACTGCTGAAAATAAACAGTGAGTGAATATGACGCACTTGTTTGTTATAAACCTTGGTCTGCCTATCTTTCCATGGAATGTAAGTTTGAAGTGGAAGAAAAATACCAGTAAGCTTGGAAACACATGCTTCCTTTGTTCTATGTTGACTTTGACCTGGAAATAAACATAAACACCCTCTCAGTGATGCGAAAAACAGAAGCTGCGTGAAACATTTTTTTGCCAAGAAATGCAGAACACATCATAGCCTGCAGTTGTTTCCTGTATGTTTGCAGATTTTGCTGTGCACAAAGACAGCAAAGATCACTCCTCCAAACAACATACCAATTAAAGGACAGCCACCACATGATACCTTCAGATGTTAACCAATTACACGAGCCCCAGTGTCAGATAGGGCAAGGCATCACCTCAGTGATCTTGCTGAACAGAGACAAGAAGTAAGTGGCAATAAAAATCCTTGTAAAAATCATACAGAGTTCCTGAACAAGCACAGAATTGAATGTCATTAAAAAATGAAAAATATAATAGCTGAATTAGGTATTCTTAAAACAGGTTTTTTGGCCTCTATTAAATGTTTTTGAGATTATTTCCAGAAGAGAGTTTGAAGAGGAAAATATATATGTATATATATGAACATAAAAGAGATGCTTGTCTTTTCTAAGAGGAAAAAAAAAAGATCCTCACCGTATTACAGCAGTGCAGAAAATGTAAGATGTGTAACACAATCAACATAGGCGAAAAGGCCTAAACAGACTTCAGCAGAAACATTGAGAAATGTTCAAGAAATGCTGCATAAAGATTTTAAATTGCAAAGAAAAGAAAGTTTGTCGAGGACTTTAAGAGATATAGAAGAGAAAAACTTTTGAGTAAAACTTGAAGACATTTAAAGTACTGCCAAGAAATCTGCTTTTGTTAATCCACTGAGCAAAGGACTCTCTGTGCCATGGTCAAACATTCAAAAAGGGTCGAGCTGAATTTCTATACAATCAGAGACAGCTAAAGAGAGAATTCATCAGTAAGGAGGAATACAATGTACACAGGTAAAATAGAGTGAACACGATAATTATGGTAAATTATAAAGTATTGCTGACATCTGTCACCTCAGAATTTCTTTCAACAAATGAAAAGAAATAAACAAAGAACATTCCTCAGTTCTGAAGGAATGTAATCCTCTTGCTTCTCTGTGCTCTTTTCTTTTCTTTTGACAATGATAATTATAGTTTTTGTTGAACGGCTTTCAATGATTTATCTCCTCCTTGTATTAATGGCTTTCTGAGGCTTTTAAATCCAAAAAGTTTAATTTGCTGCTTCTGTGTGGCTATTGTGGCTTTTCAATTTTCCATACTTTTGTTTGAAATACCTTTACATTATAATGTGAGGATGTTATGTTCTGCTAGAACATATAGGCCCAAGCCTCCATGGGTGGAGTGGGCCTTTGGTTCACTCCAGGATAACTCACTCTTCACTCACACTTAACCATTCAAATATACAGAGACAGTGTATATTTGTGTTTATTTTTAAGAACGTCACATGAAAGAATACTTTCTGAATGGGAAACCTATCAGCAAAATAACAATATATTGGTGGGCAATACATAGCGCTGCTTTCTATTTGGTTTATGAGAAAAGAAGAGAAAGAACATTTTTGGTTTAAACTCAGCATTTAACATTTCAACAGCAGAGCTCAGAAAAAGACTGACCACTAAAGGCACTGTAAGGCCAGGAGGAATAGCATCCATTTGTTTGCAACAAAAAGCTTTACAAATATAGGCTACAAACAGGCAATTGTACCTTGAGATGACAGTCTTTAACATCACCTATAGGATTCTGAAGATAAAAATTAGGCTAATTCCATCCATCATTCAAAAATGGGCAGTTTTACAGGGCAGAATGAAATTAGAGTTTTATAATGTCCAGCCATTGGTACAAACATAAAACGGAGACACCTTTAATTATTCACATATTCCACTAAAATCCAAACAGCTGATAAGATAATCCCCTTGCCCCTTAATTATTATGAAAAAATACTAGACACCAGGCTGTGTCATAGGTTCTATGTGTGTGGGGGGGTGTGTGGGTGGGTGTGTGCGTGTGTGTGAGTGAGTAAATTTTGACTTTTAAACTGGGAAACAATGGGAAGTTGTTTTCATACATTTTATTTTCTGTTTTATGAAGTTTTTTTTAACAGTGTTTCAAAGCACTTTGTGGTTCTTTCTATGACAAGGGCTTTATCAACAAACTTTGCTTGCGTGCTAAATATACAGCCTCCAGTGGCCATTTATATAACTGCAACATTTGGTCTATTATTAATGATGTAAATGAAAATGTATTTAATTGTTTATATATCATAAAAGTGTGCGTTCTTTACTTATCTGGAGCCAGGTCATAGGTTAGCAGTTCAATTGACCGAGTGATGAACAGATGAACAGATTGATACAGCAACTGTATTTTTACTGTCCCCGCATCTATGTGGCTGTCATAATCCATCCTCTCCTCTTTCCTGAACAAGACTCTGATACTTTATCTCTTCCACTTGGGACAATGGGACACTCCACCTACCCAGAGAGGGCAAACCCTTTCTGCCTCTCCAACCCGGATGTGCTCATTTTCATTTCTTCATTTTCATTCTCCACACTTCACATTTGAGTGTGAACCTTCCCAGTTCATACTAAAATTCTGGTTCTAAAAAGCAAGTAGAACATCTGCTCACTTCCATCCCTCCATTCATGTTCCAAACCCGCTGAATTCCTTTTGGGGTCATCCCAGTTACAGTTGGGCAAGGACAGGGCACAGCCTGGGCTGGTCACCAGCCCATCGCGGGGCGCCAGCGGAGAATCATCATCTGCAAAAATGACAGTTGCGTTAGTAGATTGCTGACTCAAAAGGCACCAGAGACAATTGCATTGACAATGGGGATGAAAAACTTTGAGCCAGATGCTTCCAACAAACTGTTGTTGGTTAAAAGTTCCACCCGAGTGTCCAAGGTCAGGTGGTCAAAAGTCAGATGACACAACAAAGCTGTTCATTGAGCTATCTGGGTATTTGGGTGCTTGCACAATTGTGTACTCTCTTTTGAGTTTATTTGACATGCTCAATCTATAACACATTAAATTCTTATTTAAATACTCCTGCTTGTAAATGTGATCCCTTGCATAATCAGACTTTGTTAATCACCTACACATCCTGATGAAATATCAGTGCAGTCTATTGATGTGTGCATTCAGTTTTGTGCTCTATATAATGGACTTTAGTCAATCAGACCCTCAGATTACCAAAACACCACCACCAACAACAACAACTAAAGTTTAAACTGATGACTTGTCAAGAAATTAAAACAAATCCACATATTATTAATACTTGCAAAAATATTGTTTGCAGCTCATAGAAATATTCAAACTGGGCTACCTGTCTTACATAATAAAAGACTTCCATAATAGGCACTCAGTTGTAGCAAAACATATTATAGCACTCAAGCTAAAGGCCTTAAGGGTTCCATCTATCTGCATTTATAGCATCCCCACCATCAAATACTTATGATGCCACCTTGTCAAAATGTCCTACATGCTGCAATGTTAGAACAATGAGTGACAGATCACAGAGTGCACTTCCTCATTAAAAGCCTAGTCCACATAACTGAGCCAAGTTTTAATCTGACTGTGCCACCTGTGAGGCTCGTCAGAACTTGATCCCACAGGGACAGAGCTGGGCTTCATTACTGCGTTGCTGGTTCTAGCCCAGTTCTCTCTTCACTCTATCTCTCTCTGCCTTTCTATTCTTCAGTACCTTGCAGGCATGCTACAGAAATGACAGCCGGCTGCTAGGTCCTCCACATCGCTCTATGGCCGCAATTTGTCATTTTTCACATGAGATGAAGCCTTTTATGAAACGAAATGAGTTTCCCTAAAATGAAGCGCCACAAAAGCTCCGTGATTAATTTGCTTGTTAGGCTATTGCAGCTGTCACCTGTGGAAGGCATCTGGACAGCAGATTGACTAATGCCAGCAGTGGGGCTGAATCACGGCTTTCTCTCTCCCATAACCGACCCTACAGTCAGCCTTTCAGCAGGCTTTTAAAGGCACTTTTCTCTGTTTGATATATCCTTTTTCTCAGGGGCAATTAATAAGCATTACTTGTGATTGACATGGTAATTAGCTGCATTAATGTGGTCATAAGAGGCTTTGTACTTTATGTTGGGGCTGGGGAGGGTAAGTGAGCTAATTTTCGGAAAGAGGAATGAGCTTCACAACCTTACTTAAAAAGTAAATGTCCATTTGATTATCAGAGCTTTTTTGACAGTAATTTTATCAAAACGAGTTGGAATTGTCACACTAACAAAATCTAAAATCACATTTGAGATTATGAGCTTCCTGCTCATGTGGACCCTATATAGTGCTAAAGATTTCCTTGAAATTAGTTTTTGATGACTTACAAAAATACACAGAATGTTGTGCTCTTATTATACACTCTTGTGACTGAAAATAATAGGCTGGAACATGTCATCAGGTGATGAGTGTGGAACACTGACAGTCCTATACGTCTATTACAGACAACCATCAAGACTCACACTTCAAAGCTAAAATTAAATGTAGGGATTCACACCTGGTCCTTCTAAGAACAGGGGTCTGGGTTCACTTGGAAATTGGCTCTAATTCGATTCACTTGAAGTGTAAATGTAGATGAACTTTCAATGGACCAAGAAGAGGATATGAGGTCAGCACAGTGCATTGCCAGCAGTAACCAAACAAAGGCCGACAGTATAAAGTTAAATATGCATGAACTACATGGTAAATGGTGTTTACTTATATAGCACTTTACTACCGTCTTAGAAGGGCCAAAACGCTTTACAGTCACAGTCCCATTCACACATGCACACACGCATTCACACACACTGATGGCAGCTCCACTGCCTAAGAGTGGCGGCAACCTATAGCCACCAGGAGCAATGTGGTGTTCAGTGTCACACACAGTTTGACACATTGAAAGGCAGGAACCAAACCTGTGCTTGTCCAATCAGAGATTGACTGCCCTACCTCTTCACCACGGTCACCCATAAAGATTTGAAAATATCTATTGGGCAAAAAATGTGTAATGCGGAAGTTCAGACACCTTATAATGCAAGATAGTTAAAGGACAAATGGACTAACTGTTTCTTTTCCTTCATGCTTGTTATAACCTCCTCGTCAGAGTGTATTTACTAGCCACAAAGAATTTTTCCCAGTGGTTTTGTGTGTCGTCTGAAGGTGTGAAAATTATTACCATTCCCCTGCCCATTCAGGTTAAGTCCACAAGACAATCCTAGTGTGAAAGTAACCTGATTCTCCATCAAGGAAGCATTCAAAGATTCGTCTAATGTTTCTTGAAAGCTCAGGTGCCCAAAGGACGGCGTAGGAGGAACAAGGAAACTTAAAACGCAAAGGCACAAACTAAAACAGTAGCCAAAATCATTCCAACAGCACTGATTCACTCATAACACCACTAATAATATAGCTATTCTTCCATGGCCTGGCTCCCACAAATGCGGGCACTGCATTTTAGGATGTCCTAATGGTAAATAGGATGTAGTTACACAGCGCTTACCTCCCTTCTTCAAAGATCCAAAGCGCTTCAGACACTCCATTTAAATACACATGCATTCAAACACCGATGGCTGCAGGCTCTAACCAAGCCAGGAGCAATGTCGACTTCAGTGTCTTGCCCAAGGACTCTTTGACACACTTGGGTAAGTAGAGCAGGAACCAAACCTGGGATCTTTTGATTGCTCCATCTCCATTTTATGAAATGGAATGCAAAACTATCTGGTATAGCTGTTCCTTTGAAATGAGATCACGTTAAAATATGTTTTTTGTTTAAATACTCATCAGCCCAGATAGCACACAATGCAAGAAATTGTTTTTGTTGGTTTTTATTGAAATAATGAAAGATTTGATAGATTTTCAAGCATTTTCAGACATTACCCAAAGTTTCTATCTGCATTTTGGAAGACTTGCTTGCATTGACTTTGAATGCAGTGACATAAAGCATGAATGAATGAAAAATAAACTGCAGGTCCATTGCTTGGCTTTTGAAGCAGTTCTTGGGACCTTTAAGTTAACTGAGACTGACACAGTTGCTTGTCATCTGCAGGCCACTGATACTTTTCCATCATTTCAGTAATTGTGTCCTCATTAGCTCTCTCTGCCAGGGCTTTAGGGCAGCAGCTTAAACCTGCCTGAAGGAGCTCCTCCCCTGGCAGTGTCCATTCTGGACTATTTTTCCTCTTTGGCATAAAACTAAAGTAGGGGTGTTTTGTTGTTTCACACCTGGCACAGTATAATGATCTAAATTCTTTTTTTTTATAAGAATGTTATCAATAAATCTATACCAAACTATAGCTTTGGAGCTTGCTGAGGGGAGTTTTAAAGAGATCCTCCAGAGTCCTAATCTAAGTCCTTTAGAGAATCTGTGGAGGGATTCGTGACTAGTGTCCATGCTTAGAAACCATGCAATTTGGTTGAGCTGCTGCAATTTGCTGCAGAAAAAAAGGGGATTATATTATCATCGATTAATTGTCATAGGACTAATTATTTTGGTCTTAGCAATTTCGCCCCCTTGTTGCAGCTCAGGGCATCAGTAAAATATCTTAATTAGGCTTAACAGAGACTTTGCTCTTTTTGTTTTAGAACCAAAGAAACAGTAATCACTTTTCAATTGAAAACCCATAATCATAGTTAGTCTGATTTAATAATAAGGACTAAAAGTCTTGACTTTAAAAAAAAAAACAAAAAAAGGTTTTTGTACTTTTATTTAAGATTTTTTAATGAACAATTAATCTCAATACTCTAGAGAATGAATCTACTGTGATAATAAAACATCTTTCCCAGAAACATCTAATTCATTTTGTTTTATTACACAAAAATAAAAATGTTTAGATGTAGGAAGATTAAAAAAAGTCAAATTTTCAATAACTTTTTTTTTCCTTTTTTGCCAGGTAATGTAAGGTCAATATTTACTCCTGCTTCTGTCTGTCTCTAACAACTTGAAAATTCATTTTGCTTTGCTGTTAAAAATCTCCTCTGCTGTGTGCATTGTCTAACAAGCTGGTTCTGTTTATGCAGAAAAAAATCATCTGAAACTGTGAGACAAAAACCATAAAAAAACAGGGAGAGAGTGATAGTTTAGGTAATAATCTTTGCATACATCTGATAGCTCATTTTTCAAAGTGAAATATTGCAGTAAAAGTAGTTATTAATGGATGAAAACATTAGGTAATTTTTATATTAGACATCAGTGGAGAGTTTTACTCCACAAGATTTCCTTTCTTAAGTGCCGGTTTCTATATAATATAATGCAGATGAGATTTACATCTTAAAGGTTTTTACCTTCCTCTTTTTTGTGAGCTTGGGGCTTCCAGATCTTGCTGCAGAATGTGGTGGTATGAGCGCAGGCTTATTTTTTAATTACTGAGGAATTAGAGAGTAGCTGTAGTTTATTTGTGTATGCTGTGCAATAAGGAAACATGTCTCAGAAAAAGGGCTTGTGCACCACAACTGCCGTTCAGTAAATGAAAAAAACATAGCTGAATACACAAAGATGCAGAGGTCAAAGATTTAATCAGGCCTTTTTGAATGTTGCAGATTATTTTTGTCATAAAACCATGAGATTCTTAAGAGCATAGAGCTCTGCTGTTGCAATAATAAACAATGCTCTGGTAATATCACTGAAGGATCCAAAAGAAAACAAAAGCATACTTTAGACACAGTCGTTGTACATTTTGCTGTAGTAGGTCATGTGACGATTGAATGCGTCTCTGACATGTGCTAATTAGGTTGAGGGTAAGTTTGGTAAATAAAGTTCTTTTGTAAACTTATAACTATGCTGATACACCACGAGAATTAAATGGACTAAAAGGAAGATCTACTTGAACTGAAGTTCAGAGCCTGATCAAAGTAACTTTCTGTAATTTAATTTAGGATGTGCTTTGAGGGAAAACGACAATAATTTAGAATTAAAAGTAATCTAATTCATGACAATTTGAAAAAGAAATACCCAGGAATGCTATTCTAGCCATACTTTTCTTTATATATGTCCCTTATCATGAGATAAAATCTAAAAAGAAAATATTAAAGACATCAAAAACACATTTTTTAGAGTGGATCTTTTTTTCCTTCGGTTGTTGGTTTCGACACGTTTGAATGCTATTATCTCAAAGAATTGTGTTTTTGCATCCAGCCACCCTTTGAGATAAGGTGAGAATCTTGGTTACCTGGAGAGAGCTCAGAGTAGAGATGCTCCTCTATGGCGAGAGAAACCAGTTGAGGTGGCTATAGAGCCTCTGGTCCGGATGACTCCTGGACGCCTCCCTTGGGAGGTGTTCTGGGCATGTCCCACTGGAGCGGAGTCCCCAGGGAAGGCCAGGGACACACTGGAGAGACTACTCATGTGGTCGGGGAATGCCTCAGGGTCCCCCCAGAGGATCTGGAGGAAGTGGCCTGGGAGAGGGAAGTCAGGGCATCTTTGTTTAGACTGCTGCCCCCGCGACCCGGTACCAGATGAGTGGAAGTAGATGGATGGACGCAATTGTCTTTTTGCATTGAAGTTTAAGGATGCTAATTGGAAAAAAATGTTTATCTCAAAACACTAAACTTCAAACACTCTCACAACAACAACTAAAAAAACAACATAACTAAACTTGTGAACTCTAAAACTTCTATGGGCCGCTGGCTTGTGACAGAACTCACTGTAAAATATCTTAGTGCCTGTACGGTGTTTAATTATTACTATTCTATTTATAAACATGCAGGCACTAAAAGGGCTGTTAGTTGCTGGAATTAAAAATGTATAATAAACGCTAAGATAACTATTCTTTCTTGCCCCAAGGTGCAAAATAAAACTTTTACAAAACACTGAAATGAATAAAAACACACAACAGGAAAAACAGCTTGCCTAAAAGTGCATCTTAAATCTTCAAGATGAATATTGTCTTCACATTTGCCATGAATATATAAATCATTTTTTGTCTTTGTATTAGTAGTAGTAGTTGCTTGCGCAGAAAAGAGATGTGTATTGATTCGTCATCTCACAAACGCCACACCAAAAGTGGTGCTTATGTCATGATGTTTTACTCCTTGGCCGAGCACAAAGTTGCGTCTGTGTTGTTAACTTCAAAGTTATTTCAGGCACACCAGGCAGACTCATTTTTTCCCTTTTTACAGAGTCAGAGGAAATTATTCTCCAAAGGCCTGCAGACAGTGAATGCACCACAGTGTAAAGCCTTAGCGGTGTGAGCAGTGGACATCAGGAGCTACGATGCAAAAACGGGTATCATTTGTGATTTTAATTACATTTTCAGTACAAATATTACAAGTTTATTTGAATTTGTGCATATCTTCAAGAAAATAATACAAATCTCACATCACAGTTAAATCTACAATTATGCCAGGATTAGTTGCTATTGAAATACATGGACCAATTTTTATGAACTATCGGAAAGGTTTGAAAACTTGTAAAAGTAGGGACACAGATGCTCTACACTGGTAGGAATGTTTTGCATAAAAACGGAAAAGAGTTTGAGACATATCCATTGTGTGAACACCAGCGACGTTCGGTGAGATTCACGGCATGACCAGTGACTGGTGACGCACTGACGTCATCAGTCAGATTTAAAAACACATGAACCCCACAGAGTAGCTTATTCACCATTTGATTGGCAGCAATTAAAGTGAGTTGTTTAAAATTTTTGGAGACTGTGTCTCTCGGCTGGCCTGGGAACGCCTGGAGCTGGAGGAAATGGCCTGGAAGAGGGAAAAATGCTAAATGCTGAGGGTAGTGTCAGGAAGAGCACTCAACATAATGCTCATAAGACATAGATACATGTATAGATGAACAGATATGATGGTAACATGTTTTTTTATTCATTTTAGGGGTTCTGAGGTATATGATGCTCCTAACTCTCAGCAGACCCAGACTTGCCCCCTCCTAAAATTTTACCTCCACACCATATTGGGACTGGCTGAATCTGGGGAAACATGACCAGTGTTTATTCAAAAACTTAGTTTTGTAAGGTTACTGCCAAACCACTTGTGCGAATCAGTAAAAAGCAGGTTCACTGTGGTAACTCCTGACAGGATAAGCAGAAAGGTGAACAACAACAACATGTCAGTCAAAATACTGCAGATGGCCGGAATTTAATTTCAAACTACATTTTTGGAAACAAGTGATGGGGGTTGTCAAATTTTAGCAGTGCACTTGACATGGATGTAAGAATCCACAGATATCCACAAATTTACACAAAGCAGAATAATGATTTTCAAAAAACATTTTTTAACATAAGAATAATGAAACCAGAATAATATATATATTTTTTCTGTTGTGAAATCGGGCTGTTTTTATGTTTATTTGCTGTATAAAGTTCCTATAGTGACAAGCCACCAATAGTAACCAAGTATTTTCTTCTTTTAAGTAAAGCTCAAACCTGAAGTGTAAGTATTCCCCTTGGTTTTTACACTTCCAATGTTGCTACAGTGTATGTTCCATTAGGTCTGAGCGATGTCTTGCTGCATCTTGTTCGTTGTGTCACAGCCCCAATGACAAACTCACCTGCTCTGCTATGCAAGCAACAAATTTTACAGTTTACTTTTACATCCACACACAATCACTAAAAAACATGCAGGCACACACAAACTGTGCTACAATAGCTGGTGACGAGAGCGTTTCAATAATCCCCACCATGTATGTTTAATGGTGAGGGCCCAACGGAAATGATCAGCAAATGAAACGAAGCAGCGGGTTATTACGTACCACTCCAGTGTCAGCCCAGGCCTCTTCCCCATTAATTTTATTGTAACTCATTTTCGCAGCCAGAGTGGAGCAAGATTTAATGTTTCCATTTTGCACTTCTGTTCTGCATGACAAATTGTTTTAATAAACATATACTGGGTCATAATAAAGTAATAATAATCCTCCCAGTCATCTTATATCACTTCAGTTAAATTTTCCCATAAGCCAACACTGGTTACAGTGACAATTACATGGTATCCAATCCTCTGCAAAGAAAACCCAATGGGCAGATTTAATATAGTTTGTAAATATGATTAGTGTGCTGTTGTGTTATTGGACTCCACTATTTACATTTCTCTCTGGGCCTCTTTACAGTACAGGATCAGCATTATATAAAGCACTTTCCCTGCTTTCTTACCCTCACCCTTCTCTACAATTTAATGAAACACACTTGACCGTTAATATTTCACGGATCAATCGCTATTGTTAATTTGCCCAATTCATGTGCCATTGTGAATATTTCAGCCTTGTGTTGTGTTTGTGTCTGTCGTTCTGTGTGGCTGTGAGTTGTCCGCAGTGTTTCTGTGCGTTAGGTTTCTGGGTTAAAGGGAGAGAATGTGTTCACATAATGTCTCATGGTTATTTAAGGGGCAATTTAATGCTGCATTTCAATTATTGCCTGATGTTATTGTAACTCCTGCAGTCATTGTTTCACCCGCCAATTTTCCAAGATACACATTCGCTTTGGAAATTTGACATCAGAATGATTGCATTTGCTTTTTTAAACACAGAAAGGTGACAACTTTCTCAATTGTACAAATAAGAGAAGTAAGTTCACCTTGTTATGCACTGCCTAAAGATTATAACTAAATAATGAAGACAGGCCAATATAAACAGTGCAACTGAAAGTAAATTGACTGCAGAAAGCAGCATGCTTTGATTTCCTTCACCTTTTTGTTAAAACAAAGGGAAAATCCCCAAAAAACTATAAACGTAGTTGTACCTTTCATTTTCCTTTTTTCAACTCTTTTAACTTCATAATTAATGGTGTTAACTCCACTTGTGTTTTTGTCTTTACTTCTGTAAAAAAAAAATTTTTTTTACTCTGTGCTTTTATATCTTAGCTTTGTTGTCAAAAAGCTGTTTTTCCAGCTCTTAAAACATGCATATAAATCACTTGCTTACTATCATTTATCTCACAACTTTAAGTCTTTTGAAGCATTTGTACAATTTGCCAAAACTTGTTTAATAAAAGGACCAAAAGTAATACATCTCAAAGGGAGTTCTACCAGTTGCTGAGTTCTACCAGTTCCACCAGTTGCTGAGTTTTACCAATTGCTCCCCTTTTTCAACATTTCAAACACTATCTGTCATGTCAGAACAACCCAGCAGACTTGGTGCAAATAGACAGGGAATGTCGATAGTGTTCACACTGTCATTTGCTTTGGTTTGCTTTCACACTAAAGTGGATTAAACCTCCTGCAAATGTCACACAGTCACAAGAGCAAGTTGACTGGGGCAATATTGTCCCAATCAAGCGTTGATTAGAAAGAAAGAAAAGAAACATGAATGAAAAGAATGGCTCTTCCTGCTAGTCATCAGAGTTTCTTTCATTTGTGAAGTGCCGTCACCTGTTCAAAACACCACAATCATTTTTCAGCATTTTCATGAGATGCAGATCTATGGTTCTACCCTGTGGGCTGTTTTTTTTTTTTTTACCCCTGCTCGTACTGTAAGCAACTTCTTCTATAGTTCACTTTTGCTGCATTGTTTCCTGATTACCGTATTTTCCGCGCAATGAAATGCTCTTAACAACCTTTTGCCATATAGTCCAAGTCTGGTTGCGCTTACTGATGTAGAAGCGATTTTGAGGGGTATGCTGTGCTCTGTCTAAATGGTTGGTTTGGTTTATTGTGAATACGCTAACATGGCTAACATGTAACGGCGTCAGATTGTTATTTATTTTTTATCTATAAATATCAAGGCTGGGAGTTAATGTAGTCACGTTTGTTTTACTATTTACAGGTTGCTTTTATTCAGTGTGTTTTATTACCTGTTGTAAACAAGGTTAGGAGTCACAAATGCTAACATGGCTAACACTTCTAGCATAGCTAACATGTAGCGTGTTACATACAAGTTCTAGAGTTACTGTGACCGACTTATCTCTGACTTTTTTTATCTCACTTAGTGCACCTTATAGTTCCGTGCATCTTATATATGACATACGTTAGGTAATTCATTGATGGTGCACCTAATAACTTGGTGTGCCCTATAGTGTGGAAGATACGATATCAGGAATCAACACTACCTGAATTAACTAGCAAGTGGACCAGGACCCCTAGGCTTCTTACAGGCAGACCATCCCAACTTTTGCACTAAAAGAAAAGTTTAAGCCCAACAAACACCCTTACCACTTAACCTTTTTATTGCACGAAGATCAGTTTAAATATATTTATTATTGTTTTCCAGGGGCTGCACGGTGGCGCAGTGGTTAGCACTCCTGCCTCACAGCAAGAAGGTTCCCGGTTCAAGTCCTGGCTGGGGGACCTTTCTGTGTGGAGTTTGCATGTTCTCCCCGTGCATGCGTGGGTTTTCTCCGGGTACTCCGGCTTCCTCCCACCATCCAAAAACATGCTTCATAGGTTAATTGGTTACTCTAAATTGTCCCTAGATGTGAATGTGAGTGTGTGTGGGTGTGTGATTGTGGCCCCTGCGACAGACTGGCGACCAGTCCAGGGGTGTACCCTGCCTTCGCCCATGAGTAGCCGGGTTAGGCTCCGGCAACCCCGTGACCCCGAAAGGGATAAAGCGGATTGGAAAATGAATGATGAATGAATGAATGAATATTATTGTTTTCCACAGTGGTTGAGGATGAGCAATATTTTTGCATTCTCGTGAGCAAAAAGCATTTCGTTTTCAAACTGTTCGCAAAATGGATGTTGCTTTTGTCTTCTAATAAAATAAGAAAATAAACAGCTGCTGTGACTCTTATTTTTTTTAAATGTTGAAGTATAAATCAACGTTTTTTTTATTGCATCGCACAGAAATGTCTAATTATAGGTAAAAAGTCTACATTTTAGACTATGCACCACCTCTGCCCCAACAGAGCGCATGGAGTGCAAACTCATATTGACCCACTAATCACGTGCACATTTTAAACATCACAACAACTAAAAAAGCAAAACAAATATCAAAAAACAGTTTAGAAAAAGTATAGTTCCAGAAACCAAAACTTAAAAAAAAGAAACATTTTGTAAAACAAAAGTAATTTCCAGAAAAAAATATAATGTTTGAAAAACTAAATATAATGAAACAATGAAAAAAGTAGGTATTAAGGGACATCATTGATTGAATGATGATATCCAGTATTGCTTCATGTCAAATAACTTACAGATGAAATGATGGACAGTCCAATTTGCAAAGTCCTATAGTAACTACCTTTTCTGGTTTCCATAAAAAAAAAAAAAATGGAAGGCAAAAGTAGTTTACAAAAAATCTAAATGTAATGTTAAAAATGAAACCCAATAAGACACTTAAATTGTTGTGATTCTTAAAATGTTTTTGCATCAATTGATTTGTTGATATGATTTGCAGTTCGGGTTCACCGTACATATCTTAACTTTTTTAACACAATCTATATAAAACTTAAAATGTATTAAAATAAACTAAAGTTTATCACAAATTTTGGCACAAAAATAGTATAGAAATGCATCCTCCCTTGGATATTTTTTTTTTATATTGAATTATTGTCTGACTTGCTAATGTTGTAAATTGCTTTTTCAAATGGTCCAGGAAGGAAGGCGAAGGGAGGTCTTATCCCAGGAACTGCTCAGCAGATATATGAAAATCACTCTATTATAATGTCATCTTAGCTCCGTCTTTGTTAATTATTGCTACAGCAGCATGAGGGATTTGTCACATCAATGTAAAAACATGTCATTTTGGCGGTGCGGCTCAAAGGATACATGCTGTCATGTCTCCTGTGACGAGTTTATGAAAATGCTTAAAATCAACATGCATTGACATATAACTGTCAGAGACTTCAAAGACCTCTCGTGTCTATGTCAGTTATTATGGAGGCTGAGGTAGAGGCAGTGTGACAAATAATATGAAGCCTTGAAGTTGGTGAATGGAAGATGTGGTGGGATTATACCTAAACCCAACCAAGCGGAAAGGTGTCAAAAGTGAAAGTGATCAAAATGATAATTATTGTAATCAAACATTGAGTTTTCATGAAGTAATTTGTCATGTGGCTGAAAGAACACATTTCAGTTTTGAAATTATATTTATTTGACTTTAGTATTTATGTTGGACAGTATTTATTAATGTTTGTCCAAAAATGTCAGAAATGTGACAGTGTTCGTACAATCTGAGGTCTGCTTTTCCCGCTTGTCACCTCTCAGCATCCTTAATTTCTGTCAAAAGTCACTTTTGAGTTTACTGGCCACCTTCCGCTGCTAAAAAAGGAGACAAAGAATTGATTTTCAGTCCATTGCCACTCACTCAATTGGGAATGTTTTCTTGCTGACTCCACCTGGTAGCCCTTAGTAGCCTCAATTTTCCTGTTCATACACTACTGACGCATCCAGAAGCCAAGCCCCACATGAAAAGTCTCTCCTCCACCACATCCACAGCATTGACAGTTGAATGAAATATTTATTTATGAAATCTAAAAACATGTATTCACCCTTGACTTTAGATTCTGGGAACATTGACTTCAGAAGCACCTCATCGCCACCAGAGTCTGGCCCTCCAGTGAGTCAATTATGATGGCTTAAAGGAATGTCTGACTCTCCCTTCAAGTGTCTACTTTCCCCTAATTTTTTTTCTTTTCCTCGTAGACTCTTTTCATCTGATTCTTCACTGATAACATAAAACAGTTGAGCCCAGCTCTTTTTAACCTGCACTTGAAGTTGAAGTCAAGATTGACATAGCAGGATATTTCACATGTATTCGGTTCAAGGCCGACGTCCTTCTCCGTCTCTCTAAGGATGGAGGAACTTTGAAAAGCAACAGATGTAAAGTTCATCACTTTCTCCATACGTTTCTGATCACTTGAGGTCATGAAAAACTCTGCTTTCATTTTGTTATCAACTACTTTTGCTTTGAAAACCACTATTTTCTAAAGAACACTTTACCTCTACAAATTCATTATTTCTATCAAGCACCCGTATTAAACTTTTTATGTTGGCTCTAGTTTCACCTCCTCACTTTACCTTGTAACATTTGAGAATAAGAAAAGAGAGAAAAAAACATGGTTTCTTAAAGAATGATTTTCTTTCAGTTCCATTTTTTAAGTGGTAACTCTTGTTGTAAGAAGAATGTATAAATCTGCAGATGAGGCAAATATTTTTTTTTTTACCTGGGCAGCCTTGAGGTTGGATTCAGTATAAAGTCCTGTGTGGTTTAGAAACCAAGGTTCTTCTCTTTTATTATTGTTTATGCTTGTTTTGAGTGAACTGAACAACTAAGGACAGGCGTAAAATGCTTCTTCCAAAACATTTACTGAATAACAAAAAAAAAAACCTCCCATAATTGTTTTCTTGTTTGATCGGCTCTAGAGTGTAGGTAAGCTTTTGCAAAGGGCCGAATGAAGTGGACAACCCTAGGAAAGAACCTGTGGTACAGATCAAGCCATGTCAGGCTGAAAGCAGCAATTGACACGAGGTATGGGTAAATCTGTAAAAAGCAATATCACAAGGTTGGAAAAAGCCTCATTTGAAAAACCAGAAGGTGATAGTTGTGTTTCTTAAGCATTTTGTAGTCACAAAATTATATTAAAAAAAGAAAGAAATAAGCTTCATATCTAAAAACTAATGTCGAGCATGGAGAAAAAAATATACAAGTGTAGAATAATTTTGTACTGATGCCATTTACATTGCAATATTTTTTTCTTATGTTAAAAAATGGTTTGTAAAAATCAATTTGAGTATGAGCAATGGAATGTAAAAAAAATATTTTGTGCATTTTTAAAAGAGTTTTCTGTCTCCAGAGGTTTTAGAGGTAATGCAGCACAAGTGTGCTTTCAATGAGTGCACAAGCATAAATTGTCAAGAATATTCTGTCTAAACTAATCAACCAAGAAGCACCTTTCTCCTGTCACCAGCCAATTGGAGTGCACCCCTTAGCTAGCCAATTAGACTGCAAAATGTTATATTGATTGTTCTAATGGAGCCTCTCTTTGTTTCCTTGAGTTAATTTTCATCACTAAAACATGGAATTATTTTCTACTGTTGGTTTTTCATTGTGGCATGCATGGTGGTTCTGTGGTTTGCATTCTCCCCTCACAGAGAGAAGGTCCTGATTCAAATGCTGGCTGAGACCTCTCTAAGTTCATGTTCTCCTCATTCATGTGTGGGTTTTCTCTGGGGACTTCGGCTTCATCCCACAGTCCAAAAATATTCTATATAGTAGTTGGAGATTCTTAATTTTGCCTAAGTGTGATTGTGTGACTCTGTGACACATTGGCTACCTGTTCATGGTAAACCCTGCCTTCATTTCACAGTAGCTGGGATAGGCTCCAGCAACCCTGTGACCCTGTAAAAGTACATTCACACAAAATACGATTTTTGCGTCAGACGCCTCTGTTTTGACACACACTAAATTTGATGCTCAATGCCTGTCCAAAGACATGTTAAAAAAAACTTGATGTCCCAGACACACGTGGGAGGAGCTACCGCCACATGTTTTTAGCCTGATCGCATCATGGAGCGGTGTCTGTGTATATATCATTTACAATGCACGGAATGATATTTAGAGATCGAATTTATGTATTTTGAAAAGCTCTACAAAAACATCTGTAAACATGTCTTCAAGTCTGAGTTAATGTGTCATTCAAAGACTAACAAAAAATGAGGTTATATACATATGCAGATTTAGTTAAAATACTCATCATACTTTACACCAGCATAAAAACAAAAAGATGAATTGAAAAAATATGAAACCCAATATAGGAGTCGCTGAGTATAAACTTTTAATCTTCTTGCATTTTTTCTTGGGATGCCAGGAATGGGTTAGGGTTAGCATCCGGTTGATAGCATCCATTTTGATGGAACATCTTCATCACAAAATCTAAGTTTAAACCAGTCGCAAACATTTTACAGAGAATGAAGATTCAATCCATTGAAGTTGATGGTTTGTGGAACCTTGTAAAAACGACATGAAAGAGTTTTCTAACAGCATAGTAAGAGTGAACATGGCAGGCATCTGTGAAGATACATTGGCACATAAAATGTTCCTGTGTTAAATGCACAATAAATACACAATGAATCAGGATCTCTATACATTTTTTTATAGCAAAACGTCAACGCATACGATCCTTCAAAACAGCAGCTCAAACAAACAAAAGGTTAGGTTAAGAAATGTTTTGTTTTTGTTCTCCTAGAATGAATATCATGCATCTGATTGGCAAGCAAGCGCACCTATTGGCTGACAGTAAAAGGCTGCTGATTGGTTGATTCGTATAACGTTAGATTTGTTGCAAATTTCAGCGTGTCTTTAAAAAGGTTTTGTACTTGTAATCAAACTTTTGTGCATCTGTAAAAAGTTTTATACTCGTAATCATAAACTTGTGCACCTTTAAAGATCTTTTGTAACTGTGGAAAAAAAATTATGTCTGTAAAAATGCTTTGTCTGTGTATAAAATCTCATTACAGACAATTTTTTTCTACATGTACAAAATCTTTTGACAGACATGCATTTTTTTCTACAGTTACAAAACTTTTTTACAAACGCACAAGTGTTTGATTACATGTACAAAACATTTTTACAGACGCACAAAACTTAAGCAACAAATCTACCTTCATACATGGGTGTCATTGTGTAGAAATCAAGCATCTCTTGATGCTGCAGTGTTATGCATGGTGCGAACAGGTGTGGCATGACTGCACTTGTGCCAAAAAAAACAAGTTTTAAATTGACCCCATGGGCTCACTGGATTAATTAGAAAAGGCTGAAAACAATACATGTGAAAACACCAAATATCAGCTTGATGTATTTATCAGTCAACTTCTAACCTGCATAAAACACGATACAGGCAGCTTCATTTGTTCAAGTCCAAAGTAAACCAAAGATGCAGAAACTAGCTATTTCCTTTCCAGTCCAGTGAAGTCAATGGGTATGAAAGCAGTTTTTTATAGTGTCCTTACCAATAAAAACCTCACATTTACATTTATGCTCTCATATTAGTTTAAAAAGATACATACTTTTTTAAAAATTGACAGGAAAAGACAAGTTACAGTGAAGTCTAGCCATCACTTCATTCCTTCACTTACAGGCATGCTGCCACAGTCATCAGAAATGGTGAAATCAGCTGTCGCCTCACCAGTGCCAGCAGGAAAGAAAAAAAGCTTCTTTTCAGGAAGTTGGAAAGTGTTGTGACATTGAGATCCTCCGCATGAAATTACCTAGTTCTTTCATTAAAGCCAGAATAAACTCAACACTTCCTATTTAATCTAGCAGACTTTAAACTCAGCATCTTGACATTCATGAAAAGAAGCAGAAGAGAGAGGCTTTAGAGACCTCCCTGAAGGGCAGTCAAGAAGAGAGGCAACCAGAGATGGTAATGTAGCTGTGTGTACCATGTGTGTGTACATGTATGTGTGTGTTTGAAAGAGTGGTGTGGGTGGGGGCAGGGGTACTTGAGGCAGTTGAGAACTCATTTCAGACCCAGTCCTAACCCTCTCAGTCATCTCTCTTTACAACTCAATACTAAGGACCTGTGTCTCTCTGTCTGACACTCTATGTAACTATTCATTATTCTCCAGACAAATTCAAAACAGCCCCCCCACCCCTTCACCACACAGTGATGCAGCAGTGAGGGCCTTCTTTGTAAGCACAGTCAAGCAAGCTGCCCCCCACCCCACCCTTATACTCTTCCAACATGGCTGGAATGTTTTCCTGTTAGTTTAAGTCTCGTCTCAACTAATTAATATTTTTGCTTATGGCTGCTGCAGCTCCCATGAGATGTCCCTTAATTAATCATTTATAAATCTACACAGCCTCCTAGTTTATTAGTCTCTGCCTTTGGCACAGGCTGACTGCATGGGGAAGCGACAAATGATTAGTTACAGGAATGAAAGCCTCCCCCCGCACTGCTTCTCTCCCCCCTTGTTTGCAGCTGATTAGGGCCTCACATATAGGTATTTCTACAGCACTTTAATTCATTCTGAGCACCTGACACATTATTCACTCTCCCACCTCTCTGATCCTCTCCCTATTGCTGGAGCTCGTGTTTTTCCTCAGCTACGTCGAGGCATGGCTGTCTGCTAACACCCTCTTCCAGCCCAGTCAAAACAAAAGCCTAAACACCAAACATGGAGAGGAATTTTACCGCCCAATGAGAAAAGGTGGACTGTGAAAGAATGAAGATGGCTGGTTGCTCTTGGAAAAACTGAGCAAAATGTATACTCAGAGCTGAAGCTGTCAGGCCATGTCACAGCACCAAAACTGCAGGCAGTTATTTGAAAAGAGGCAATATTTCCATTCATTTAACAAAAGTAAAATAATTGAATCAGTTGAGGGTGGTGTGTGAGCTTTTCATTATGTCTTTGCACTCTCAGGGAAAGGAGGCCTTGTGCAACAGGGCTCCTCCGTCCAATTAGACCTTTGCTGGCTGGTTTACACCAGCCTCACTATGCTCAACATTCTACCTTATCACTACCTTTTTATCCCTTTTATCATCAAAGTGACTGCAATTTACTTTGCCATATAGGTAAATCTAGCAAAACCCTCCCAGAGAGTTGAACTAATTATGTTATAAGTGTCCTGCTGAGTCTGCTGCACATCTACCATGTGGTTGATCCCAGTTTTGGACTGAATTGTACAAAGATCCTTAGAATTAAACTATATTGCTTGAGAAATACAATAAAATGGCTGTAAAGCCTTTTCCTGGAGCTTTAAAACACATTTGGCTTAATTAGTTGATTTTTTTCCCCTCCTTTTTCCTAAAAGAACCAGACTCATTTTAAATACAGAACATTCAATTACATCAATTGTATGTGCCTTTTTTTTTTTTACATTGTTCATGGGGTTAGTTTGCAATCAGCTGCGCTCTTTTCTGGCAGAGGCGCATAATCATTTGACACAGTGGGGAGGGAGACAGCAAACTATAGGCTCAGCAAGCAAGCCAATTATATTCATGATCATAGTACAGCAAATGTGTCTGTTTTTGTCTTCATGTGCTCTAATTACTTTTACTCAATTTTTTTTTAAAGTTTCCTCTGTTATATGGACATAAAAAGTAATTTTTTTTTTTGTTTATTGTTTTCCCTCTTGGTAATGTTGTATATTTTCTCAAAACAATGTTCCTGATATTGATATAGAAATATAGAATATCCATATAAGAAATAGCCATACGAGAAAAAAAAAAGCTCTGGCTGGCAGCCTGTTATAGCAAACAAAACAAAAGAAGAAAATCAAAATATGAAGGGAGCATGCTTGCACTGGGTTTCCAGTTTCAAATGTGCACAAATAATGTTCACATTATTAAAACTTTGAATTCCAACTTGAGGGCTGATAATATGCCGTTAATGTTCTTGTTTCTTGTGTTAACATGAGGCATGTCTGAGCTAAGTCTGACAAATTTATAGAAAAGACTAATTATAATTTGAGTCATTATATCATGGAATATTCTCCTCAGGGCTACTAACATACCAATGTTTAGTTTTTTTGTCTTTTATTTGCTGAAAACCATCCAGCCATCTCGAGACAGACCTAACTTGTAAGAATTGCTTTTGTTGTATTTCTATAACAGATTAAAATTAATTTTCTGTCTATATTTTTAAATATTTCATCTCCATAAGATTGAATGACGAGTGGAAAAAGAGCAGGCGCATCATGACAATAAAAGGTGTCATTTGGATGTCTTTGCGCTTGTAACATCAGATCATTATGTACTTAAATGCTGTTTGTGTGTCCAAGGCTGACGCTTTATAGGTAACTGAAATACACAGCAGCTGTGATTGTGTTGTAAATTTTTGTTGTCTTGTTGTTGCAACACTGGGATTAGACAGCGGAATCACGCTGCAGTAATCTGGGTTTTGACTGAACAACTGCACATTCAGTAAACGGTCATAGATGTTAGTCTCTTTGCTGTCCTGCTTAACAGGAGAAACACTTTTTGGATCTACCAAGAAGTCAAAAGTTGCTTTTTAGGCTGTTAAGTTTCAAGTTTCGCAGAGTTGTTCCCAAAAGGATGTTTCAACCAGGTAGCAGTTGATGCACTTTGTTTTTTGAGACTTGAACATTTTGTTAATAAAAATAAAGCTAGATTTGTCACTAAGCATTTTTAATAGAATTAGAATTTAATCTGGTCAAGACTGCTAAAAATTATTGTTGTGTGTCACACCTGTATTTGTCTTAGTTTATTGTTTGGAGGGGGGATAAGTGTGCTTTATTTAAGTATTAATCTGACCAAAGATATAAAACCTTTGAGCTCTTTCATCTGAAAGTTATTTGCTTACAAATCTGTCCGTGTCTGCCTGTGTTTCTGAGATCACAGTTTGGTCCTGTCTCATAACAGCATTTGGGAAGTTTAACAGTCAGAGGTGACCCAGGATTTACCAAACCAGGCGATCACTCAAAGCATCTTAACAGATGAAAATTGACAAAGGTAGTGAAAATCTGTTTAATACATAATATACTATAAAAATTAAAGAGCACTAAAACTGCAATATACAGCTTTTTAAAATAAATCATATCATATAATTTTTGTGTCCAAGTCATATTCTGTTATATAATATATAATATAATATATATATAATGTTTAGGTTGGGGCTGCACGGTGGCGCAGTGGTTAGCGCTCCTGCCTCACAGCAAGAAGGTTCCCGGTTCAAGTCCTGGCTGGGGGACCTTTCTGTGTGGAGTTTGCATGTTCTCCCCGTGCATGTGTGGGTTTTCTCCGGGTACTCCGGCTTCCTCCCACCGTCCAAAAACATGCTTCATAGGTTAATTGGGCACTCTAAATTGTCCCTAGGTGTGGATGTGAGTGTGTGTGGGTGTGTGATGTTGACCCCTGCGACAGACTGGCGACCAGTCCAGGGGTGTACCCTGCCTTCGCCCATGAGTAGCCGGGTTAGGCTCCGGCAACCCCGTGACCCCGAAAGGGATTAAGCGGCTTGGAAAATGAATGAATGAATGAATGAATGTTTAGGTTAAGTAGTGTCCAAGTTTGTGACAATCAAAAAAAAAAATCATGCTAAAATCAGCCAAGAACAAGTTTGATTAGTTAAACTTGCTTCACATTATCCAGTTTATAAATGTCATTAGCAAAAATGAAGAAAAATTACTACCGTTTTGACCAATCACAAAATAGCATCGTTATAGCTGTGTTAAATATTAAAAAAAACTTTAGCACCATACAAAATTTGTATTTATGTTGCTATGCTAAAATACTAACATACATACAACAAAAGATGAATATAAATTACAATCCATTGACATGCTTCTCTGTCTCTGTCTGCAAAGATGAAAACATGTTTATGTGCTTCATGTCATAAGAAATAAATATAGTTTCAAATTATGTAATAAATCAAAACATTATAAGGTGCTGTAAATGTTTTATTTTGAGTTTTATGGTGTGTGTGAGTGGGTATGTCAGATGCTGGTGCAGAGCAGAGAGAAGATGCACAATTAAAGTGGCAAATTCTATACACTTTTAAAAATATTTGCACAAAATTTTAAAACTTTAAATTTTATTTCAATTGTAGTGTTTTGCAAAAAATAGGAGGAAACTAATACTTTTAAATTGCACATGCGCACAACATAATGCTGTGATATTAATGGATAAATCATTTTAAAGTAAGGTTAAGGTAAGGTTAAATTTAACCAAAGGGCACTGTTTTATGTATATTGGACAAGTATCTGATTGATAAAAACTGGCCACATATGTGTTTCTTGTTTGTACTATGAGTCACAATAAGGCTTCATTCCAGCTGTGCACAGTTTTGAATATAAGGACTGTGAGTGTTTCTCATTTTTAATTTTTTTTTCTTTTATAGCTACTCTTCTGAAAACAAACTAGGATACAATTTTATTTAAAAAAAAGAGATTTTATTGGAAATAAAAGAAATACATTTCTTGAAACTTTAACAACAAGTTGTAGGGCAATTAATTGTCTAATTATCGACTCAAATCCTAGAGTTTGCTAAAGAAATGCCATCTTTGAAGTTGAAATGGCTCAAACATTTTTTCCATGTTTTTAGAGAAAGTCTCACACAGCCTCATGGAAAAAAAAAACACTTTATCCTTGTGTTGTGGTTTTGATTAGATTTTATTGTTCACAATGGCACAAAACACATCACTGACTTTTGTACCCAACTAGAGAGACTAAAAATAATATTCTTGGGAGTGCTGCTTTCTTTTGTGTACTTACACCCACCTTCTCCATTATTTATTGCCCTGTCTTCCATCGCTCTGATTCTTTGTTCAACACCTGAATTAAAGCAGGTGAAATATTGAAATCTGTTTTATGAATGATGTTATTTGTTGCTTCTGATTTGTTCAGGCAATAATGAAACCCTTATCACTCCTGCAAGCTATTTGGTTGTGAAATTGCTGCACCACAAACCTGACACATTAGAAGCCATGATGTGTTTTGGAGCATATATACTGTAGCATGTGCAGGTGTGTTGTCGCTGAATGCCACTGCCTGATAGTAATAGACCTGGGGCCTGTTTCATGAGGTGAGTTCATCATTGTCAGATGACAAGAGTGAAATTACCATGATGGGTAAGAGGGCTAATACCAGCTTTCTCATCCAATCACGAGTAGCATCAACAGAGCAAAAGCTGCATATGTAATATGAGATAGGATAACAGCACTGACTTAACGTAATCTAAGAGCAGCTGAATACATTTATGCGGATGGAACGCAAACTGCATTATACATTTATTACAAACCTGTTATGTGAATTGACAAAGCATGTTCCCCTTTTTCAATATTTTCAGTATCACAAAAAGCTGGTTACCAGCATTGATTTCACATCAGTTTAAGAAGAAACTGATGCAGTTTTAAATCTCTGGGGCTATAATAACAGGACTCTGGCGAGCAGCTGAAAAGGAGTGTCAAAAAGCAAAATTACATTGTGTTTATAGTACACAAACAGGGTAAAATTTGGATTTCTATGTGAAGTTAGACAATTTTGGATAATTTTCTGAATTCTCTGAAGTCTTCAGGCTGTGTTTTGTGATTAGGGTCTATGTCACCTGCAATAGGAATGTCCCATTTCTAAAACACTCAGATTCTCTTTATAAAGAGTCTCCAATTTGGATTAAAAAAAAAAGAGTCATGGAAAATATAAGTTTTAAAGAAGCCTCTGAGGAGAAAGAAGAATGTCTAAAAACCTTTATTTAAACTGTGAGTGACGGTGAGTTAAAAAAAAAATAAGTATGTACAGGCTGTAAGCAATCCTGTGTGAAATGCCTGACATGAATACTTTTTAAAATTTAATTCAATGTTCACAGAAAATCTTAGATGTTCTAAGCAATAAAAGGACAAATGTATTTCTTTTGCAATAACTAACAAATAGTGATGACTTATTTTTGAATAGTATAATTTACTAACTGAAACCGACAATATAATTTTTTTAATATTTTGTTTTGGTTTGATACAGGTAAATGATCACAAGATTGTACCTTGAAATGAATACTTGAAATGTGTTATTCATTATTTGACATTACAATTTAAAAGTAATGGAAGATCACTTTTAATCTCAGCAGTTTTTCTAGAGAATTTAATTTTAATCAATTGAATCAATTTCTTTATTTGTATAAGTCCAAATAAGCTAAAAGAAATAATTTATAAAATCTTTATAAAAGGTCCAACTCTTTCCCTAAAACCACCTTAAATTATCAAAATAAATATATATTTAAAAAAAGCAGCTGCATTCAAAAATGATTCAACTAGCAGAACTTGATAAACAACTAAAGATGTTTGTTTATCTTTGAAAATGAGGGGTTTTTGAGGTTAAAAAAAAAGAAATAAAAGAAGTTAAAATAAACCTTTTTTTTGTTCACCAGAAGTAAAACCCAGGAAAATTTAACATTAATATATAAACAGATTGATTTAGTACTTTAACCTTTGATAGTAGAAGCTGAAATGGCAAAAATAATAACTAAACTAAAGTTAAATTAAATCACTAAAGTATTCTTTTGGTGTAAGCACAAAGAAAAAGAGAAAAACACAGAAAAATAATAATAACAAAAGTCAAATTGGTTCAGTGTCTTTTCTTCTTGAATTATATTGTAAGATATTGATGGATTTCTAATCAATGTAAATATATTTGTAGGAGGAAGTAGAGCCCCCAGTGAAAACACACCAAACAAATTTAAAAAAAAGTGTTATAATGTGAAAAAGTGCAAAAAATGTCAAATATCAAAGTCCACATCCTAAAGTTGATCACTGGCACTGCTCTTTTAGATGGCGTAGTCTGTTTTAGTCTTTTACGTTTGGTCTGTAGCTTTGTTTAACTTTAGTTGTTTTTTTGCTTTTAAAGTTTTCTCTTTTTTTTCTTGATCGTCATACTGGGATAGACTTGTCGGTGAGGACCTGTTAAGTCTTCTACACCAGGAAATGTTTTGCTTCCTGGTGTGATCTGATTGAGAGAAACATGTGTCCTTTGTCATTTCCTCTTCCACATCTAATTCAGACACCGTGATGTCACTATCTACAACCTCAATTCATTCTCACCGATGTTCAGTGAATTCAAAATCATCAGACTGAGAGATAAGAGATGAAGCCTGTTCTTCATCACCCACTCATTTTGAAGAAAAATCGTTTTGGTCTGTAAAGTGTCCAGGTGTTTGGTTTGGGATGACCTCCAGTGTTACTCCTGTGCTGGCTTCTGCTTGCTGGGGTGCGGGCCTTTTTAAATATACTTCAAATGGACATTTTTGCTTTTTTGACTGGCTCTGGTTGACTAAAATGTCTTTAGTTTCTGATTGATCTAATCGGTTTTCTGGTCAGCTGGAGGTGCGCTTGATAGTTCTCACCTAGGTTCTGTGTTTTTTTTAGGACAAGGAATTCTGCTTGTCCTGACTTTTGAACCTTTTAGAAGCCACTGCCATTACCTCATTTTCAGAAGCCACGTCTGGCTCAACTTGAAATTTAATGCCTCCTTCAGGAAATTTTTCCGAAGATTGTGGAACACTGTACTTTCCATAACTATTGCATTGAACTCACATTAATAGTTTAAAAACTTAACATCTATCATGAAGAGATCTCTGAATGAGGCACTTCAATGAATTAACTGCAGCAATAGCAAACTGCAAATCCAGCAGCCTGGCAGCTCCTCCATCAAAAGGCCAAGAGGAAGACATTGTAGAAACGATTGGTTCACAGGAACCACAAATTTCTACTGTGTGGAGGCTCTCTGATCAAAGAGAAGCAGGAGACACTGGAAAGCAAAATCTCAGGGCTGATACTGTTCTGGAGATGAGGTCCTTCCTTGAGGAACCCCTTACCCAAAGACCTGAAGACCTACGAAATGGCAGGTTGAAGTAATATTTGGAAGATTGTATCGTAGACCTCATGATTCTTCTCAAAAACAGGTTAAAGAGGATAAATCACATTTAGCTATCTGGTATTTCTAAATGCAGGTGTCCACTAAAGGCTTTTATCTAAAGCAAGGATGGACAACTTTGACTTGTGGGTCTCAAAAAGTTCCAAAATTTGACAAAGGGCCGGGCCAGGAGCAAATGCATGGAGTGTTTTGGTAATCCATCTCATAAGTGAAAGAAATAACAGAATCTGAGCAAAAATATCCTTTAATTTTGAATGAAAATTAATGTAAATATTTTTAAACAGAGCATTTTGGCGTTTTTATTTCAAAACTTGTAGATTTTGTTCTTATTTTAGTTCCAGTTCCACCAATGGATTGATGTCCTTCAGGGAAAACAGCAAATTGGAGAAATGCTGCTTTCATGTGGTGTTGGAATGGTTGGAAAAATTATTGTCCAACTTGGAAAACACACATGAACAGCTGAAAAAAACCCACATTTTTCAACACTTCATGAAAGCAGAACTAACTTCCTGCACCTAAACAAAGGTCAATGTCTATTTAGTGTGCCATCTATGGGAAGACACCAGACTTACAGAGAAAATAAAACAATATTATTTTGATAATCAATTATATCGATAGCTTATCGATATAAGTGATTACGGTTTGGTGGCCCAGAAATAGTTTAACTGACTGCAAATGGACCCCTGGCTGTGGTTTACCCACCCATGTTCTAAACTGTTATAATGTTGACCATGGTTTTGACTTACTTATTTCGTTTGCTGTAGTTCTGTGTTCAAATGTCAAGTCAAAGGTTTGTAATTGAAAATTGCATAAAAACAAGGTTTTTACAAAAACACTGAATAAACAAAAGCCAAGAAATACGCAAACCATTTATAAATTAGAATATAAGATGCAGAGTGACCTCAGAAAGAGACATCAAGCATATCCATAAGTAAATATAAAAGTAGGATTAGTAAAAGGTTAATTGGAAACCTAAGATTAAGTTCAGTTCTTGTTTTCGTTCTTTTTCAATGCATCAGTAACCCCTTGTTTGTGTTACCATGTTGTGTCACCATAGTAGCTTTGTAACTTACAGCAAGAATCTGCTTTAAGACATCCAACAAGAAACAAGACATGAACACCAAAAAGCAACATGTGTTGATCAGTCAACATGGTTCACGGAAAACTGCAATCCAAGGCTGTATTATTATTATCAACCAACATTTAGGCTCCAGAATTCCTTTGTACACATTTGCTCTCAGCATTTGCAATGTAATTTATGCTCTTGCCTTGTTCTATCAAACAGGCATTTGCTGTGAGGATAACTAGTGATTCAGCCAAGCTGTTCTGAATTATCCATGAAAAACCTGCAGATGATCCAAACTGCAACATCCAAAACTTTAATGAGAAATGGTAGGAGTGCACACACATTATGTAGCTTCCCTTCATTTTGACGCCTGCTGTTGAATTTTTAAACATTTTCCTGAAATATAAAGCTGTAAATGAACACACTTTATATCTCAAAGACCTCAGAGTTTCATTTTTAAAGCAGAAATGCTTGGCTGTCTTTACTTTTTTTCAAAACTAAAATGGTAGACAAAGCCTTTAGTGCTCTTTTCTAGAAACTAACTACTTTTTCAGGAGACAGACACTTCTCTGTTTTTAAATGCAACATTTTCTTTATAAGGTGAAACCCAAGGTTGGTCTTGCTTGGGTTCCAATTTTTACTGCTAATATATATATATATTAAAAACATAACTAAATTGAATATATACCATATTTTTCACACAATAAGCTGCTGTTAAAAGTCATAATGTTTTTTTTTCAAAAAACAGACAGTGCGCCTTTTAATCCGGTTTGCCTTATACATAGATTAATTCTGGTCGTTCTCACTGATGTCCCACCACTTTTGTGAGGTACACAACCCTCTGTCTAAATGTTTGTTTGGGCATCCTACTAATGCGACTAACTTGTTGTAGTGATGTCGTAGAGATGTCAAAAGTGTTGCAAACAAGATTGGGAGTTAGGCTAACATGGCTAACGCTTCTAGCATGGTTAACACTTCTAAAGCGGCTAAAGTGTAGCAGGTTGCAAACAAGTTCTTGAACTATGGTGAGTGCAGTTTGGTTTCAATGTGCCTTATAGTTTGGTGCATCTTATCAATGACACAAGTTAAAAAATAAAGCATTCATTGACGAGTGGCCCCATAGAGCAAAAAATATTTTTTCTATTTATTCATTTTTTATTTCAACTTTAATCCATATAAAACTGTCACAAATAAACCAAAAGATTATTGCTGATTTATATTGTTTGGCAGCCTCACCATTTACCAAATGTTATTTTTAGGACATGATTGTGTCATAAGACAACAGATTTCGACTACTTACTTTTCCCTCCACTGGCCAATGCAGGTGATCAAACAGCGAAAGAGTATTTCTAGCTTTTACTTTGCTGTAAAAGGCACAAACAAATAAACTAAAAGCAGGTTCAAGATGCAACACACTGTATGCTGCCAACCACAGTGGATAAAAGTAATACCTAAAATCCTGATGAGCTCATTCATGCAGTGCACTCTGCTCTTTGAGATAGGCCCCTGCTCAAACCTCATTCTAGTACCTACATCAGTAAAGGTTGTTAGAAAAAAACTAAGTAAATAAATTCACATTTTCATGAAAAAACTTAATATTAATCTTATTATTCTATATTTCATTTTGAAATAGCAAATTAGAAATTAATAAATGGATATGAATGAATCAAAATAATTTACTACATTTACCATTTAGTAAAATGTGTAAAGCTTTTGAATGTTAAGGATGCTTTATGTAAATTTGCTAAATAAAAATAAAATCTTGTACTCACAAATTGAGAATTATTCATGTGCAACAAGAAAAAATATCTCCAGAAATATAACCAAGACTGAGGATGTGAAAGGAGACTTCAAAGCAGTTGATTACAGAGAATATGTAAAGCTTGAGATTTTTGACTGTATCCAGTCTAGTGGTCTTAAATCTGTTCTAATAGGATCCAGATTTCTTTCCCTCAGAGAAGAGAATTGCTGTGATATTCAGCAGTGCTCGAGCATCAACCGGAGCATTGACCATCACGACAGACAGATACGTATCTTGACAGAGATGAAGACAGAGTAATTATTACGCCTCAAAACTTTAATAGAGTAGAAAAAAAGGGGAAGCTTTAGACTCAATTTCATTTTAATTTGATTTGTTCTGAAGAGATTTTAAAAGATTATCTGAAAAACTAAGAGTCTTATGCCAAACGCTGAAAAAGTAAGTAATAAACTGATAAGATAATCAACTGAAAATTAATCAGCAACAACTTAGAAAATAACTCAATTTTATAGACATTTATACCATTTTTTTCACTTTCCCATATAAGATTAAATAAAAATGTTTTTTCATTCATGTTGTTTTTTTTACATTTAATTTGGTCGTTTAGAAAAAGAAACATTCAGGATCCCCAAAATGTTTACAAATCCATCGAGTTTATGGGTAAAATAATAATTTAGGCTCCAGTTCAGACAAAATTTAGATTTTGCAGCTCATGAAAACTTTTATTTCTGCTTTTCTAAAACCAAAATCATATGTATTTACTAGAATTGGTTAGATTACAGTAGATAGAATTAAATGTATTAATCCATCTTAAAATGAAATAAACCATTCGATTTCAGATAAAGTGGAATGATGGAACACTGAAACAAGAGTGTCCAGGTGCTCTTTGGGGGGGTTGTTGAACAATCCAGTCAAAATGGACTGAACATCCCCTTGTTTTAGTCTATTTGTTTCATTACAGTAAACCAGGCTGAGAGATGAATCACTATTTGAGATAACTGCTAAATTATGCATTTGGTTGGATGGTGAACCATTTTGAGCTGAGAGCTTGGGCGTGTAAAACAGGTCCTTTCATAAGACCTTTAATGCTTTTGTGGTGTCATCGTGAGCCATTACACAGAAATCAGACCAATTTGATAATGGCCTTCTATTAGTCACTTTGGAGGAAACAATCTCACATAATCTACATGTAATGTATTTTGTCCTTGCGAGGATAAAGAATTTGGTTTAGATAAAGGCACTTTGCCAAATAGAGATTTGCACTTGTCAGTGACTTTGCACACAAACATACACATTTGCACACTGCAATGTCACTGAAGGGGGCAGCAGATCAGCCAGCAGCAGAGGAAGGGGAACGGTGTACAGGACAATCACAGCAGCAAAATTTAATGAAATTGCTAATAACATTACCCCATATGCTCCCAGAAATTAGAAACAGACATGTTCCAGTCTGATGCTGTTTACCCACCTGAGTAAAGTAAAACACTTATTTGGCACCTATGTCCAGATTGAACAGGAAAATGACTCGCTAATCTGTTTAAGTATTTGGAGTAATTGGGTCTGGTGCCAGTGAGGGGGATTTCCTTGACTGTTGAAAGTCCCTGCTAGTAGTCCATTCCCAGCTTCTTGGTATAATTACTCTGACAGAGCTGTGGCCACAGGGCCCGTGAGCAGGGCTGCTTTTTAAACTGTAAATTATGAAGGATTAGCATTTATGAATTTTAAATCAGGACTGTGGTAGGAGACACTAAAGCTGCTTAGTGATTGCAAACGGCAGCGTCTAAGAAGGCAGCTCCACACCCTTCACTGTCTGTGTGCATGTGTGTGTGTGTGTGTGCTATGTTGCTACTAGGAGAGTATGTATGTATGGCTGTTTATTCAAATGGAGCTCTGCATAAACACAAAATGCTCATAACTAAACTCCCACCATTCGCTCAAAGCCAAAAAGGATCTGACATCTTAACATCATCCTCATCCCTGTCTGTATGCTGTGCATGCACGTGCACATGTGTTTGTGTTGATACGGGTGTAGAGAAAGGTGTGCACGTGTTTGCCAACTCATGTGGGGTGCATCGCCCCTGTCATTCCTTCTCAGGCTGGGGTCTTGCTCCTCACTACTGCATGTCTCTCCACGTGCAATATCCTATGGATGATTATGTTAATGTGGGACTTGATCCATGTTAAATTATGCATAATGGATTGATGTGGCACAAAGTCATCAATTAGACGGATATCAGCTCTAAGAAACTGTGACATGTCATCATATTCATATTTTTGTGTTGCGTCGGCTTTTCAGATGACAGTAAATGCTATGGTTTTGCAGACATGCAGCCTGACAGAGGATTTCCTTTGCCACACTAGCTGTGTGTTTGTGTTTCTATTAGTTGACCTTGCTTTGTTTCCGATTTACAGTCATCGGGCTCTTCAACTGAGGTGTGACTCCACGACTGGCATGCAGCGAAATTCAGCGGACAGCAACAGAGGCCTCACATAACACCTTTAGGAACTAGACACACCTGGGTCATCGATCCATAACCTTAAGCCTGTGGAGGGTGGAGGAAATGAATTGGGCTTTAAAAAAATGTGTCTGTGTGTTGGAGGCTGGTGAACCCCGCCGCGGAACAGGGTTTGTTTAACAGGCTTTCATTTTTATTGTTTTTTGAAAAGGCCTCATACGCTTTGAAACCTTCAAACAGAAGACTGTGTCCACATCAGTTTACTGTTTGAGAGAGCAGACTTTCATCACTGCAGACCAACTGCCATGGCTCATAACCCTGTATGTTCAGGTTTGTTAACGTTTTCATTTCTTCTTTTTGTCCTATGTGCCCTGTCTAGCAGTTTTATAAGCAGTAACAAGTTAAGAGCATAATGTTTGTAATAGATTTAATTTATAATAAGTTTAATAGATCAGTCTGCATTCTGATATAAATGCCTTGGACACCAGTTGATACTTGTATAAATTCCTTTTGTAATTGAAAGTAATCTTTACTTTTAAATTATTTTATTAATAGTGTTCTTTTTCTTTTTGTTAAGAGACAGAAAAGAGAATGAAGACATGGATAGGAGAGAAGGACGAGGGTAAAGAGGGGTGAAGGGTACAGAGGAGCTTGAGGCCTATCATTATAGTGTCATAAATAACTGCAATCACTAAGATATACACACTCAAATATCCACATAAACCCATGAAAGCACACGTTACCATCGTATTTATACAGATCCTCACATACATCTACACATTAGTAAACACAAAGACAAATGCATGTATGTTTCTCTTGACAGGCATGCTCAGGTGTGTTGGTGGTTACTAGAATCTACCATGATGTTATAAAATACAAAAGGGAAGGTGTGCGCTCTAGATACCCTCACCATGGCAGGGTTTCTCCAGACCATTGACTGTATAGAGCTGAACTGAGTGTGGGTGTGGACTTCAAACAAGCTTACTCATTATTGGCGACAGTAGTTGCCATAGAAACATGGACTCAGACTGACTCAGACCAATCACTGTCATCTGGCTCCAACATGGCGAAGTCCATGGTGCAGAAAAATGGTGACAGAATTGACTTCATTTCGCTGGAGCTGGAGGTAAGGCATTTTCTGTGGGTGACGTCACTCGCTCTTTCCAGTTCTACACATACATTTAATGCTTCAGACCCCCTTGACCCAAAAGTTCAACAAGCTTTGAAAAGGTACAAATCAATAATAGATTTGGAAAACCAACTCCAATCATCTTTTGATCAATTTTACAAGTGTTTCCAGTGGTCTTTTAATAATAATTCTGCTGTTTGTTGTAAAACATGTCATTTTGTAGGACATAGATTTTGCAGAGCAACAGTAGTTCATTAGAAATTCACCTCTGAGTTGTGGGTTAGGGTTGGTGCAGAATAAGTCTACCCTGATTTTCTATCATCCATCTGTTCACACTGTCTGCTGCTAGCTTTTCCTTTTTAGTCAGTGGGACAATCCAAATGTAAGCGCACCCTTAAACAGCAATTTATAATTGTATTGGTATCAACTGCTTTTTGCAGGATCCTTAAAAATCTATACTTATGTTGTGTTTTTTTTTTTTTTTAAGCCTTTCTATTCAATTCAAATGTATTTTAAAAGTCACATTTCTTGCAACTTGCCTCCTTCTTCCACAATTCTTCTTTCTTAAACAGAGGCTATAATACATTTCACATTGAGGGAGAAATTTTAATCAGAACTTATACTCAGTTACGTTCTGAGTCTTACAACCCAAAAAAGGGTAAATGTCATAAATGTAATTCAAAAAGGTAATGTGCCTCTTTTTTTTGTTTGTTTACCTGTTTTGAAGGATTGCTCAAACGCTTCCAGAAGATTTGCATTAATTTTTCACCAGAAGAGGGGCTTGTTCCAGTTTAGTTGTGACTGTTATTTTGGATCCAGATAAGGGAATTAGCCTTGGTGGACTTTTCCAGTGCCGAAAATATTTCTTCAGTAAGAGGATACATGTGCAGAAGATCAGTGCATTTATCAAATTTACCAACAAAAAAAAAGGTTGTTGAAAGTGTACTCCTGACATTAACACTTTGAAGGTGTAATTGTTTTTCTGTGTGAGTGCAGGAGGGTGTTCACACATTACTTTGTCAAAATTAACCATTTTGAAAATGGAGAGAGCACCACAGCGACTGTCAGAAAACGCCACATAAATACATTTTTGGTTGTTTACCTTTGTCTCAGCGAAGGATCTTTTCAAACACTCCAAGGCATAAATGGACACGTCTAATTGATTTTCTTTCAAGCCTGATTGCACTAATTGCCGTGAATATGGCAGACAAATCCATCTGGTTGCGTGTCCGCTGGGAGAGCGGTTAGGGGCCCAGCAGTGAATGGGTGTCCTACAGTAGAGGAGGGGTGTAGGGGCTTCATTACACATAATAAAATAAAAAAAAAACACTAGCCTAACACAACCCCAACCCCTCAAGTCCCACGACACACTCTCTATCCTCTGCTTACCCCCAAATTAAACTGAGAGCTTTTTAATTATTTATCAATACCATGCACTCATCGTGGATCAATCAGTGTGAATAGTTTTTTAGCACAATGAAGGAACCTGCTTCAGCGGACCTGTGAAAATTGATTGTTATCTTTGCCATTATGTCTTAAGTAAAGATAAAAAGTGTTGACAGCAGAGTTGGTAATTTGAGGTTTGGGTACAGATGAAGTGGAGCTCCCTGGCTGCTCTCCCCCCGCCTGCACCCAAGTGTGCTTCAGTGAAAGCAAAGAGAGTCCGTGCTTAGAGGCCATCTCATGTTCTACCATTAATCAAGCTCTTAAAGAGGACACCTCATCTTATCATCACATCACAACGTCCTTACAGGAGAGGGCACACTTCTTCTTTGGGCCAGAGATACCATGTACCTCTTCAGAGAATACTTCTCAGACCAAATTACCCCCACCCCTCACACATACACACACATCCTCCATAGGTTTCGTAAAGCTTGATTCATCGTTACCACAAAAAGAAACCTACCACAAATGAACCTAAGCAACCTTAACTTTTCCTCTCTGCTTCCACATGTCTCCCAGGGTGCATCACGTCAAGCAGAGTGAGGAGCTATCCCGTCTGGAATTAGTAGACACACAATGCAATCTAATTTCATCCCACCACATTCAATCACTGTGATTTCAGTTTTGCAGGGACGGTAAATAAGACAGGAGGTGCAGGTATTTCAAAATGAGTTAATGCTTCGAGAAGAATCGCTGTACCTGAATTTTTATTAAATTAGAAAATACCTGTCATTCACTTACCGATCTGTCCATTGAAGAGCTGCAAGGAAACACACTGATATTGAATTGAGAAGATTGTTTGTGGGGAAACAAGCAAACCTAAAGCAGGAGAGCATAATGAGATGTTTTACTTCATCCTTTTTTTCCTGTAGGGGTGGAATTGGATTATAGAGGACTTATTTGTAGGTGATATTGAGCACTGCCAAATAGATTCTCACCTATTCAAATTGAAATCAGACCAAGGTGCATCAGATAATCCTTTTAAAGATAGTATGAATTGACAGTTCAAACGCACACAATAGAAGAAATAATCTAAACCTAACAAAACCGATATAGTCTTTCTTGCCAAAAGCATTCTGAGATTTCCCACAAATATTTACCAGTCAAGTATGTGCTTGATGTTTTTTCCTTCCCTCTCAGGGGCATAAACACTTCTATCCATATTCATAGGAATTTTGAGCCTGTCTCCCAATCATCGTGTCACAAAAGAGCCTTAGCCAAAGCATCTTCCCAACTGCTGAGTTTGTCGTTGGATCAGGAAACCTGATTTTGTTTAGAATCCGGGTCTCTTTTGAGGTGTCAGGCCATATCAAGGAGGAAGCCTGTGATGGCTACAGTTATAAGGCACGACGGCTGCAGCTACTCTTGAATCCCTTTTGAAATGGCTTATTTCTGAGGGAGTGTTGAGACGTAAGTCTGAAAGACGGACAAGGTTTAGTGTGAAGATGAGCAGTGGGTAGTTGCTGTGATGTGCTGCTGGTGGTGTCACTGGCTGCGGCGAGACGCTGAGAGGCTCTAATGTGAGAAGGGATGATGCAGAGAAAGAGAAGGTGGTGTTGGTGGTGTTTAATGAAACCTCTACATGAACCCAAGCAAGATGTGAGCTTCAGGCACATTTCTCCTGATGCTGCTGGCATTCATATGAGCTGCTTAGTAATTTATCTCCCCACTGGCTTGACGCAAGTGGGCCTGCATGCTGTCCACTCTGCAGCTGTGTGCGCTGAAAGCTTGGGGGTCAGCTGGTTCCATGTCTTTTGCACTGATATCTGAGCTAATGAAGACTCTGGCAGACAGTGAGTCTACTTCCTCCTCACTTCCACTCGCTGGAACACTGAGGCCATACAAATGTATTAACATCATGTTAAAGTGTGGGGCAAAGGGGGGAGAGTTCCCTTTCCATATATCTTGTGCTAGACCTTTGCACATGACAATTAATGCCAACTTTTCTAGATAAGATTAATGCATTTTTTAGCAAGCCTGTCATCTTATGTAAGAACTCAAAAGTTTACAGATCTCAGGTAGATTCGAAGTTACATTATTCTTTCTAAAACTGCCTTCTACCATTCACATTCTATCTCAAATTGAAAAGTCAAAACATGAGATCCATCTGACAAAATGATACACTATCATTCTTCATACCATACCTACTATCGTCCACCTAATAAACAGAGGCATAATCGATCAATGTTGACCAATATGCAAGGTGAAAACAAAGGAATCAGAAACTTAAACAAGATCAAGTTCAGGTCAAAGCTGTGGTCATTAACGAGACTTGTCAAAACAGGTATATCGAGTCAGAGAGTAAACTCAGATGGATTTGAGACTTCAAGTTCAAGTTACCCCAGTAATCTTTTCGAAAAAAAACTGTGCCTGACAACTCATGAAATCCAGCAGCAGAGTTAAGCCTTATGATCTAAATCTACATTCACACTGACCTCGGCAACACAAGTCTATGTAAATGAGCATATGCCCATATCTGGTGTTCATCCATAGCCACGCAAGTTTCTATGACCCTTTTTGGGCTCTATGTAAAAAACGTGGCTTATTGAACATGTGTTCAAGCGTCCACTTTCAATGAAAAAGTCTATGGAAATGTGCATTTCAGGTTTTCTTGTCCAAGATTATCACGTTCGCTCGTAGCTATGCTACGCATATTTTTAAGACCGTTTTTGGGTTCCGCATACAAAATGGACGTTCATTGAATAAGCGTTAAACCAGGTCGAACTTTGACCAATCCGGGACTCATATTTGGTAGTGATGTTTGGATGACTCTCCTTTTGATTCACAGAAGGTTTGCACTTTTGTGAATCAAAATGGCTTCCCTTAAAAAATGATCATGAAAGAAAATTAATATTTACAGTTTGGGCCCAAATAGAATTATCCTGAATGGCACCACAACTGAATGGAGCAAAGTTCATGGGACTCGCACCGCTTCAACATTTCACACCAGGCCTCTTCCAACTGTCCCTCCCTGCTTGTCGAATGTGAACACTTTGGGCTAAATGTGCGTTCAAGAACATGCGTTTAGTGCATTCTTAACAGACATGTCCGGTACGTCATTACGTTTTAAAACACATTCAAATAAGATTGTTACCATTGGAAGATTTGCAAGCAGAGACCGTTAAGTGTTGGGAATACATACACATATGCAGTAATTTTCTTTTGGTTAAATGTTGAATTTGCCAAATGTTACTTATCTGAAGATTTTAGGGTGAGACATAAAGAGTACGGTTAAGAAGAGTGCATCAAGCTTTTTGCAAAAACCAGGAAAAGGAAAAACTCAGTGACTACTTGAGCCTTTAATCCACCATTACCCACTTGCTCACCTTTTCAAGTGTTTCAGGCATTTTTTTCTCAGAGGAACATAGATGGAAGAAAAAAATGTGCAAATGAAATCAATTTTAAAACTCACAGCAAGACATTATATGCCACCGACATGGAGTGATGGCATACAAACTCAAATAAAATGCTTTACCTTTTATAAACACTGATTTATTTTTATGTTGCACAGTCACAGCGGTCCTGAAAACACTGACACCGTGTCACTTTAGGTTTTCTAAAGAACACAGAGGGCATTAAACAAGTGTCAAAATGTCACCTTTCTCCTGACGCTGACGGCTTTTGCTTGCCTAAACTTCATGAAATGTTGCCTGAGAGTGACAATAACGTGAGAGTATGAAGATGGGCCCATTATTTCTTGCTACGGGAAATAACATCTTACGCTAAAATCTAGACCTCATTCACTGAAGCACAACAGCTGTGACACCGACTGAGTCAGTTTTTTAATTAAACCTAAGGGTGGAGACTGGAATTGGGCCAACAACAGAGTGCTTTCATCACATCAGATAGAGGAGGGGATATCTGTGAGCCTCCAGAGCCCTCAGTGAAAACCTTGCACCATCTAGCAGTACAAAGTAGCCGGCGAGCACAGACAGAGAAAAAGTTTTTTGGTTTGTAATGAGTGACCTTTCCGTGAAGCAGCAAACATGCATTTTTATGCCAGGGCATAAATAGCCGAGCTACATAACAATTAAGGTAACCTTTCTGTCTGAATGAGAGGCAATTGCTTAGAGAACTGAAATAACATGAATGATAAATTATTTTTGTAACACAGTGCACAGACGGTGAAGAATAACGAACAATGAACTGGGGGAGGGAGAAGTAGTGCCTTGGCTCAATTGTAAATCCCAGTTATAATGCCTCGTTAAAAAGATTTGGGAAGGCGAAACAGAAGCAGACACTCTCTCCCTTTCTTAAAGGTAGACAGGTCTCAGTGGGATTCATTAATGTGTGTCCCAGTGGTAGTCTTCTTCTTACAGCACAATCGCCTGGGTTAGCACCAATACTGAAATTACACCTAATTGGACAATTACTCAAACTCAAAAACCTCCTGCAATAAGCCAACGAGCCTCCTAATAAACACCTTGTCTTCTAATAAAAACAAGGAAGTCATTTGCGTCACCCAAGAGGCCCAGATTTTTTTGTTTTTTTTCTCTGAGCTAAATTTATTTTAAAAATAATTGCATATTCCATGAATAGGAATATTAAAAAGAGGGGAGAGTGAGGGGAAAGAAAATATTTGTGAGAGCGAGTGAAAGAAAGACGGCGATGCAGCCGCACCTCAGGCTCCGTGTTGCAGTCTGCTCTCCTGGGGGACAGCTCATTTGTTCCAAAGATAAGCACCCCATGCAAGCCCAGCTTTAATATTACTGTTGTCATGCCATGCTATAATGAACTAATTAATATTTTGTCATTCAAAAAAAATATGCTCATGATTTCCTGTCTGGCTAGTCACACATTAGTGTTGGTCAAAATAACATACTTACCCCATCATTTAAATATGTTAGAATTATCCGTTTTAAATTTAAATTTGTATGGAAACTTTCTTTCAAGACCACTATATCTAAATTTTACTATGCCTTTTTATTGGCAAATATGCTACAATAGTTCAAAGGATTTTCAATAAAAGCTAAACATTTCCCATGAAGTGAAACTTGAGAATAGAATAATAAAATATGTCATGTTGTAGTGAGTTTTAACCATCCATACATTCATTTTGTGAACCTGCTGAATCCATTTCAAGGTCAGGGGGTTACTGGAGCCTGTTTTCTATTGCATTCCTTTTTTTTTTAATAATTAACAGCTTTTATAAATCTTTTTTCCATAGGAGCAATTGGCGAGGCAACTTTATTTGAATAGCATGATTCAAACACATGGTAATTGAGTGTGCTTTACAAAAATAGTCTGTTTTGTATTCTGTGCTCTTGATTGACTTTTTGGTTTTCAATTACTATATATTTGCTGTAGACTTCTTTTTTTATTTAGCATTTCAGCAAGTTTACTTTTTGAAAGAAAATAAAAAAGATTTGAGTGAAATCCTGTCGTTGCGGTTGGATTGTCTCTAAACTCTCAAGGACATAGAGCTCTACAAGTGCGAGGTACTTGTGCATCAACTGAGAAGAGCATACAGACACATTTCTGCACTTCTTTACAAGGCTGATGATGGTCCTGGACAGACGGCTAGAGACTGATATGTCATCAAATCTGAGGTTCCATCAACTTTAAAGCTTCATTTTAGAAGGTTTGGTATTGGCTCAACAAGGAGGAACTTCCATTAGTCACTGGGGAAAGTTATTGTTTGTTCCTTCAAATCCAAGATTGTGATCCACAGAATAAAAAGAAATAAATTGTAGTTTAATCCTGTAAAGTGGGTGGAATTAGCATACGAGGACTCCGCTCAGAACACGAGATATATAGATGCATTGGCCCAGTGTCAACAACTTGTCATTTTGCCGGTACATAGTCTGAGCTGACCGCGGATGAGTTGTGGTTAAGTGAGCTGACCCAAAAGACAAAGGCTTCAACTCAGTTCAATCTGGACCACATTCTGGTTGTCACGTGAGGTCATGAAGTCTGGACAAAGGTTTTAAGGTGGGTAAGAGGAACTGGAGTAAGTAAGCTACCTCAGAGAGATGGTCAGGCTCACCTGAGGGGCGACACTTGCTCCAACAAGACTGCAATGAAATCAAAATAGAGCCAACAAACTGTGATTACACCATGAAGTGATACAATATCTGACCTGTCCTTATTCAGTAAACAGGCTTCACAACACATTCTCATTTACTTACAACTTTTAAATAGATTTAACATAAATGATAACTGCATTGAGGATCCATTTTATTCAACTATCTTCTTTTCTTTTAAATTCTATTCCAAAATTGAGTGTCCTAGAAATTTCCCAGAAGTCTCTACAAAAAGCCATTGTGCTTTAATGCTCACTAGATTGGCAAATATAGACCACAATGCACTGCGATTTAACAATTTCGACAAAAAAAATGCATTTAAATTTGTTTTCTTTTTTTAATAAACCATCCATCATCATCATCAGAACACATATAATTCATAAATATTCTTCATAAGCTGATTGTATCTATTAGGTTTTTACTGCGTGAAATCGGTGACTTCTCATTTGCCGTTTAAAAAACATAGTGATCATGGTTCAGATCATCAGTTTTTTATTCAGAATTGTTTACATAATCTTTGTCTTTTATTAATTTCAAAAAGGATCAAGAACGGCCTTGTTTTTTTTATTAAAAGTCCTCTCAACAAAGTCTCAATCCCAACAACAAAATGGGATGCAGACTTAGGCAGAAGTACAGACACAAGCTTCTGGTCAGAAATGTGTCTAAATACCTTTAAATTAACCAAATGTCCAAACCTACAACTAATACAATTCAAAACTCTTCACAGAATTTACTATACTGGACAGAGGATGTTCAAGATGGGTCTCAAAAACTCAGACATTTGTGAGCATTGTGATAGTAATTTACCTGACAATTACATGCATGCTCTGTGGTTCTGTACACCTGTCCAGGCTCTCTGGCAACAGGTATGTGCTGATTTATCAGTCTGGCTTAAGGTTTCAATCACAGCCTCACCTTCACTTTGTGTGCTGGGTGACATGAGTGCCATCGACACAGAGGGAAGTTTAGCATCTATAATCTTCATAACTCTTTGTATAGCGAAAAAGACAATTTTATTAAACTGGAAAAACAAGAAAAATATTAGTGTAAGTCATTACAGGAATCTGCTATTGGATCATATCAGCTTGGAAAAAATGTCAACTAAGAGCTCAAATAACTTAAAAGGAATTCGGGCTCTCTGGTCTCCCATAGCTAACTCCATAACTCAGGGGGCGGGATTCCTGGGTGTCGCCGCGCCTTGACTGTCTGCCGGGGTCGGGGCCTACCTGGTGCCTGGTGGGGGCAGGGGGGCGCTGTTGGTCAGGGGGTCTGGTCCGGCGCCTGGGTGGGGCAAGCGCCGGGCATGGGGGGGTGTGGCTGGTGCATTGGGTGGGGGTCTGGCTTGGCTGGGGGGGTGGTCTTTTTGCGTGTGCTGGGGGGGCTTGCGCGGGGCCCTGGCCCTGGGGGGTCTGCCTGCGCTGGATGGGCGGCCCAGCTGCACCTGGGGGCTGGGATCACTCCTTCTCCGGCCCTGGGACGGGGTGGGGCAACCCTCTTGGGGCCTGCGATTGCTCCAGTTAAAGCCTACCATTGCGGGGTCTGGGGGGAGCGGGCCAGGGGAGGGGATGTCTGTGGGCCACTACCAGGGGGGGGTCCACTACCAGTACGGGACCCTAGGGGCTTCCTCAGGCCCGCTGGTACCTGACCAGGTAGCTACAGGGGCGGTGCTTGGGGGGGAGGGGCTGGGGCTTGCCCTGGGGGCTGGCCCCCTCTGGGCTCCTCTCTCTTTGTGTGGGGTGGGGGGTGTGGGGCCTGGGGGGTTGGCTTTCGGGCGGTGTGGCCTCTGCCCTGGGGAGACTTGGGCCCAATGCTGGGGGGGCGGGGGGACGGTTGTTTCATCTTTGGGGGTCAGTTTGGTAGCTGTCCCCGACCTTCCCTCCTTCCTCATACGACCACTTATTAGGTTTGAAGGGGGGGCGTGCTTGCGGAATACCTCGAGGGGCCGAGCCACTTGGCAGTGGTCCCCCCCTCCCATGGTCTCCGCACAGTTTCGCCCCCTTCTCTTGGTTTTAAATGCACCTTAGACACGTAGGATCCTTGGTGGGGGGTGCTAGGACATCACTGCCAGCAAGCAGGAGATGTCCTCTCAGTGCTCTACCCTCCAATTTTAACTGCACCGTAGACATTTAGGGCTCCTTGGTGAGAGGGCGATTGGACATCCCTGTAAGCAATCAGGAGATGTCCTCAGTGCCCTGCTCGCCAATTTTAACTGCACCCTTTATTACACACACCCTTCAACCACAAGAAACACACCTCAACACACACACAAATACATTACACAAGGAAGGTGGGACTACTGATCTTCTGTCCCCTACCCCATCCCTGGTGGAGGGAACAGGGCCTTCAGCAGCGGTGGCCTTGTCTCCTGGGGGTCGGCCTCCTGGGCCCGGCAGCCCCCTCCCCACGCAGGGAGAGGGATCCCTTTGTCCTCTGGCAAGTCCATGAGCGGGGAATCATATTCCATCTGAGCCTGGAGGGTGTCTGTGTCCTTGTGGTGCGGGTTCTGGCCGCTACCCTCGGGTGCCGAGCCCCTTCTGGGTCACAACATTAGGAGAGCCTGGTCAGGCAATGTACACCTTCGGGGACCCCCACTTCTCTTAGTCATCCCTTTTCTAGATGGGGGTAGCTGACCCCCATCGTGCTCTCTTCTGGATCTCCGCAGCTGCCTGGAGCTTTGGAGCGGGTCTCCCGTGGGGGGGGCCCCGGCTCGTACCCGGGGCTGGGGTGGGGGGATGCCCAGAACTCCTGGGTGGTGGTGGGCGGCTTGTCTGGGGTGGTGGGGCTCTCGGGGGTGGGACCCCGCGCTGGGCCACCTGGCACGGTGGGAGGGCTGCTCTCCTGACTGGGCTGGGCCTTGCACTCTGCGCTTCCGTACCTCACTGCGCTCGGGTGTTGGGGGCCTGTGTGGCTGTCCTGCAGGCCCTAGTCTGGGTGCTTGGCCGGGCTGCCTGGCGGGTGGATCTCCTCCATCGACCCCACAGTATGGGTGCGGGGGCGGGCCCTGGTCGGCGCTGCCGCCTCGGCGGGTGTCTTGGTGTGGGGATGGCTGGGGGTTCTCCCTCCTTTTTTGTGCATTCCATCATCCACTTCAGCTTAACATAACATTCACCTGAGTACAGGCGTCAGCTCACCTTTGCACCTTCAAATAGTATGCGTGACAGAATGTTACAAGTGTTGGTTGGTATGAACAAGTGTGCGTGTGAACTGGATGTGGACAAGTTTGTGAACACTCTTGGAGCCGGCAAGTATGTAACAGCTGAGTGTGTGGACAGGCCCCGCCCATTTTAGACCAACACTCACTATTGCAATGGGTATAAGGTCCAGCATTTTGTTGCCTGTAGATTAACAACTGTTCGCTATGATTTATAACCCCCAATTGTAAGAGTAAAATCTGTCTAATACAAGAGGCTCTCAACTCATATCTGTTTGCTCAGCTGTTGAACAGGACAAGTTAAAAAAAAAAAAAAGTCCTCTCAACCACTTGACATAACACAGTAAATTCTAAACACATTTGTCCCTATTTTGACCTCTTCCATCACGTGCATCACTCTGGGAGGATGGCAACCATTTTTCACATCATATCCTCTAAACATTAGACAAAACAGGCAGATGAATAAATAATCACAACTTGTCTCACACAAATAGGGCCAGTGGTCTTACCGCTCCACGAGGAAGGGTTCACTGAAAAGCCACTTTTCTGCAGCAAACGGGAGAAAAAAAAGGGAAGGAAAGAGACAACGGGAAGCAAGGATGAGAACCCACAAGAGGTGGACAGTGACAAATGATGTGGAAAAAAACAACACAGGCAGCCATCTAAAGGGAAGACAAGAGTAAAGCTCACAAATAATTAACTGGGTAAATATTGGATAGCAGACTGACTAATTACTTCACACGTCTCACTGCGCTCTCATTATTGTTGCTGTCACAGTTAACCCTTTCCTGCGAGGCTGGACTATGCAGCTAACCTAAACTGCACAGAAATATCTGGCTGCCGTTATATATTCCTGCAATCAGGCAATGGAGAGGAAAATGAGTATTTCCAGGTTTCTTACCCTCCTGAGAGACATTTTTTTCCCTTTTTTCCCAGCCTTTTAAGTTATAACCACAGCTTGTAGCTTCATCCCCAATACGACTCCTGGTCAAAGTATTGAAATTGTGTTTTTATTTACAATAGCTTGAAAGCCATGTAAGTAATATAAATTTGGTTGCTGAAAACAGAAATTATTTCTGACTTCTTGTTATTATCAATACTACAATAAAAGCTCAAAAGTTACAATTAGAAAGATGTGTGGTTCTCAATTCTTTTCCTCTTTGGTACACATTTTCTAAGCAATCTGGCTTTTATTTACTGTGCAGCAGCCACTCAATGAAAGACTTTCACGAGTAATGAATAATCAAAAAAGTAGTAACCCTCTAATTTTCACAAACACTTTACCTGCAAGCTCTAAAAGGATGCTGTGTAATGAGGATGTTTTGACACAAAAAGTGCTCCCCACAGGTGAGATTTTCATGAAATCAAGCAGAGGCTTCAGTAAAAAGATAAAACTGGGAAAATTGCTAAGTTTTCTGTGCCAGCGTAGGGATATTTGTTATTTGTACCCCAGTGTTTGTTCATTGTACACTGGAGCTCCAGCTGCCAGTCTGGAGGTAAACTGCTGAATCTTCTCGCAAGAGTGTCTGTCCAATAATCTGCAAGGCGATGGTTAATGACAGCAGCTGTGAGGCAAGCATGCACTACTTCCAAGCTGATTTAAGATTAACGAGCCACTTCAGAGCGATATTGACTCAAATCTATATTTGACAGGATATACTGAGAGCATGCGTGGAAAAAAAAAAGAGAGAACACTTCCTGGACAAACAGGAAGACCTGCTCATAGAAGACGTGTCTTTAGAAAAAGACAAGAAGTCTGCTGTGCACTTTTCATTCAACTTTATTGTGGAAAGCATAAAGTGATGTCAAATTTCTTCATGTTGTATATTGATGTCATGTTACAATTTGAAATAAAATTTTTAACAAACCTTAATGTGGTGATTCTTATATAGAGCTACTATTTTATTATTAGTCCTATAATAGTTCCAACTAGTTGAGGAAAAAAACACAGTGTTATTTTCACATATAAGCTTTAAACAAATATACACTGCTTTCTATCAAATTACTGAAGGAAGAAACAGCTGAGAGATGACAGTTTGGAAAAAACAGCAAGACATTTTTATGTATTGAAATGGGGTGTAACAATTAATCAATTTCTATTCCTACAATCCAACAGATTGATCTGTCTGAGGCAGAATTAAATCAAATCGACTTATACCATTAAAACAATCGTTTCAAAACTAGAAAAATTGATTATCAATATTAGAAAATACCATATGAATTGAGGTACAGTAGGCTTATTTTATTTTAACGTAAAAATGACCAAGTGCCATCACAGTGAACACACGTGATGCAGCAAAAAATGATCAATCCATTATGACAGTCCAACATGTGGAAACACTTTGATATAGCTAAGACATGTGACCATACAGTTCTAATAATGTCCCCTTTGTATCATTATGAGGAAAATCAACAGTGGGCTGAACTTTATGACACTAAAACGTGAATGGATATGACATTAATTTTTGTTTACCTGTTTGTTTGTAAACATATTTAATTTATACTTGTTTATCTTGCAAGAAATACAAAGAATCTTGAAAACTCCACCTGCACTGTTCAGTACCAGGTATTTATCTCTGAGTCACACTGGTTGAAGTTTTGGCTAAAGATGTCAAAGATCGATATTGGGACAGTGAATCGGATCGTTTAAATGAACAAATATCAACCTTTAATCGGATTGGCAATCACAAATGATGATATGTATTGAAGTAAACTGTTGTAAATATGTAACTTTCTAACTAATAAGACAGGCTTCTCATGTAATCCCAAGTCCCAGCTTATGCTGTGTTGCAGCAGTACAGGTTAAAAGTGGTGAGGCTTTATAGAAACCATTCATCAGAGCAGTCCCACTTGATGCGCTGCGGCCCAGAAGCAGCTGGCTGCAGCTCAATGTGAGCATTTCGCCTTGGTTTGACTTTTTCCATGGTGCAGAAAAAGTGCAGCTGCACACTGCAGCTACAGTGTCCATGCATATAATTGCACTGACAAACAGTAAAAAAGGACCTGTTTTCACTTCAGAGTATCAGCTAAACTAAGCTAAATCTTTCAAAAAAACCTGCGTCCTAAATTTGTATTATACTTACTAGCTAAAATCAATTATGTAATCACTCCAGCAAATTATTGCCAAAAAAAAAAATCTGATGGATTTGCATGTCGTAGGCTGCAAAAGTTAACTGTGCAAAATATCAGAATGACTTTGCATTTTTTTTAAAGATGCAGATTATCCTATAATATTGAATGATACAGAAAAGCGGCTTTGTGCCATTAAGCAGCAGTTTACATTAATCATCTTTTGCATATCGGTGCAAAGCTGATATAAAAAGATGGTTTTCTCCTCATCAGAATTAGCTCATTGCGTAAACAGTTGAGGAGTTACAGTATGTCAGTGTGTGTTATTTACATGTCACCAGCAACATCTCTAGTGTTAGAGGGTTAACCAGCCCTGAAGACCAGTCTACTTTTAGGCACTTCACTGCACAAGCTACTCGAAACCCGAGTCACCATATTTGGCAGTCCTTTATCAACCCTGCGTTTGATATGGGAGCATTCAACATTTGTGGGCTTCCATTACACCCGGGAGATGCATGAATAATGTTACTCAGGCCGACACTTCATTTTTGATAAATGTCACACTTTAACAATTGTCATAACATTTTGGGAGTACAATTACATTTTAAAAGTGGGACAGAGTAAAATACAGAGGCCTGACATTGTTTTCTGGAACTGCAACTACACAGTGTCACAAACATGAAGGTAGGAAATAAAAAAAAAAAATTAAAAAAAATCACTCACTACATACACTACTGCAAAGCACAGAAGAACCGCAACATCAGGCCAGGACTCAGCGGTTCAGCTATGCCTGAAGAACAGGTGAAGAACAGAACATTTACTGTACATGAACACTCCTGAACAATACATTTTCCATCCATGAAATTCGTCACCATCATTGACACTTGTGTCTGTTCACATGACATGGCCTTTTCTACCGTTTTGCTTCACATAAATAACCTGAACTCTTCCATCTGTAGTTAAGACTGAAGAAGTTACTTAGGTGAGCAGCAAAGTGTCTTCTAAATCAATCTTTAAAGTCCAGTTGGTTTGAAGAACAACACGACCTTACAAACGACTTAGTTAACAAATAATCCTATGAGCTATAACCTTCCATCTTCTGATTTTTTGCAGAAAAAAATTAAAAGTTGTAATAACTAGACAAAAGTTAGCAATACTTTATTTGCTTTTCTCTGGTTAAAAATTGGTGTGTGTTTTTTTTTCTGAGAAATATATATCCATCTGACATGTTGTTACTGTAGAGACATAGTGACAACAGTTTTTAACACTAAAAATTCATCCCTGCAACAAGTTTGTTAATGAGTACAACTCAAAAATGAGGAGGTTCAAAATCAGCACACACTTGATGAGCTGTTGTGTGGCATTATATGACATGTGTTACGTTGGTTTAAAATGTTTTTGCTTTTAACCACATATTTTGTACAAATGTATTTTTCAAAAAATCACAATGATGCAAAATAAAGCAAGTATTGAGCTAAATTCACACCAACTTTTAATGAAAAGGCCATTACGTGAATTACTGACGCAAGTATGTCACATCTTTGCTCACTGAGGCCTTTTCATAAAACAGAACATCAGTGTGATCTTTGAACTCAAGATATTCCGATTTAGCTTATAAAAAATACTTTTTTTTAATAAAAATAAGACAAGCAGGGGATGTCAGAATTTACAAATTCTGATTCTTTCACTGTGTCCCCTGCTGCTATAAACTACCTCTCACTTGGTACAGACGGAGCCACAGTGTCGGGACAGCAACTCATCAAACTGGGTCACAGATGCCTCGTTTCCACAGAGCTGTCCGGTACGGTAGGGCACGGTCCGGTCCAATCCTGTATTTTGAGCATTTCCATTATAAAATGAACATTTTGGGCTGGATGACCTCCATTGTTGTTGTTGTTAACTTTGAATGGAAACGCTCACCTGAATTGCCTGGATCATTCTAAACTGAACCATACCATACCGCTCAGTGGAAGCGAGGCAAAAGAGACGGCAGAACCGTTCATAGCTGCCGTTATTCAGATGCAGCTGGTGCTCCTCACTAGGAGAGCATTTAATGAGCTCATGAATCCAGACATGGAGACATGCACTGTTCATCGATGCTCCTCAAAAGGAATAAAACCATACCCTTCATCATCCACGTCCTCCAGGTAGAGAAAAACCTTTGACGGTAACTCCTCCTACACACGGCGGGAGCGTCAGGTTTCTTAACACACTTTTGGACAAGCGTCGAGCAGTAACTTTGAAGCATGTTAAAACAAAGACTGGAATTGAAGGAATCAGGAATTCTTGGCTAAAGACTTTTAGTAAGTTTAGTTTGCTTTATTTGACTTCAGCTCTTATAGTGACTGTGACTACCACTGTGAAATAAATAATGGTTGTGGATCATAGTCCATCAGTCATGATCATTGAGTGCATCGTCTGAATCAAGTCCGGCAGGTTCACGCGTCGCTACACAAGTTTTTAAGCCCATGTTCAGGCTCTATACAAACTGGGCGTTTATTGAATACATGCTGAAAGTTCAACCAGCTTACCTTTCGACTGCTTGAATGTCAAACAGTTGAACATGGTCAATCAGACAGTCGAATTTGGTAGTGACTTATAGGGATAACTTTCTTTTCAAAAGTAACAACCATTGTAAACAGGATCACGGAGGAGAAATTAATCATTGCAGTTTCTGTCCAACTGAAATTTTATGACACCAAGTCTTTCATATACGAGAATAGAGCTGTAAAAGAAAAAGCCTGTTGCAAGATGGGCGAGATTTGCACCGTTTTGGCATTTCGCACCATGCCTCTTCTAACTGTAGGTGGTGGACAAGTGCTAGTGAACAGTACAAAAAGAACAAGAAGAAGACAACCCTCCTGCTGCTCCCTGCTTGTCCGGTGTGAACACCACAAGCTAAACTACGTGTAACGCATTCTTTAACGTGCAACACATGCCTGGTGTGCATGGAGCATGTAGGACAGATAAGTAGTTAAAAAGGAATGTTTCATGTACTTTGAAGTCAAAACTACAGTTCAATGAAATGACTAACACAAATACAAATGAACTAGACAGAAAATGAAAACACATCTTCAACAAGTCTAAAAAGAGTTTATTACTTATTTATCTGCATTTTTTTTTACAACTGTGCAGCTTTTTTTTTATTTTAAACCAATTAGAACTATGCCACAAGAAACAACAGAAGAATATTGCTGCAATGCATTTGATAAACAAAAGGACAAAAACAAAAGGATTTGCTCAACTCTTAAAGGGAGCAGCCAAAAGGCAAAGGAGAGGATGTGGTAAACAAAAAGAAGTTTTGAAACATGGTTTTTATGTGATATTTTGGCAAATGCTGTTTTGAATTGGATCTTTAAAAGTTGTGTTTTTTTACTTAAAAAGTATGGAAGCTTTTTATAAAACTGTAAGAGAAGGGTTTTTGTTTACTTTGTGTCATTTGTGTTGAACATTAATATTAACCAGCACATTGTTAATTTACACAAACTACTTTAAAATACAGAAAGAAGAGAAAAGCAGTAGAATCATACCACTTGCTGCATTTTGGTCTAAAAAGAGCTCAACAATTCCTGGGACTGAGCTGTGGGTTTGTGCAAAAAGCTGGCACTTTTGTGATCTTTAAACATTTATCTCCGTGGTAAGCTGCGAGAAACAAAATCAAAAATGCTTGCTTGATTAGATGCATTTTTTGTACTGAAGATAACAAATGTTTTCAAAATCCACGATGAATTGGAATCTGTTTTCTCCACCAACCCAACTGACAGCTTCCTAATGCTGCCACATTAAAGTGGTTTTCCTAGCGCGTGTGATGCAGCTTTAACTAGGTCCCAGGGGCATTGTTAGTTATCATTGCCTACTGCTGGAGTGAGCCCCGGTGAAAGCAATTTTAGCTTTCCTCCCAATCAGTGGAGCAACATGAGAGATGGCCAACGAGAACAAACGGCCCAGCTCACCACTTCCCACCACCGATCTTATCTGAAATGCTGCCCCTGTCCCGAAAGGGCCTACTAATTCAACAGCCCACCCCCTCCCTTAAAGAGACATGAGATAGTTGCCCCCAGGTCCTCCCAATTCATGCAGATATCCATAAATTAGACTCATAGAGACAGACCAAAAATGTCCTCTGAGGGCATTAGACATGAGCACTTATGGCACAGAACATGTAAGGGGCTTTTTGGAGTGCAGAGGGGTACGATCAAACTACATGAAAATGCCATCATGAAGTCCCACCACAGCTCAGGGTTTCCGTGTTTCTTTTTTGGCCAGTTGTGCATGTACGAATGGAGCATCAACACCAACATACCTACAGGCAAGGTAAATTCTAATGAAAAGTAAGGATTTTTTTTTTTTTTTTGCGTGGCATATGATGTATTTATCATTTGCCATAGAGAAAAATTCTCTGCAAAAGAGATTACACCTCCAACGTGTTTTTTCAGTATCATGTGTACATTTTTAAACTGTCTATTTATTATTAATATTAATCTTTCTGTTAATTAACTCCTAATTTTTTTTTTTTAAACGTAATTTTTTTCAGCACTTTGAAGATGTATTTACCATATGAGCGAGTAAGTGAATGAATGAGTAAAAAGCCACGTCAGTGTCAAAACAACCAATTTCTCTCGTTCTCTGAAGTGAATCCAAATGTGAAGGAATCAATTAATCTTACTGTGTCCTTTGTGTTTTACCCAACAGCAGGCTGCAAATAAGCAACAGCTGATGTCCTTAAAACCAAAGAATACATTCAAATACACATTTAAAAGCTGCACTTTTTATTCTTTTTGTAGACCTTTTTACCACACATTTGTTTGAATGAATATTTGACACAAATATACTTTATTTCTCTAATGAGAAATTAAACTAATTAGATTAAAACCAAAATTTTGAGAAATTAATAACAGTAGTGTTTTAATGGATTTTGACTCCTAACAGTCACTGCTATTTTTATCATTAACAAAATGAGAGCAAGAGAGACAACTTTTAATCCCAGGACATCCAGCAATGCAGTTGTGTCACATCAAGTGTGTTGTATTTGCACGTGGTGACCTCCTGTTTCATTACACACAAACTTCCATTTTAAATGCAACCAATGCAAGGGCGAGGTACACCTTGGATCGGTCGCCAGTCTGTCGCAGGGCATACAATCACTTCCACACACAGACACTTAAAGGGAATCTTTTAGAGTCACCAGTTAACCTATAAAGGATGTTTTTTTTTTTACTGTGGGAGGACGCCGGAGTGCCCAGAGAAAACTCACGCACACAGAGAGAGAACATGCAAACTCTACACAGAAAGACCCCAGCCGGGATTCGAACCAGGGCCTTTTCGCTGTGAGGTGAGAGCTCTGCAGCATGTTTTTTTTAGAAATCCTCGAATGCTGTCTTGAACTTTTTCCAAAATTGTGTAATTTTGTGTAGCTTTGAAGCTAATGAAGTTTCAGCTCCACCTACTGAGTTTTAGGCAAAAATGCTATTTTCTAACATCTGAATAATAAGTAACATTTGAAAAAGTTTACACTGCTTACAATGATTACATTTTCTACATGATGGAAATGGTCAAAACTAAGCTGTCACTGATGCTGTGATGCGGCCACAAACACGTTCCTGTTAGGTCTTCTAAATTACATTTACTGTACTGACGCATCAGGACTTAACATGTGAAATCAATAAAGATGAACAAAAGTCATGACATTAACGTAGAAAACATCCAAAGATCACTAAAAAGACCAGTGTCGAATATTCAGCAGCAAGGTTTTTAGTTTTGTTTACATCTATTAGTATTAGATTATGTGTTGATATCTGTTTCTACTGTATACATATACATGTTTATACTGTGTACATTTTAGTTACAATTGTTTTTTTAGAATGTTTTTACTTCATTTTGTGACTCGGTTCCATTATTGCACATTTTAGTCAAAAATATAAAGCAATCAACAATAGACTTTCAGTTGTGTGTTCCATGTTTTATGGTAGCGGATACAGAGCGTTCACATTTGTTATAGGAGCAAGCTTCCCTTCGACTTTGTTAAAGTTGACCACTGAGCATGAATCTTTTGTCCTTCAACAAAAGTTGAGATTAAATCAGTTTTTTGTGATGAAAACAACCCTTCACGTTGTGACTTAACATTTTTGTGGTGGTCAGTCAGTCCACAGTAGGTTAGTCCAGTGACTTCTATAATCTGTGTTGATTAAGTTCGTAAAAATGAACGTAACCTTGTTGTTTTTAAACGCCTGTTGAACTGTTGATCATTGCTGTGAACAGGAGGGGAAACGATTGATTGACTTAATCAGTGAATCGATTTATTTTCCTACAAACCAGTCGGATTGACCTATACCATTAAAAAATCATTTTGAAATGATATTAATCAATAATATTCATATTGATTATATTAAGATTGAGGTAGGTTTATTTTACTAAAACGTAAAGTGCCATCACAGTGGACAACACACGGGGATGACAGTAAAACATAATGATGACAGTCCAAAATGAAGAAATAATGTTTATTTGTATTATTTTGATGAGGAAAAACAACAGTGAGCTGAACTTAATGAAACTTAAATGTGAACGGATTTGATGTTCATTCTTGTTTACTTTTTTGTTTGTACACATGTTTAATTTACACTTGGTTATCTTGCAAGAAATACAAGGAATCTGTAAAACTTCACCTGCACTATTCAGTACGCAGGTATTTACAGTATCTCTGAGTCACACTGGTTGAATTTCTGGATAGAGATGTCCTGGAACTATTTTAGGTTAGTCAATCGGATTGAATCGGATAATTCAAATTGAACCAATATTGACTTTGAATCAGATCGGGGACAACAAATTATGATATGAATCGAATTGTAACTGTGTTGTAAAACTTGTATACATTTGTTTTGACTTAGCCTCCAAGTTTGCTATTATTCTTCATGTCAATGCAGTTGACTTCTGAGATTTCTGGTATTTTTGCAAAACAGCAGGATAGCAAAAACACAAACGTCCCATTTAAAATAGCCGTTGCCATAAGGAGGCTTTGTGTTTAGTTTTTAAAAGTGCCTGGTACATCAGAACTACAACATGGAGGAATGTTTTAATCTGTGCTCCACACATGCTGTTTGTGATAACATTACACTCAATAAAAGCAGTTCAGTGCATTCACAGTGAATAAAAGCTGTTTTTTCCTTACCCACCACTGCTTTTGCAAGCCTTTTAGGGCTGCTGTCCTTCATTCTTCTTTCCTGAGTGCAACAATGTATCTAAAATCAGATGTAGAATAGCCCAGATGGAAAAATAGCAGAGTGGTCTCATAGACAGGCTGAAATATGTGTCCGTCTTTACTCTTATTAGCAGAGCGCTGCCTAAAGGCAGCTTACCCATCTGGGAATAGACTGAGCATCGCTCATACATTAGCTCAACTGAAACAGTTAATCGATACTGGATATTTGACTATTTCCTCATGAAACAATCCTAACATGACACCTCTCCAAACTTTTTTTTTATACCTGCGGTCTTTTTATTTAACTATATCTGTGCATCATTTGGGAAATAAAAAAAAAAAAAAAAACTCGTTAACGTTTGCTTTCAAAATGCTTACTTGAATACATTAGTCATGAACGTGTTAGAAAATAATCATTTTCTGGCACAGTTGGTCACAATCAAGTTTGTGGATGTTGATGATTAAGATAAAAACACATTGTGGAGTATTGAGGTAAGTAACCTGCCGCTCTGATTCGATAAGACTCTGGTTAATCCGGGCTGCACTGCAGTAATGTAAAATAAAGATAATTACTAAATCACCAGGCTACATTTCTTTGATAGATTTTTTGTTACTCACTGTTATTGCTGCGAGGAAGACAAAATTAAATGTATTATATCAGAGCTTTTTAGATGGATTACAACTGCTTTTAAATAACGGCGAGAGCAATTTCATCAGCCCCGCCATTCGGGAAGCCACTGACAGGCACTGCAGGATTCAAATTGAACTTGCTCTCATCAATTTAATAAAGCGCTTTAGTCTTCAACCCCAGCAGGCATTGATGCACACATACACTGCATTTATGCACAATATAATGCCCATGCACACCATATTTTAATCTAAAAAGAAGGCATTACCTTCAAAATGACTTCTTTTCTGCATTTCTAGAGTTATTTTTTTCCTTCAAATATATGTTTTATGTTTGTTAGATCCCAGAAATGTTTGTTTATAGAAAGCCATCCTGCTATTTCATATTTCTACCATTCTTTCAAAAATACCAATCAAAAATATTGCACCCAAACAGTCCACAGCAAGAGAGATGACCAGTCAGGGAAACGTGTGGTCAAACATCTAAAGAAAACATGGCCCTTTGAGAACTGTTCATGCATTTGCAGCTCAAGCTTTAAAAACAGTAAATAGTGGACAAGTAATCAAAGGTCTGTGATGAGAGATTTCACGGGTGGTTATCTCCAGGTCCTGTTCTGTGTGTGCTGAGAGATTGTGGAGTAGTCACCGTGCCAAGCGCCCAGGGCTGCTGCATTGCCTGGCCTCCTTTAAAAACCATGCTGGCACAGAGCCCCCTATTGAAGCCAAGGCCTGACTCCATAAGCATTCATTATGGCATCCATTAGAATAAACATCTCAAAATCCCCTATGAGCCAGCCCCTTTGCCTTTAAGTGCCTTTTGACAAGGCTGTATGCCAGCTGCAAAATGAGAGCATTCCCAACATTTTAGTGTATTTATTTATTCATTTCTGTATTTATATGTTTTGGGGTTTTTTTCAGCCTGAAATTCATATCTGTTTTTTTTTTTTTTTTTTTTTTACATAAAAGCTTTTAAATGTTTGCTTCAGATTGCTCCTGTCTCGGTGGAGAACTGACAGTAGTGCAAGCAAGGAGAGGAAGAGGGCCTAATTGCTAATCTAGGTCCTTCCTAAGAGCATCGACACAACAGAATAAAGTGCATTAGTGTCTGCACTTAAAGATGTTCATAGCATACACTGTGGTTAAACCAGTTAAATCAATTGTGTGTGTACCTCCGGGAACATGGGAGCTCTAAACTAGAAGACACAAAAAGGATTTTTAATCCAAGTGTCTTTGTTCCAATCTAAGGGGTACAAAAGGAGACCAAGTTTAATCAGGAAGGACTACAAAGTGCCATTTACTTATTGATGCACTTGATACAAACACTGAAGTAAATATCCCACAAAAACCTTGTGAAAAGGGGTTGTCAGTTAAGAAAACTTGTAAATAATGCAGGCATGGTTCCACTGCCTCCTTTTAGATATGCTTTAAACGATGCCCAGGCTGAGTTTGGCTATCTCTGCTCCATCTGCCACATGTGAAGACAGAGAAAATGTTCTGTTTTAGATCAAGGTTCACTCTCAACTCAGCAGCTTTCCTCAAGACTGATCAGCTTTAAGTTTTCATGTTAAACTTTCAAGTCAAATAGGATCGCGAGAACAAAGGCGAGAGGAAAGTCGTTTCTTGCCACAGCTTCTCTTCTACCAACAAACGCTGTTAGAGGGGAATCACCAGAGGACAACAAAAGGGAGTGCAGAAACGAAAGAGCAGGCATTATCATCACCATCATTGACAAGAACAACAGCAATAACAGCAGCAGCTGCAGCAGCAGCAAAGACCATCCTGGGACATCAAGTCACATTTGTTTCTCCGTTTGTTGTGTGAAAGTTACAGTAATAAGGCTCCCTTTTCACTTTCATCTGAAGCGTTAGGGCTGCCGGCAGGCCATGGACAGGAGGATTTCATCAGCTCACTATTTACTCAGCCAACTTCACTCTCTACCTAACTAGGCCAACAGGCCTGACACTTTGCGTTGGAGTACAAGAGGCTAACATAAATGAAACACAGATGATTGGTAAAATGATACGATACACAAAAGAAAGTGTCATCCAGCTGTCACGTCTGCCTTGTTCCCCTTTGGTTGTGCAGTAGCACATCTTTGGCTACGTCAACTCTCCTCCCTTCATGCTCCCTCCTCATCTCCCCCACTCGCACAGTTCAGGGACGCGGCTGTCTGCCTGACTGACAGGCAGAGGGCGAGATGATCTGGATTGGGTCTGCACGTCTCTTATTGCAAACGGAGAAATAAAGGGAGGCCAACAGTCAACAACTCATAAGCAAATCTCTTTAAGTGAAAGTCAGACTTTGCCAGTTGCTAAAACTTTCAATATAAGGAGCTTCAAGGCATGGGAGACTAAAAACACAAATCTGTGATGTTTGTCAAAGTAAGAACATATGGAGAACCGTAGATTAAGAAGTCATTTTTACCTTCTGATGCCCTTCAAGACAGTGATTGAGATAGAGTCATGTGTTGAGATCTTAAAGCTGATTTTCTTCAGCAATTCAAAATCTGTTGCATGTGATTTGGTTTCCTTCCCTTGTGCTGATACACAAGCTATCATGTGCCTAATCTAATTAAGTAAACAGCTGTGCAGCGCTGAAAGATGGGCGTCACAGTAGATCAAAGCTACTCTTCATCTACCGTCTTTGAAAAATCTAAACAATGGCGAGATCATTTGAATAAAAGCGGATTTCGGTTGGATTTTTCTTTTGATTGAGACCCGCAGCACACAGATCTGATGAAATTCTTTCTCTTCTTTGCTCGCTCTCCGTACCCAACAACTTTTTATTTATATATGTGTATTTATTATAGCCATATATCTGAAGCTGCCTTCACGTTACAATTTTTTACGGCTGTATGAAACAAAATCCTATACTGTGTTCACTTGTGTCCGTTGTTTCGCTGCAATGCGTAAAGGGAGGAGCAGTGACTAGGTAGTAGTCCTGTTGGCGTTTGTTGGAAATTAAGTAAATTGGATCATTTGCTGCTTGGTTGCAAAAGAGCGATGTTTCCCCTTTACATTTACAAGTAAAGTACCTAATAATGCAATGCAATTAGGAGAGACTTTCACTACACATCAGGGAGTGGAGTGAGTTACTAATGTGGATTAGACTGCTTTATCCGGGCAGTGGGAGGAAAAGGGTTGACACTGGAAGGTGATGTTACATGAGCACCAAGGACAACGCCTTAAATGCCACACTTCAGCAACAAGAAGGGATTTGTCTCTAATTAATTTCTGAAAGATTTCCGTTGTCCACGTTTCTGAAGGCCAGCTTGGTACAGCAATGCAAGGGTGGAGTGCCCTCTGGTAGTTAAAACCCTCAACGAATGTTGTACATCATTAAAAATATCAAGTATCTTTTGTGCCCTGGCCTCTCTGCCTTTGTCAGGCGGTTCTGATTAAAATCGGCTGCAGCAAAAGGTTTTACGGCTTTAAAGGAGAAAAATATTTTGTTCAAGGATAAATAGAATCAAGGAAGCTCAATGCTTTTAATGTCCATGTTTGGCACTTGATGTAAATGTAACGCTTTGCCTCTGGGTTCAACCAGGAGGCCAACTTCAAAAAATATTAAGGGCGATATTTCAAACATTTTCTCTTTCCCTTCAAAACTGTGTGCCACGAACGCTCCATCAGAGAGACGGGTACAGGACAGTTTATCTCGGCTCTGCCATCTGATGAAAGGGTTTAGCGGCGACGAGAGATGGGGTTCTGGTTGACAGATTTTAATTACAGGAACACAGGCCGGTGACACTCCAATGACCAGTTGCAGCTTACCATCAGCCAATCATTGCTGATAACCAGATGATGAGCGCAGAGCGACCAATTAGCTGTGAAAGGGCAGCAATGCCACATCAGCTGCAGTGCTGCTATGCGGCATGAGCTTTATTGTAGGTGCAAATCTCAGAAGGTATGCCACTGATGTTCTGTCACTGCTTAGACATGTGAAGCCCCAAGCCACTGAGCTGTCAGAGGGATCTGTAAGTTAACAGCTTTAAAACATGCTCTTCAGCCACACCGAGGTGTTTGGGAAGGTTTTCACAAGCAATTTTTTTCTGTCTTGTTAACTTATGATTTTGTTGACAGAAGCAGGTAAAACAAGCAGTTTATATAAATGTGTTGCAATTGTATTCTACTCTATTTACTCAAAGAAGTTTAAACGTCTCCCCACAACAAGCTTCAATCTCACAACAGGACAGAGCCAGTCTACGGCAGATGAAAGTATAAAAGGATGGAAGTGTAAATTTGTTTATTTTCATATTACCGTAGTTTTTGAGGTTTAAGTTGCAGTTTATTTTATTTTTGGCATAGTTTTACCAGGGGCGTGACTTATACTCAGGTGAGACCTATTTGTTTTTAAATAGCAACAACCACTAGAGGGCCCTGTAGATGTGTATTTCAGTATTTGCTCCTGACAACAACCCAAAAGAAGAAGAAGCGCCGCTCAGTCTTTACACCTATAGTGGAATTGTTCCAAAACGACAGAGGATGAAGAATTCAATGGATTTTATGATTTGAAGTGATATAAAGAGTTTAGTTGACGTGTTAGCATGTTCTTATGGATATCTGAATAAGTGTCCATATGTTGTGCTAATATACTAGATTCCTTCTATGTTTCGTGAAGCTATATAACCATCAATGTGTTTCAATACCGAAGCGTGCACATATTCAGTCTATTATTGTTATCTATTCCATTATTATGATCAAGATGAAATGTCAGTTTTTGGACCCATATTTTGCTAAATAAATTTCTCCAAAAGTGTTACTTACACTGCATAAGTATTTATATAGGATTTTTTTCTTCTTTATTATGCTTTTTTTAACTGCTGCGACTTGTACTCTGGAGTAACATATAGTCCAAAAAATGCAATAGTTTGTATTGTTTGTGTTACTGTTGCAAAGTGTTCCCCATTTGGATCATAGTCTGTGATAACTTAATTCAATGTAGCTTTCCTTATCAATAAAAAAGTAAAACAAAAGGACATTTCCATTACTGGCTATAATTATCTAAATATGTGTTTATGATCTTAAATGTTTTTGTATTTTTAATTCATCGATGTGTATTAAAAACTGTTAATGCATCTTCTCCTTAAATATCAAAATTGTACATTTTCAGCAAAAAAAAAGCAAAAAAGTAATTAGCTTGTTACATTAAAAACAATAAAAAATAAAAATCTTATAATAACACATTAATGCTGCCCTTCAGTTTTTTTCCCCCTATCTTAAGAATGTTTAATAAAAAAATACTTTTCCCAAAGTGGACGTTCCCTGAACACATTCTAACTAAACTTGAAGAAAAAGTGTTTCCAAAACCATAGATAGAAATAATAACATTTTTTTAATAAGGAAGTTAAAGTATTCATTATCGCTTTGTCTTTTATTTAAATGTAAGAATATTCTATTGAGGTTAACACTTTTTTGGTATTGACACAAAAAGGAATGTAGTGAGCATGAGCAGCGTAACTGCTCCAATTTTTTCTTTGACAGAAAATGCACAATTTGTCCCACATTCAGTTTAATTATTTAAATAATTTGTTGGTTCCTCCCTTATTTTAGCGAAAACAGATTAAGGTAAGAAAACAAAAAAAAAAAGAAAAAACAAGAGGTTTTAGACGTGAAGAAAGTGTTTTTTTTTTTAAATAGAGTATGCTCCAAAGTACACAGTAGCTTCCATCAGCTAGCTTCAGTGCTTGATCACTCACTGGTGTAGCAGTTGTAGCGAGTGGACTTAATATTGTTAGCTATGATCATATTTGCTTTAGACCAGTGGCTGCTCCGCCGCTGGGTTGTGAGTGTGTGATGCTTATGCCAGAAGCAGCACACAGCGGAAGACTTTCTGGTTTCACACAGAGCGTGGAGTAGAACCTGAGAGGCAACATTCTAGTTATACAGTGGTCTCAGCCTGCTGGTCTGTAGATACATAGGCATTTGGGTGAGTGGCTGAGAGTAGCACACTGTGAATGGTAACACCCCAGACAAATTACATAGCCAGAGAAGAGGGGCCTCTCCCCCGCTGAGCCACAGTGGCATCACAGGGGTGGAAAATGACAATTCTTGGAAAAGGTCATACAAGATGCCTGTGTCGTGATACAAGCTTACAGCTAAACCTGACAATCTTAATTTAAATCATGACATTCCCTCAAAAAGTGGAATGTTTTCATCTCCCGGTGTCAAAATAGAAGCCCGACCTTTAGTGCATCAAAACTTCACTGAGTTTTAACAAATGCTAATCAGAGTCCTTCATTAACTCTTTCTCACACAAAAAGTCACTGATGTATTTGACACTTAGATTTTAAAAAAAGAGTGAGATCATTGCTGTTACTCTTATTTAATTTATCACTATTTTTGCTAAACTCTTCCAGAAATCTGAGTTTCTTTAACAGATTTAAAATAAAGCACAAATTGTTTTTGATTTGAAGATTTCTCATGTCTAAACATGTCATTTGTTTCCATCTTTCCATTGTCATTTTATTATAATATTTATTAGCACAAAAGTGTACTAAATCCAAAATTCACTCCACCAAAATTCCCTCAAATGTGTTCCATTGCATTCCTTTGCACATTTTGTGCCATCAAGTTTTAAGTTGCTTTTCAAAGAGCACACTTAGATGCTCCATATGTTGGCACTGATTAGCTGCGTTTCCATTACACAGATGCGCAAAACTTTATCGACAGTCTAGAACTGTCAAAAAAACACAATTACATTCTTTCCATTAAATCATAATTACGTGAATAAACACAAACCGACTCACACGATAAGTCATTCAAAACCACGGGCATGGATGAGAACAAGTGTTGTTTTAAGTTGATTGACAAAAAGGGAGCATTTGGGTGACATCAGGGCTTCTGGGGCGTGCGTACATCGTAGCTAGACCATTGCTAATCTGTATAAATGTACATGAGCCAAACACATACGAGAGAAGCCTGTTCAGTGGTATTAAAAAATAACCATTCAATAAGTATGCAGTTAGACATTTATTTCTGTTTGATAACATCAGATCCATTTAGATTTCTGTCACTTCACTAGCCCTCATCATCATCGGTCAAAGAAGATGTCAGCGCAGGCCATAAAGCTGCAAGCGTAACTGCTCCTCCGAGGTGGGAGTGGTTATGGATGAAGCAATTTTAAGGAAATCTTTGTTGGTGATTTTACAAAGGAGCTATGGCTCCAACAATTCCGTTTGAAACGCAACTTTTAATGAGCTGTGACGCTGCGGGACCTCTCGTGGCGCCTGCTGTGCAGGGCTCAGCGCAGCTACTTCCATCCAAGAAGCGCTTTTAATTCGAAAAAAGTATTTTCACTGCAATAGTAATTAAATAAACTCAGCATGTTAAAGCAGTACATTCTATAATACCTATTTGTTTTAAGACCAAGATTAGATACATTTTCACAAGTTTTATCTATAAGAGCAATTTGACAGTGAAGACCAAAGCCAGGGCTGCACGGTGGCGCAGTGGTTAGCGCTCCTGCCTCACAGCAAGAAGGTTCCCGGTTCAAGTCCTGGCTGGGGGACCTTTCTGTGTGGAGTTTGCATGTTCTCCCCGTGCATGCGTGGGTTTTCTCCGGGTACTCCGGCTTCCTCCCACAGGTTAATTGGTTACTCTAAATTGTCCCTAGGTGTGAATGTGAGTGTGCATGGGTGTGTGATTGTGGCCCCTGCGACAGACTGGCGAATAGTATCAATCATATTTGACTCAAATCGTTTGATAAAAGTCACAGTTTGGCTAAGTTAAAGCTAGTGATTAAAAAGTATACATGGTTCTGCATTATCTTATTCCAAAAATGGAATTATCTTCATTCAAAAGTCAGCTACTAATTGTGGATGAAAAAATGTAGGAAAGCTAATCTACAGTCATCATCAGACCTAACTGCTCAACAGCCCATTTTGTTAACGTAGGAGTCTTGTAATGAAAAGTTGTACCTGGTGACCTCAATGCCAATACAAACCCTCATGGAATGTCTTTAGCCAAGCGAATAATCCAAATTCTCCATGTTCTGTCACTTCAAAGAGCATGTGAAAAATTTCAGCTGATGCCGTTCTCTGATCTGAGCTGCTCTGAGACAATCCAGATCCGTCGCTGAAATCTACAAGGAAGGCCGAACCAGCAGGCTTCTGTGTGGACCAGAGGAGATAGGGCAGCAAAGCTCTCCTCACAGCTGGGTGCCCAGATTGATGGGCATGATAGACATAGAATATGTGTTTACCCACCATACTGATTGTGTCTTTCTGGCACAAAACTTGTATTTGAACAGGTCACGATTGTCAAAGAATGCATGAGAGGCATTTTAATGAAGATATGCAGAGAGGCTGCGCAGACAGCGTAATGACATTCACTCATGTCTATCAGAACGCTCACAGAGAGCTCACCCCTCAAGTTTCAGCCACCTTTGCGTGCATCTGCTTATTTAAATCCCCAGACAGTATCACAGACTGTCCCCACACTCCTCTCAAAACTGTCCAACAACTTTACAGAAAAAAAGGCCTTTAATATAAGAAATGCCAGTGCTGCTGCGTCAGTCGAAGAAGGTTCAGGTTTTACAAGGAGTGCCACTCCAGGATGTGACCCTGTGCCATGCATATCTTATGTTTCATTGTAACATTTCTTTTGGCGAGGTTAATGAGCTTGACACCAGGTGCCCTCAGTTCGCTCAACGGCCTTGCACTCCTCCCTCCTTTCTCTCTGCGTGCCATCAACCAGCAGCTGAAAACAGCAGTTTCACTTAGCACATGCAGCATGGGGAAAGTTATCAAGAAGCAGAGTGGTCACCTGTGCTTTTCAGGGCTGTTAAGCAAGGTCAGATGCTCGAGTTGTTTCCACTCCGTTTGTCAGTCAGAGTTTCTGAGGGATTAATTGCCCCTGCACGCTCGCGTTTGCTGTCTTTCCTAAACAGATCCATGGCGTCTCTGTTTCATTTAAGGTGTTCACTAATCATTAGAAGCAATTTTAATTTTGCAGTGTGGGTATTTTCTAAGCAATACTAATTATTTGATAACAACCAAGCACAAGGCAATTTGAAGGACCTACATTTAAATATGTGGGCTCATGCATTTTTAATTGAACATTATTGCAGCATTACGAGCTGAATATGCAGCCAGGCTTTTCTCACATTTGTCCCAGCCTTAAGTGAAAGTGCCTTAAATTAAAAGGCTATAGAAATCAATATTAGTAGCTTCCATGAGAGAGCACATGCCTTCTTCACTGGGTCTCCTAATGCATCTCTCACTGCACGCTCTGCTCCTGTGTCTGAAAGCACTTAATATGCAATAAGCAGCCGCCCACATCAGATGCTGCCAAATGATTGAGATGACTTGTCTGAATAAGCTTAAAAGTTTGATCCAACTCACAATAATGGATTATCTGGCTCTGTCTTGTCGTGAGATTGAAGCTTGTTGTGGAGAGAAGCGTAATTTAGACGTACTTTATGGAAATTGGCACTTTCACAAGTTCAGACGCAATTCTTAGCTTTTGACAAGAGACAAGATTTCACCAAGCAACCTTTAAGTAAGTACAAAAATGCCTTACCATGTAAAATTATTTAAAATTATTTTATCTTTTAATCTTTAGTATCATTATTCTGGCATGCAACCAAAAATGCAGAACTAATGTGTGAAATATTAAACACATCCTTTCTGATTCTACATGCATTAAGAGGGTCAGTGGCTGCTAAGTGCTGCTGATCAAATGCACCTTATTAATTGATCACCAGGAAGTCCAAGCACCTCTGGATAAGCAGGAGTCTTTTCAATTAGCTGCTCTTCATCTGTTAACACAGCGCTGAAGAGAAAAGACAAGCAGTGACCTTGAAGCCTTTTGTTTCTGCTTAGAGTGATAATTTATAGGTTACAAAATATAAGGTTACCATAAAAACATTTTGAGAGGGATTTTATGTCACGCGAAGAATTGATAAACAGATTAAATCAAAATCTATTAAAATCTCAAATGAATAAATCATATATGAGAACGTTTTATTTTAGCTAAAAAGTATCTTAAACAAAATTACCTAAAAGCTACATTTTCAAGTTTTCTCTTGAAAAGCTTTCTTTTTTTAAATTTAGTTGGCATAGGACAAAATATGAGTCGAGAAAAAGAATGTATAGCTTTCTCACAGCAGACAACACAAGAATATGAGCAGCTACAGGATTCCAAAGCCCCTACAGAGTCCAAGAACAGGCATGCCAGGAATTAGTGCTACCCAACCAGAGATGAGGCAGAAAGGACCACCGCAAGAGCGCCTGAATCAGAGAAGAGGAGAACAAGAAACAGAAGGCATCATGGCCCAAGCTTAGCCTAACCAGAAATAAAGCACGTTCAAGCCAGAAGTCTGGATCCAGAACCCTAGAATCCTGCTTCCTTGTGGTAATGGAAGAAAAGCTGGCAAATAAGGTGTGTTGCCTAATTTGTACAATTTTGTAAATGTGAAGCCTTATCACTTAAGGTCATGTAGACATACTGTCCACTTTATTCAGTACACCTGTCCAACTGCTCATTAATGCAAATTTCTAATCAGCCAATCACATGGCAGCAACTCAATGCATTTAGGCATGTAGACATGGTCAAGACAATCTGCTGCAGTTCAAACCGAGCATCAGAAATGGGGAAGAACGGTGATTGAAGTGACTTTGAACGTGGCACGGTTGTTGGTGCTGGACAGGCTGGTCTGAGGATTTCAGAATCTGTTGATCTATTGGGATTTTCACCCACAACCATCTCTAGGGTTTACAGAAAATTGTCTGAAAAAGAGAAAATATCCAGTGAACTGCAGTTCTGTGGGAAGAAATGCCTTATAGATGCCAGAGGTCTGAGGAGAATGGCCAGACTGGTTCCAGCAAATAGAAAGTGTGGGGGCCCCTATTTCTTATCTTTATACATATTGTTGATACTACATATATTTAATGTATTTTAAATATGTTTATGTCTTTATGTGATTTAACTCTGATGATTATAAGTGCTTTGTTTTGACTTTTCAAGAGTATGTTTAGTCTAGGTATCTTTCCACTGTGCAGCGGAATGACCTTGTTCAGCCGCGTGACAGAAGCCATGAGGAAAGACATGTTGACATCATTGATTGGATAACATATCCAGACAAACACATAAAACACAACTAATTAGAGCATAAGCCACACCTCCATGACCATATGAAGCCATACAGTGATTAGTATACTCCTTCTCTTCTGAGACAGGGCTGGGCGTGGACCCAGTTGTTTACTCATTTTGTTTACTCGTTTTACTATTTGCTTGTATGCAGACAGGGAACGCCCGTTCTGCTATATAATCTGCCTAGTTTTACTGTTCATGAGTTGGTCAACAATGCATGCTACTTGACACCCGGAGCAAGTTTTAATAGCAACTATTTATTACCTTTTTAATAAAATTGTTTTGTTTTTTTTGAAACAAGGTTTTTGTTTCTCACTACCTCATCAATTAACTAGGGGAGGTTGGCAGAGGGCTAGCTCAGCAAAAGGCAACAGTAACTCTAATAACCACTGGTTCCAACTGATGTCTGCAGAAGACCATTTCTGAATGCACAACGTGTCCAACCTTGAGGCAGATGGGCGATAGCAGCAGCTAAGAACTGCTAAGAACAGGAAAACTGAGGCTACAATTCACACAGACTCACCAACACTGGACAACAGACGATTGGAAAAATGCTGTCTGGTATGATAGGGTAAATGCAGTGGTAAGCCAGATGCTAGGGTCAGAATTTAACGTCAACAACATAAAAGCATGGATCCATCCTTCCTTATATTAATGGTTCAGACTGTTGCTGGTGGTGGTATAATGGTGTGGGGAATATTTTCTTGGCACGCTTTGGGTCCCTTAGTACCAATTGAGCATGGCTACAACACCACAGCCTAACCTGCGTATTGTTTGCTGACCATGTCCATCCTTTTATTACCACAGTGTACCCATCTTCTGATGGCTACTTCCAGCAGAATAAAGGACCATATCATAAAGCTGGAATCATCTCAGACTGGTTTCTTGAACATGACAATGAGTTCACTGGACTCAAATGGTCTCCACATTCACCAGATCTCCACCCAATAGAACACTTTTGGAATGTGGTGAAACAGGAGATTGGCATGATGGATGTGCAGCTGACAAATCTGCACCAACTGTGTGATGCTACCATGTCAATATGGACCAAACTCTCTGAGGAATGTTCCCAGTACCTTCTTGAATCTGTGACACCAAGGATTAAGGCAGTTCTGAAGGCAAAAACGAGGTCCAGCCCGGTACTAGCAAGGTGTACCGAATAAAGCAGCTAGTGAGTGTACATACACAGAGTGGATAGATTATAACTGATGTTTGTTCTACTCACTTCAACACTAGTTTGAATATGAGAACTAAGCAAGAAAAGTCAAGTTAGAGTTTTGCTTAGTTCACCCATGGATCCATCAACTTGCCATTATAAATATATATTGCATAGATTTGAAATCTAACAAGAACATTTGATTAGTTTTCATGAAAAGAATAGACTTCTAAAACGAGGCTGTACATGTTTGTTTTAGAAATTGCTCCCTTTTGCAACTTGTCTCTAGTGGTTGTTTGAGGAACTGCAGCATTTGATCCTTTTTGAAATGGAGAAACAGAAGGTGGGATTTCAGTTACAGCATAGGGTCTGACTGTCTTGCTGTTCTGCTAATTTAGTATTGACCAAACTATAAAGGTAGAATGCTAAATCTCAAAACTAAGAGAGGCTCTTTTGTTTTCTAGTGTGGCATTGTAAATGATAACTTCCCTGAAATCCATTTATTTATTACATTGTTATTTTTTGTAAGAATTCAGAAGTGATAATAAGGAGACTGAAATCTTCAAGTTGTCTGACATAGACAGACCCAGAGGTCATTTCCTGAACAATTTGACACAGGTTTCTTCATACCTGTAGTTGCTGGGTTTTCCATCCTCTTTAAAGTGTAGCTCCTTTCCCATTGTGTATACCTCTGCTTCCATCAATCCGAGGCTTCATCCTAAACATATACCCAAACTCTCAGGTTTATAAAGAGAGAACGGTAAATCTGCTGTGGCAGAGAGTGAATCTGCGCAGGTCTGCATTAAAAGGACTCCTTAAAAGTGTGACTCACACACAGGCCGACTCTCAAGCATGCACAGGGTGCAGATCATTTTCAAGTAAATCCATGGCTATTGTGGTACAACGTACCGCTAATTGTCTTTGTACACACAGGAGTTGCGCTCAAATCTTCTACGGCACATGAGATCGTCTCTAACACCGTTTGAGTTGACCCTAAAAAATGGATGAGATCTTTGTCACTCAAATAGCTGTAGGTATCTTAAGTGCTGTCAGAGTACAGAAGAGGCCAACATGCATTATGGAACACGATGGCTTCCTAAGCACCTCGTCTCTCTGCCGGTTTGACGGCACAAAACTGTCTAATAGAGTTTAAGAGATTGCAGTCTTTCTGGAAGCATAAAATTCTATAATAATATCTAAAGTTGGGACCTAATTAATCTTAGATACATCACAGGCTTACGGTCTCTTTGCACTGCCTGGTGCTGTTAATTCCACCCATGTGGGGGGCTAAGCAATATTTTTGAGAGTTTACTAGATTAGTCCCAGACATAGGATCTTGAAAGGGAACTATTCTGATAGGAGATCAGCCCTCTGTGGACGGGAATGTGGGCCGTAAGCTAATAACATCCTATTGTTTGACTATCTGACTGGTTTGACTGGATAGCTTAAAAAAAGCTTATTAGACAAAACAAAGTCTTTTTGTTAATGATGTGTAAAGCAGAACATGCATGATGTTCATTTTAATCTTTAAGGGGCAAGTTATCCCAACTTTTGCAAAAAGGTTTCCATCTGAATAGGAATTTCCAAAGGAAGCTTAGTGGTAGATACACATCTGTATAGATGAACCAAAAGCTACAGTATCACATATTTTGAAATTAAACTTATCTAAAAGTAATTTCAGCTGATTAGATGGCAAAGACTTCTCATCACACCCACCATAGTATGAAGCTGGTGGAAGCTGGATCTCAGCACAACAGATGAACAAAGATAGTTGTCTCCTTCCAATAAATATATTCAGGACTATTATTATGCGTTTCCCAGTTTTGGCAAGATCTAGTACTGTCCTGATAAGACCAAGGTCATCTGTTAGGAGTGTCTGAATAGGGAATGAGTGTAAGCTCCCAGCAGACTCAGCAGGAAGACTGGAGAGAGGAGTTAATAGTCGGGGTTCTGGATTTAAAGTCTGTGTTCAGTCCAAGTTGAGTTCCTCACTGTCTGACAATGACTTCCAAAGAGGCTGTGTGTGTGTGTGACACACAGGAGCAGGAAGACGGAAAGGAAGCGACAGAGCTGATAGTGAAAGACAGATTTAACAACAGAGAATAAGGGAGTGTTCACGTGGCATCGTCATCCATCCCTTTTTCCTAATAACTTTCAAATGTCCTCTCTGTAAGCCACAACTTTCACTCTTCATTTATTCATTCACCAGAAATTCAAATTACCCTCGGAGTTGCAGACTGGATCCAGAGACTATGTTAGTTAAGTGAATTTCCCCAAGTGCCATTTCAGGTCTGCAAAAGGAGCCATCTTATCCACCGTTTGTGTCAGTCACAGCTGGCAATGACAAATTATTAAGGTGGATTTGACATGAAATGTTGGTCATGGTCACACTTTACCTTTTTTCCACCCATTAGTCTCTGAGAGTCATACTTGACAGGGAGCACCATCATCCAGTGTCAGCAGAGCTCTTTCCTCCCCCACAGATGCACCTTGGGCCTGCAGTGGTCTCCTCCTCTTCTTTGTTCAGCACATCTGATGACAGTGCTGATTATCCTCACTCAGGGTCTTAATAAGACAAGTGAAGAACAGAGAGCCAGTGCAAGGTGAACACGGACACACAAACACAGCAGATCACCCGGCTGTAATCACTACATGCTCTTTCTGTGCTTACTTTGTTTCCTTACACTTAACCTGATCACGAGTCTGTCCTTAACCCTAATGAGGCCTGGAAAGTGTCCCTGTTAGTGATCTGTCTGGCTCAAACAACATTAACATCCCGACTGCTTCAGTTCTGACTGCACAAATAATTTGCTTCAAAACACATAATTTATGTCATGTAAGAATACTTTTCACAGGACTGGATGCTTTCTAACTTTTCCCTCCTTTGCAGAAAAGTAAGTTGACCTAAACAGAACAAATGAAATTTGCTGGAAAAATACGAAAAAAGATATACATTTTAGCGATTCTCACTTTAAATCTTTATTTTTGTGAACAACAAATGTTTCCTCAGAGATCCTTTGAGTTATTTGTGAGAAACTTTGTTCACATTGGGTGGTATTTAAAGTTCAGATGCAAGCCTTTCTGCACATTAGCTGTTAATTGCAATGTTACGCCAGAAGAAAAATCAGTGCAGAGGGGACTTTTTGAAAATTATTCTGACAACTTTGGCATGTGTGTTGAAGCAGGATTGCAGGAAAAACATTTAGCTGCTGTTGTTTTTGGTCAGGCGTGCATGTAGGTACAAGTAGATGTGCACCTTCGACTCCTTGCTGCTGTGTTTCTGCTGGGTGCTCTTCTCCCAGTCATCTCCCCCACTGCCTCCTGGCGGATGCTCCTCACTCTGATATGTGTGTCCCTGCCCACCTGTTCAGCCCTCATTACTGTCAGGCCTGTGTTAATAAATATCCAGGTGTAGAGCACTCCTCTGTGCCTGTACTTCATCACAGAGGAGCTCAGTCTGCTGGTCGCCCCTCTCCTGTGCAGCAGGGCTGACAGGAACCATGATTACACTGTAAGCACTGTAGTTATTCACCTTCTGCCCAAACTCTGACACTGCACTCCATCTTAAGCACCGGCACACCAACAAGCACACACGCAGCGCTCACACACATTCTTACAGAGGCGCACACACACTGACAAACAAATACTTATAGATATTTGGTCTTTCATAGCCATTACTTTTTCCCGTTCAGTGCACCAAGGAGTGCTTGCGGCATGTTGCCATATACACTTTGTGAAGAAAAACCTCCTGCAGCAGTGTTTTGTGACTACGAATAATATTGTTGTGCAGGACCACAACACTAAGTAATTATTTGTGCATAAAAACAGCACATACTGTTTATACAGGAAGCATAACTGCTGCATGTAAGTTCCATGTAAGAAGTATATCATTAGTTTATTTTATCATCAAATTTCTGCAGTTACTTTCAGTAAAGTGTGAATCTCCACCGGCCAAAAGGCTTAAAAAAAAAAAAAACCTTTTCATGCTCCCTTTGACAAACTGAGGCAATATGTGTTGTGTCATGAAGTTTCAACTCTGTTGAACGTTTCATAAATCAACATCTTTTTAAAGTGAGGATTTTTTTTCTGCTGACAGCATGTCTTTGGTCACTTCCTTTTTTTATGCTGACTTTTCATAAAGCCCTTAATCTTTTTGTTTTAGCAGCGCATCTTTCCAAGCGAACCTTACCTCTTTCACTATAAATGCTGGACACAAATTTAGGCAGTAATTGATTTCCAAGTATCTGGATGAACTAAAGAATTTAAATCATGCATAAATTCAAAGACATTATTAAAACTGGGTTGTAAAACAAGAAAAATGATCTTGTTATTTCTCTTGTAAGCCGTCTGAACTTAATAATCTTCTTTCTACATAAACTGCACCTTGAGCCATAACAAATTAAGGAGGTCCCCTTTTTCTTTACCATTTTTTTCAGGCGTTTTACATTCAGCAATCAGGAAAAAGAAGGCCATCTCAAGCCCTTCCATTACTTAATGGCTTGTGCTACAACTGGGCATGTGATGTGCGTTCAAAAATGTGCTGAACACGGGTTCTTGAACGCACTTTCAGCACATTGTGTTCACACTGTCGCTGTACTAACAGTTGGAAGAGATTTGGTGAGAAATGCTGAAGTGGTGCAAATCTAACAAACCTTGCTCCAGGCTTTTTCTTTCACAGCTCTATTCTAATATGTGAAAGACTTGGTGTCATATAATCCAGCTGGGCACAAACCACAATTATTCATTTCTCCTTCATGATCAACGTTCAAACAGTTGGTACTTCTGTAAATTAAAACGGACGCCACCATACGTCACTAGCAAATCTGAGTCCCTGATTGGTCAAAGTTCAACCAGTTGGACTTTCAATGTGTTCAATGGCTGCGCATTTTGTACTTAGTGCCCAGAAACGTACTTAAAAACTTGCACAGCGACACGTGAACTCGAGAGTTTTGAACACGGAAGCCCAAAATGTGCATGTGCATTTATTTCAATAGAATTTAGTGGTGGCTTGAACGCTCGTTACGAGGCCAGTGTGACTTTAATACGGGTATAAGTCAAGTGCACACATGTAGTGGGTTTTTGGGTTGTTCAGGCCTGTAGAGAGATTATAGAGAGGAGGGGCTGCATCTTATGAGGAGCACAGTTGTGTCTTGTAGTTCCCATGACGGAAATGCGCGTGAACATTTTCACCTTACAGGCTCTCCGGGTTGTCTTCAATCTTAAAATTTTGTTTGGCCCACCCTTGTGCCCCGTACAGATTTTGCCATTTTTCACTTGCAGACAGCCCGTTTCTACCAGTAAGGGCAATTGTGACAGAAGCAGTAGTTTCTTCCAAGATACAATACTGTGTGAGGATTCTGTTGTTTAGCTTGGGTTCGTTTTAAGTGGCAATTTTAATTTTGAAATAAAAAAAAAACAGAGGATTGATTAAAGCTGTTTTATCATGGTACAGTTTCTATGCTCACATTCAAGTGGAAACATGTATTTTCAGGCCACAAAATACTGTAAGGAAGATCAAACAATAAAACAAAAGTCAATCTAAACAAAGCACTCTTTTCTGTGTGTGTGTGTGTGTGTGTGAAATTTTATACAGTTTTCTATACATCGTTGACATTTTACAGTGCATGACACAAAAAAGAATCAGAAAGTGACAAATTCAACAAACTGTCCCCCTTGAAAAAGAGGTCTGAAATGTTCATCATAGACACTTTAGCAATAGTATGTTAAAAAAAACAAAACATAAAAAACAGGAAATCACATTGTGTGTGTTTTGTTTAATTTATGTGACTAATGATCCAGAAAATAAGTGTTGAGCTCCTACTGGCAAACAAGAATTCGGTTCCTCTCAGACCTGTTACTGCTTCTTTTACAAACTCCTCTGTCCTTCAGTTGTTACCTGTATTAGTGGCATCTATTTATTCTAATCTACCTACGTCCTGCTCTAATTATACAAATACATTATTTCCAAACAGGCAAACAATGTGATTTCCCGGATTCCTTTTTACATTCTGTCTTCAACATTTTGTTTCTATGATGAACTTCACAAACCTCTCTCATATTTTAAAGTAAGACAAATGCAGAACTTGTAACTTCTTGATATTTATATGTCCCACTGCATATATGAGGCTAATTTTTTCTTTGAAAATCAGAGACTACACTATTTTCTAGAACATTAAAATATGCACAATAGATGGCTGTGGAAGGAAAGTCAAGATCAAGCTCCCAGTGAAGAGCTCTGGGTTTGTGCTGACCAGCTGAATGTTTGTGATTTTTGTGCAAAATACAGAAAAGCTCTTAATTTTTTAAATCAAAGAATTTTTAACAGAACTCAAAGTTTAGCTAAGAAATATTTAAAGTGCTCGTTGCCATGGAAGCATTTACTTCTCAATTAAAGAGGTATTTGCTGGTCCTTAAAGTTTGAATTTAGGGTCAAGAGACATTGGCAAGAAACCATGCAGGTCGAACAGGTATTTAGACTTTTTCAAGATCTCAACAGAATAAAATGTGATTTCAAATTCATAGACTGAGCAAAAACATGTCTAATATCAGATTCCCAAAAGCAAAAAAAAAAGCCACATTATTGAAGTTGGTCTGCTTGACCTACTTTGGTTTTGTCTTCAAGAATAATAAAAATTGTCATTGTTTTTTCTTTTATTTAAAGTCCCACACCAATCATCTTTTGATCTATTTTTAAAAGCATTCCCAGCGGTCTTTTTAGTGAGATTTTGTAGTTTTTAGTCACAAAACAAAAAAACTGTGTGTCAAGAACAGATGGATGAGAGCCCAAAATACACGACACCAAGTTTGTGACAGCTTGGTGTCACAAGAATAGAAAATTTATAAAATAAATGGAATATTTAATAAATAAACTGAAACATGACAAAAACCATGGAGAACTAAATACGTGACAAAACAAAACAGATGACCTGAAAACCAGACACTTAAATACACTGAGGTTGATTAACTAAATGAGGACAGCTGTGGATGATTAACCTGAAACTGGTGTGACTGACAAGGGCAACTCAGAACATGACCAAATATAACAAAACCCAAAACTAAACCACAGAATCCTCACATAGTATTGTTTCTAGGGCATATTTTCAGCAGAGTTCATTATAAAGTTTACTCTGACTTCCCCTTGCTAGCTTACAGCCCCTCCCAACCCTAACATGGCATAAGTGGTGCAACAATAATGTCAACCAACATCAGAGCTATTCAGTCGTACAGTTTTGAGCCAGATGCCAGCTCAGACGAGGAAAACAAAGACGTACATGAATGAAGTTGTGTACAAGTGAATGCATCAGAATGAAGCGGAGCAGGGAGCTTGTGACTTAGCAAATTATACGTCATGCGTACAAGCCTTTTACAATGGCGCTTTTTAAATCTGCTCCTGATTCACAAAAAAATTAATAAAGAAGTACTCGGAAATGCAATTTTGAGGTTAATTGTCTTCATATGTGTCCTCCATCATCAGAAATATGCACAAGAACATGTTCAAAAACACTATTTTCATTTGGGTGGATCTTTAAAGGATACTACTTACATTCATTTGGTTAGTCAACAGGGAATATTTTAAGATTCCAAATATACAGGCAAATCAAGCTAGAATGGTATTTGCAGAACTATTTCTCTTCTCCCATAAGGTCAGTGTGAATCAGTGAGAGGATCCGCCAGACCTATGGCGTCCCTGCTGCTGCAGTGGCCAGAGAAAGGACAGTGTGGATGCAACCACTTGACTCTGAAGAAGCAATCAGGCAAAAAGTGGTTTAATGGACTGTCTTGAGCTTAAGCTTGAGCCGCATCATTTGGGTTTGATAGCCATGTCTAGAAGAAAAGGAGGGAGATCATAACATCTTGAACAACCAGGGATAAGGTTGGAAACTCTGTGGTGTGGAAGGAAAAGAGGAGCATGAGTGCAGGCCATAAAACTCCTTCTGTCTGCATCTTTGAATGCAGGAATTGTTTCATCCTCAACTCTCTCTCTCTGTGTGTGTTGCTAGTGAGCTAACACTACACAAAGTTTGCTCCTACATTGTGTTTCTGAGCTTGTTTTACATCAAACACATTAATTATCTTCCATGCATACAATTATGGCTTATTTCTTCAACAACAGCTAATTAAGAGAATACATTGTCAGTGTCCAAAGCCTTTCCTCTGTTTGGTAGCATGCCCTCCCTCCTCCCACCCTGCTCTGTAATCAGTGCAAAAGGGAGACAGCACAAATTGGTGATTCTGGGTAAAAGTCAATTACTTAATATTCAGCACAAAATCTTGCCTTTAAGCATAATTCTGTATTTGTAAATTAGTTTAACCAACTAATTTAGAGATATGAGATACAAATCATAAATTATTTCAGAAAATATGTTCGCAAACTAGTCAGAACTGCTGAGTGAGAGCTCATAGAGCAGTCAAGTGCCTCTGACAGAGTATGTGAGAGTGAAGGAAGGCAACCTGTGATGGATGCTATGGCAAGTGCTAGGGTAAGAGTTGTCATCAGCATTCCCTGAGCCTCATGGAAGAGTGCCAGCTACATGGCTTTGATTGGGTCTACAGTGGCTGTGCTGTTTGCCACAGCACGGCTTTGATTAGTGCCTCCATGAAAATGTATGCCCTATGCTCAAAGAAAAACTGGAGGAGTAACTACCTGTCAGGAAATTCCCAAACAAGGTTACTTAGAGCAAGAACAACTGTATATTTTAAGTGTTCTATTCCGCACCATTTCTTGTTTGCAGGGGTGTCAAATCTGTTCTGATAACCCACCCCACTGAACCCTGGGAAAAAAAGGGCCTTCTGATTAGGAGGAAGTTCTCAATAAGGAGGAGGTACGCTGCCTCGGTCACCCCAACCCCCTTCACCCACGCACTCAGACACTCAGCTTTGCACCAGAGTCGCTGAATGACAAAGGCTGACTGCCAGATGCTGTGAATACCAAAAATCCCCATGACACAAAATATATAAATTAATCAGAGTGCAGGTAAATAAATAAATAATGTATATGAGGAGCTAATTAAATGTGTTTATTCCTGTTATCATATGCTGCCCTCATTTCTAGCACTTGAAGTCATGAATCATTAAGTGGCTGCTAAATTGGTCTCTGGGGCTGTCTCAGTGGCAGGGGGCAGTCAGATCCTGTCTGGCAGGAGGCAGGTGTGCAGAGGACAGACGGATGGCCTGTGCTCCTGTAGTCCTCGGACAGTGGTGCCTGACAGAGGGGAAGCAGGCATCATGCTGGGAGGTGAGCGCCCGGTGGAAAGCCTGTAGCAGAGCGGCTGACAGGGCCGCCCGTCAATGGGCCGGCTCCACTTTGATTAATGAGGGCATTTGAAAGACAATTAGCGGGAGCAGATTTGCCTTCAACTGCCTTATCAATCAGAACTCTTTTAATTCAGTGTGTAGCACCCTCTGCAGCAAAATGAGTGTGTAAGCATTGTGCATCATGGCAGGAGCAGCTTGCCAGTCAACAGGAGGTGGTCGAGTCTATGAAATACAAATGCAGTTTCTCCTAGGAGTTAAGAGACCTGCTATAGTACAATTGTTGAACATAAAAGTTGAGATAACACCCATCAGGTGTGAAATTACACATTCATGCCGCCCTCTGCAACGCACATTCAAACGACCTCTTTTAATGAAGTCTATGTAAACACGTGTATATGGGCGCTTTGGGCTTCTGCTTTAAAACTCCTGTGTTCACACGTCCCTAGTTTTTTAGTCCTTTTTTTCTGACTCTACATGCAAAACGCATGTCCGCTTAACGTGCATTTAAAGTTAAACCAGAGCAACTATGACCAATCAGGGACTCAGATTTGGTAGTGACATATAAATGGCATCCTTTTTCATTCACAGGAGTGTCAATATTTAAAAAATGGTGGTTTGTGCCTGGCCGGATTTCTATGAGACCAAACCTTTCATGATGCAAAGAAAAGCCGCTTTTTATTTCGGCCTCCCACTGATATGCAATACATTATTAAAGTAAAGTGTTGCATAACGCTGCTAAGCCACTTTTCCCCATGACAGAATCAGCTGATTTATGTCAATTGCTCATGCACTTAACTATTGTAAAATGTTGCATATCAACACAAGGCTGCTTTTCTCTTCTTCAGAATCCCTTGCAGTTACGTTAATCGGGTCAATGGTTGAAGATTTACAGCAGTCAAAAGAATGTCAACAATGGAGTTAAAGCTCCGGTGTAAAAGGGGTTAAAGGAGCTCAGGGTATAACAGTTCCATGTTTTTTTGGTGAAAGCTTTCCTTGTATTTTTAACTATTAACCCTAAAGTCCACAAAGGTTTTTATGTGCTGTTAAGAAAAAGGGTTTACCTTTGTTTCTGGAAAGTTCTACCATTAGTCCATTAGACTTTTAGTCTTTTTTTATCTTCTGGTACCACCCAACAAATGTAAATTCATTCATCAGCGTCACATCAACACTTGAGAGTAGCCACGTTGAGTTTTTTGAGACACTTAGAAAAACACACAAAAAAACTGTGGAAAAACAATATAACTTCATCATGCTGGTCACAAAGGAAAACACATTTCATTCTATGACTAGACCAAGTGAATTACCTCTAAATGTTTAGGCTTTAAACAATGGAAACATATTGACAAAATATGTTTCTACTATAACTCATCGTAGTATGTAGCGGTGTCCTCTCTGAAGGTCACCTCTGAATTGGTGTTTTCAAGTTTTATAAGGGGTCATTTTTCTGACTCGCTCTTAGCATGTTTTCATCCCTGTTATTAGAGAGAGACTAAAATAGTTTCATAAAAGAAGATGTAGTTAATCACATTCACTTCTTGACGGGTTCTTTTGACCAAGAAGAATCCTTTCTCTGACTCTTAAGGTTGCTATGGCAACAAATAAACACAAACTTTGACCTGTACTTTACATTTTTGGTGTCCTTACTTGTTTGTAAATAATTGTAAATTGTACTTCCTTACATCTTATGAAGGTGAGCTGTCCTAAGAACAATTCTTTTGTTGTTCACCTGCTGACATGTCCCATAAGGGGTCGCCACAGCAAATCAGCTGTCATCGATCCACATACGGGTTTAGGCAGAGAGTTTTACACCCAATGCTTCCTGACACTACTCTGTATTGGATCCAGGCTAGGGACTGGCAGAGGGAGACCTAGACTCAGACCCCCTGTGTCTACATATTTAGGTAGTAGTGCGAAGGGTCTTAGGGTCCCACACTTGAGTAGGCTCATCGCGGCCCCCGGGAAATGAACGACATGAATGCGCCAGTCCTACATGCAGCCAACCAAGCCATCCTATAATAAATCTGTGAATAGGAAAAACTTAAAAAAAAAAATTAATTTATAGTGACCCATAGGAGAAAGAATAGAGATGTGTTGATAAAACATTTTGTACACAGCAAGAAATTACAGTAACTTTGTTTTTTTGTTTTTTTTTAGTTTACACTTAAGGCTAATGTTTCCCACTTTGTTTCTGTTGTTTCATTTTCACTAGTTTACAATTTAGGATTAGAAACACAGCAATTAGAAAAACAATGTCAGCCTTTAAAGTCCATGTTATTTTTGCAACAAACATTGTGGGCAAGAATACTCAAGTTAGCTTAAGTTGAATAATATCTTTAAAATGATTATCCTTTAAATAGGCCACATAAGCAGTGATAAGTGACTGGGTCTTGAAATCATGTATCCTGTAGCCAGGTCTGCTCAATGGATTTCATCAAGCTTCCAAACTGATAAGTAATTATTGAGAATCTTAGAGCTGTAAGTCTTTGTAGCAACTTAATTTTTTTTTTTTAAGAACTGCAAAGGTCAACATTAAATGATGTCTTTTAAGCTTATCGCTGCTCAAAAGAGACGCCTACAATTGATCGGAATCTTTAAGCCTTCTTTTTTTTTTACACATGTCAGTCTTTTGAAGTCAAACTTTCAGTAAAACCCAAGAAATTATGTAGAAATGCCTTTGCGCCTATGAGGCTAAAGGATGAGTTTTCCCAAAGCTTTAAAGAAACAAGTAGGAAATGTCTCGATTGATTCCGTGCCGGAAAATAACATAGGGGCAATGGACAAAAAGAAACAACAACAGCTCTGTCAGACAGAACATGAGGGGAAAGAAATCAATATACTCCCTCAGCAGTGGGTCTTCACTGGTCAGACTATACTCTGTGGGTTTGGCTGTGAGCAGACAGGGGGAGGTGGAGGGTAGTAGGAGCTCACAGTCCACATCAGTCTTGTTTCCAAATGTCTTGTATATTGGTTTTCCACATGAAGATTTATGTGTATTAAACAAAACAACAAAAACTTGAATTTTGTTTAGTAATATTTAGGCACAAGTTTATTTAAAACTAAGGTTAAATAAAATTACCTTAAGTGTGTCTGTACCCAGGCAGTCTGTGCTGATGTGGTAAACCTGCCCTGGTGGTCAGAGTTGTAAGCTAAAGCTGCAAACACACTGGGCATGTGTGGCGCGATCATGAACTTGCTGAACGTGGGTTTTTAATGTGTTTTTAGCATATGGTGTTCACACTGGACACCCGGTACTACAGCATCACAGTTAGAAGAGGATTGGAGTGACATGTTGAGGCAAATCTTGAAAATCTTACTCCAGGCTTTTTTTTCACAGCTCTATTCCGATAAATACTAGGCTTGGTGTAATATAATTCCAGCCGGGCACAAACCAATTATTAAGTTCTTCTTCATGATTAGTTTTCAGCCAGTTGGCACTTCTATGTTGTGAAAACACATCACTACCAAATCCAAGTTACTGATTGGTCAGAGTTCAGCTGCTTGACAGTTAAGCAATCAAAAGCTCAATAAGTTAAACTTTCAGTCTGCATTCACTAAACACCCAGTTTTTACGTAGAGCCCAAAAACTGACGTAAAGAATAGCATTGTGACACATGAACACAAACGTTTTTAACGCAGAAACCCAAAACACAGGTTTATGGGCCTTCATATAGACATTTCATTGAAAGTTGTTGTTCAAACGCCAGTTGCCAGTGCAGATGTGTACATAGCTTCCAGCTTCATTCACATCACCTGGCTATGGAGCACCAAATGCAAAAGTTCAGCAAACAAAAAATATCAGATTTTGACAACTTTCTTCATGCTTGCCTAATTTTGGTCTCCTTTATGGTAGAATTTATCACAAATAAATGTGCTTTATATGTAAATTAAAGCATAGTCATTCAAAATCCAAATATCAAAGCAAATATCATTGTTAAATACTTGGAGTGTAACGATTAATCGATTTCTATTTCTACAAACCAACCAGATCGATCTGTCTGAGACAGAATCAAATCGAATCGAGCTATTCTATTAAAAACAATCTTTTCAAAATTAGATATATCTATTATATATATATATATATATATATATATATATATATATCGATATTGGAAAATGTCATTTAAATTGAGACACGATACTGTAGGTTATTTCACTGTAACCTAAAAACGACCAAGTGTCATAACAGCAGACGACACACTTGATGGCAACAAAAATTATCAAGCCATCATTACAGTCCAATGTGTGGAAACAATTTCAATTTTTAAAGACATGTGACCATAAACAGATGATAATACAAGGTCATGGGATAAGATGAGTGTCATACGTAAATTACATTACATGCATTGATGCTCATACACACATATACACACACACACACCATCACACTGCATCCAAACAGATGTTTACAAGTCTTAGCATGTCTATTTAAATTTGCAGTATCTAAAGAAGACTTCCTGCCACACGTCATTCCGACCAGCACCTCTTTGTGCACACAGACATGAACACATGGGACTGCGCATCCAAACAAATAAACAAATAAGACTTAAGTCTTGGTTTCTGAATTCAAATGCAAAGGTACGGTGGCCCTGAAGAGCAAATCACATCAGCAAATCACTCAACGCAAGAACTTATTAAAAATTACAACCATAATTTTAAAAAAGCTACAAAAAAAAAAAAAAAAAAACATAACATTTTAGAAGTTCCTAAAAATTAAAACACAATTAAAAAAAACAAGACAAAATAAAAATAAAACATTCCGAGGAAAACATTATTTTCCATATATCAAAATGAGATGTTAAAAAACGAAACACAAGAAACCTACAAAAAGATAGGTACTTGCTTCATGCTAAATAACTTTTAGTTGAAATGATGGACAAACGTCATCAACCAGTCAGTAATGTTTCATAGTAGCAACCTTTTCTGGTTTCTTATTGTGTTTCATTTTTAGCATTTAATTTTGATTTCTGGACATTACTTGTGTTTTCTTTCTTTCTTTTGGAATTGTGTTTTGTTATCTGGAAAATTGTTTTGATTTATAAAATGTAATTAAGGCTTTTCATTTGTTTTGCCTTTTTTTTGTCACTATGATCTTTTTTGCATTAACTTATTTGCACTTCGGGGCCAAAGGAGAGTATCTCATCTTGCAAACAGAATGTGTACTTCTGTTTTGTAAATTTCCAACATCTTACATTAAATAGAAAAAAGACTGAATTGCTTTAGTAACCAATGACCATTTACCCGATTAACTGACCTGGTTTGAATTACTTTTGTTTTTAAAGAGCCTCTAACAGGAAGTCAGTGTTGGCTATTGGCCAGAAGCAACCATAAGAGACAAATTTATCTGAATCTTTTGGAGATTTGGGGTAGATGAGTTTTTACATGAATGCATTTTTTTTACGTATTTTGAGATAAAAACAAAAAAATGATTTTGTTTAATATTTTTGCACTGAATCCAAACTTCAGGAATACGTTACTTACCAGCCCTATTTGATATTTTCGTAATGGTTCAGTGTGACTAAAATCAAGCCAGTTGTGAACATTTGGCCCTGCCTGCTTTTTTCCTCCAGTTTTGGGGCAGTAAAGAATATTGTCCGTGGGTCCGTTTCCTATTAACCGTTTTATTTCACGGGAAATTTGCTTCCTGCTTGCAGTAATTGCTTTGTAGGCACCTCCTGATGTGGGCATTAGGATTTTTAATGCAATCTGTTACACAAGTGAGAGTGTGCATATATTACCCTTTCAGAAGCATGATATTCGATTTCTATTCACAGTTTTTTCCACCAAACACCGCACGAAACAAAGTTAGACATTGTGGTTGATGTTATAAGCCAAATCCACGTCGGCCCATTAACTTCAAAAAGGTGAAAAAAGTCAATACTTGAGTTTCTAGAACTTTAAGATTGAAAGAAAAATCCTTTTTAAGTGGTGGTTGAGTGAATTGTTCTTAAAATTCGATCAATTTTTCAATAGAATCAAATGGAAGTTTATATTATACTTTAATGAGGTATTAGTTAGAACCCCTTCCCTCACAAACCTTTTAGATTATATCACTTTGGTTTGATTCCCGCAAACCAGTTAGCAGTCAAGTGTTTGGGATTCTGGACACGTGTGGCACCAGAGCTGCAGCAAGTCTTCCTCCAGCAGAGGCCAAAACTGAGTGCCATAATGATATTCATTTTCAAACAGGAGAACATTCTAATGGGCAATTAAGATGATCAAGCCTGCCAAGATACACGTGAGAAGCACAGTGCTGGTGCCAGTGATTACGTGTCCTTCGCCCTTGCCTCCTTCCTGCTCCAGCTTGGGCTTTGTCTTATGTGTGTGCATAAGTAGCAGGGAGGGGAAGAGAGAGAAGGCTCCAAAAGCACAAAATAATTGAACTTTCCACATTATTTCTCACTAATATGTGCTGCCACTTGGTCTCATTAGTGGAATGATGTGCTCTGCCATTCTGGAATGAACTCTTTGCCCGAGTAATTAAGGCTCCTAAAGTTTCTAGTCCTTTGTTTAAAGAATTCGTCCTTGTGCTCTCCATGCCCCATCAGCTGCCTAATTAGCAGGGCCTTTGTGTGATTAAAAATTCTCACAGAGATTCCGCTGGATATTTTCTTCTGTTAATGAGTGTTTGTGGACAGCTGGGAACAGGCGCAGGTTCCCTCCACGCAGGACCTCCTGTGCATTGGGCAGACCTCTGTCAGGGCCCGGGAGTGAGAGCTGTCATTTTTGTAATGGGGATGGAAACTGGTCAAAATCTAGCGAGGGTCCTGCAGGAGAAGAAATGCCTTGAAATATAAATGAAGATGAATATTCATATTTCTTCTACTTCAGTGGGGGGGGGGAAAGTGCTGAGTATTAATATACATGTCTATCAGTTAAAGCGGCACCAAGAATAGTGCGAGCGAGTGAACACAGCCTTGACTTCATTTGCTATTAATTTCAGGTTCTTTTTCTCCCTAAAGTTGGGGTCACCCCCTCCACAGAGAATTTTACATTGGGGGCTTTTCCTTTGTTACGATTCTTCCACTTAGCGAGTATCTGAGAGAGAAGAAGAGAGCGAGGGAAAGAAGGCCCTGAAAGAACCAGAAAAACATTTAATGATGCCCACTCGGAAGTAAGGTAAGCAGGGGTCAAATCCAAATGAAACGAATAAGTGAGTTATGTGTGCACTTGGAGGACAGCAGAAATCCACAGGGAGAAAAAAAGGAGAGACTGAAAGAAAAAAAAGGCCCAAAGAGGAGGAAGTAGTCCACAGTGGTTCAGCTGCCTTGGACAGACGCCCTTCAGCTTTGAAGCCAATTGCCTGCTTCAGCTCCTGCTTCATTTGTCTCACGCTGCCAAGCTGCCACAGAAAAGTAGGCTACTACCTGCAGAATATTTTAGTGATCAGCTGAACCTTCTCTGTGTTCTCCACTAAAGTACACATGGCATGAAAAACAGGCTTACCACTAATGTAAGTATGATGCAGTGCAAAAGCCATGCTGCACAAGTCATGTTGTAAACCATGGACCTGAAGTTTTTTAGAAGATCAAGTGAGAGAAAATCAAAAAGCAAGGCGCATCCCCTTAAAATCTCACTACAATGGTGTTTTTAGCATGTCCTTGTGGCATTTTTCTCATGATGGAGGACATATATAAACAAAACAAAATTAGGCCTAAAATTTGATTTCTGAGTATTTCTTTATCCAAACTGCAAATCAGGAACAGACGAAAAAGGCCAATTGAAAAAGCTTGTCGTTTTTAACTGCAAACGACGGCAGGCCACAAGCTCCCTGCTCCACTCCATTCCAATGTGTCTACTTACAGACAAATAGATCCAGTAACGTCTTCGCTTTCCTCATCTGAGCTGGCATCTGGCTCAGAATTGTATGACTGGATTGCTACTATATCAGCTCATCACCACTGACATAGCATCTCTAATGTTATGTTGGGGTTGTGAGGGGTTGTAAGCTAGGAGAAGAGTGTAAACAAATGGATAATGGGAAATAAGGGAAGGTTTACTCCGCACCAGCACACTTGGGGAAAAAAGATCACAAGATTACTGGAGTGGGACTTGAAATTGACAACATATATCAACTGCAACCCAGTAAACTACAACAATTTTTAAAACGCACTTTAACCCCTTGACTCCTGAATTTATTTCCAGCAATGAATAAAAAAAGTTCACTCATGTTTTTTGCTTTCATGAAGATGCTAACTTAAGGTAAGTTTGGAGCAGAACTGGTTTGATGCATTTTTGTATCAATAAGCATCAAGGGGAGTTACTGGAAGAGACTGATGACAAAATAATTTTCAAATTTTTGATCTGCTTGTGAAAATTAGAATACCTTTATTGTTTAAATGTCTGAGGAAAGAAAGTTTGAAACAATGAGGAACTTATTATCAATAACAAAAGCAGTTAGGCTATGTGGATTGTAAAAATAAATTATAAAAAAAATCTAAACTCTAAATGTCAGTTTTCACATTTAAAGTTGAAATCCATAAAATTAGCTTTGCATAAAATTGCTCATAGAACTCATTTTAATTATGATTCAATGTGGATAAACAGATTAAATTGGTTGATAAAATTACAAATCATTCAGTAGCTTAAAAGGCACCATAATTATACTGGTATTGTTTGAATTAATTCTCCTTATCACAAGTAGAAACTTTCAATCCCATGACATCTGCATGTTCTTCAGTCTATAAAAGGCTGTTAAAGCTTTTACACTCCCCTCCTCCTCTTAGCATTATTAAACGTGAGTACCTGGAGACCTCTCACAGGAGCCATTCTATCGTTAAAGGTTGGGTCCTATTTAGATGGAGTTAAAATTTTCTCATTGCATAGGACTCTGGGTAATTTGTTTGTTTTTAATTAAAATCTAATGCAGCTTTCCCAGGACCTGGCAGCTTTGCAGCTCTGCCCAGTGACTGGGGGATATTTAATAAGCTTCAGCACCGAATGTTGTTTCATTAGGTGTGAAAAGGGCTGATAACTCAATAGCCAACAGCCAAGCATCCTCTCTGTGTCGGTTTCCTGCCTCTTTAATCTGTTTTTCATTCCGCCTGGCATGCTATAGCAGTAAAGGGAACTTCACAAAAAGAGAAAAAGGCATTCATCACCATCGGGCCCGTACCAAACCGGGGGGACAGAGCCAAACAGTTTGGCTGGGAAAACAGATGAACAAACTGCAAGACACAATGCTGACAGCATTTCATACAAACTTAAAACGGCACATTTATATGTAAATGTACATTGTCTAATCATTTTTTTTCCTTTGCAGGGTAAAAAAACTGCACAAATCCTTATATTCTTTCAGTTTTTTTTATTATTACACACCAACTGTTCTGATGTTAAGGGATATCCGTGAAGAGAATGAAATGTTTTCACGTCCTATTTATATTTTCATTACACATCCATATAGTCCTTACTGTTTTTCCGTGGCTTAAGTAACAAACAGTTAAGCAGCAATACTTATAAGAAGCTTGAATGTGACAACAGAAATGGTCAATGCTGTTTGAAGACAAAAAGTAGCTAAATCTATTAAATAAATTTTGAAAAGCAACCAAAATAAAACAGTAAAAACATATGTAAGCATATTATAGGTGTATGAAGAAATAAACAAAAAATAGTAGCGTCAAGTATTTCAGTACAAAAATCATCACAACCAAATGCAGTTGTGGAAGCTTTTTACTGCCTTATCTGCAAGGTGTCAGTTCATTTTCATGAGAGTGATGACACCAAGTTCAGAACCAAAACATGCTACAACTGTTCATTTGAAAAACATTGCTCTTGAAGATGCTTATACAACAGTGTCCTTATCAGCTTTGATTGGACAAGAGCATCATAAAACTGGAACAGTTCTCAGCACTTTTGAGAATTAGTTGAGAATAAGTCTCGGCTGGGGACTTGAAACAGTGTCACCAATGGGGGACCTTTCTGTGTGGAGTTTGCATGTTCTCCCCGTGCATGCGTGGGTTTTCTCCGGGTACTCCGGCTTCCTCCCACCGTCCAAAAACATGCTTCATAGGTTAAATTGGTTGCTCTAAATTGTCCCTAGGTGTGGATGTGAGTGTGCATGGGTGTGTGATGGTGGCCCCTGTGACAGACTGGCAACCAGTCCAGGGGTGTCCCCTGCCTTCGCCCATGAGAAGCCGGATCAGGCTCCGGCAACCCCGTGACCCTGAAAGGGATAAAGCGGTTTGGAAAATGAATGAATGAATGAACGAAAATGTGTACATTTATGAAACTTTAACTTTTTAACACTGGAGTCAACAAAAGATGTCTTCAGTGTCTCGTGAAACCAGCTTCCAGTGGTCATTTGAAGTACTGCAACATTTGGTGTTTTCGGGATGCCTTCAAATTTGGGAACAGAATGAGGGGGCTTGCCTTAGGACCTGGAATCTGCCTCCCAGAAACATTCAAGATGTAAAATAATACGATTTTTAAGCTCTGTTGGTTTCTAGCTGTTGATGTACAGTCAGTGACAAATGAGCTGTATACATGACAAACATCTTAGTAAGTTTTCCTCAAGTGAAAGTATATCCTAAAAGCCTTTTGCATTTAATTTTGAGCTTTGATTGAAAATGTTAACTAAACAAAGAAAAAATATATATATATATATTCATCCATCCATTTTCTAAACCTGTTTTGTCTTTTTCGGGGTCACGGGGCTGAAGCCTAACCTGGCCACTGTATACAGTGCATAACAAATATATTTGTTCAATTCAATCAATCATGCATGACTGTGGTTTTTTTTTCCGTGTTTAGGATTCATCACAACTGCCCTAATGACTAGATGCAGGCTGAAAATGAAACAGGCAAAAATGGGCACAAAATGCTATTTTGTGCAGGTGCCCCATAAAAAACAGTTTAGTTGTAGACCTGTAGAGCGAAACTGTTCATGCTAATTGTTTCCTACATTGTGCTGTGAGCAACATATCTAGTGAACACTTATACGACATGCAAGGGTAAAGCAGGTGAAATGCTGGCATGTGTATTCAATTTTTCATTGTCTTCCAAGACTACACAAGGGGCCTGCGAGTTCTGTTCAAGTAACAAAACTACACTCCTAGCTTACCCCGTACAGGTTTGCCCACTTTATGCCCACAGTATCTAGCCTGAAAGGCTGTTGTGACTAATGCTTTGCAAACAACTAGTGTGCAGCGTAAGGACACCATACGACATCATCATTTGTACATCTTAAGTGCGTACAACCCGCATCAGCCTCACGAAAACTTCACAATATACTTAGAACTGCACAACCAATAGTTTCTTTTTGCAACAAGCCTCAAGGGAACTACAAGACACACCTGTGCTCCTCTTAAGATGCGCCTTGAACCAAACGTTCCTAGAACTGGAGTGTGATGTCACCCAAAGAAAACGACTTGCTTCTGGTTCCAATCAAATGAAGTCAATTCAGTCGCCATTTTTTGTGGCTGTCGCAAAGTCGTCAGTAAACAGTGATTGGTCCAAGTCGGTTTGAGTCTACATTTCTATGGCAACCGCTCTCTCCAATCAGGAGTGAGCTTGTTGGAAGTCCACACCCCTCCCACTGAAAACAGGCTTAGGAGAATATGTCAATCAAACGCTTTGAGTATTTGACATGAGACCACCTACTTTTATTGAGGCATCTGACTGACGAGTTTATAACTTGAATAACTTGCACTTTAGGATTAGCAAGAACATGTTAAAAAAAAGTAGGAGAGCAAGTTTATTTCCTAATAGAAGTATATGGGTTTTGGCTTTTGGAGACCGGCATATACAGTACCTCCTATTTGGAACATGAGGGCGGAGGTGTCACTCAGTCCAGTTCTCATACAATGGTCAATCCCATCAAGGTGCATGTGACTATCTTTAACTGAGTTTCCTGTTCATGTTGTCAAGATCTTGTTGCAGGCTAAAAGTTTGTTTCTTCCTTTTTCCTGTAGAAAAAAATGGTAGCTCAGGTAAATCTGTTGTAACCTCTTCCTCCACTGAGCGAACAACGCATTCCTAAGTTGCCATGAGAGATCTATGACATACTTGAGTTCCCCCTCACATCTTCAAGGAGGTCTTCTAAAACTCTTAAAGTAATAAGATGACAAGTATGGCTTCACTTGCTGAACTACATCAAGCTAACTAATCCTTCCAGACTAAGACTGTCATAATGTGTTCCATAAACGTTCCACTCTGAAGTGTTATGTGAAAAAAATGGGGAGGTGGTGTAAATGGTTCTTTGGTTAGAGAATGGAGGGTTTAACAGGTCAAGATGGACGTGCTCGCTCAGTGGCTCTGTTCCACCTGAGATGAAAGGCTATTTACATCCAGCAATGATGATGATGATGATGATGACGATGGCTGTGGGAGCTGGCATCATTTCCAAGTGACTGGGATCCCCAGCTCACCATCATTTGACAGGCTTAAAGATGCTGGAGCTCTGCAGACACAGTGGCCATCACGCCTAATTGACCAATGGGGCTGTGCTTTAAGTGAAACAGAGCTGCAACAGCTGAGGAGAAAATGAATCTGCAGATGGACACGATTGCGGTGAGAAATCAAAGGTCACCACTTGATGAATGAGTAGCAGTATCGTTTTGTAATTTCAGATCCAATATATTTAATCTTTGGAAACTTTTGCAAACTGGACCAAGGGAATCGCTGCAAATTAAGAGGGAAAGCTTTTTATTTTCTGGTCTTCTTGATTTCTTTTCCACCAAGAGCTGATAAGTTGATCGCTGATAAGTTTTATTCATTACAACGAGTTAGCTAATTAAAAAGGGACTTTTATCTCATTTGACAGTTAGACATAATTTGCACAAGTTTAGACTGAAACCTCTCAGTTAATAGTGGGGTTTAATTTAATTTTACACTTTTTTGGAGGAAATATTGGATTAAAACGAGAAAAACGTTGTCTTCAATGTGCACAACTCTATTTAATTAGCCATTTTGGTGCATAGCACAGAATCTTACCCTGCCCTATAAAATAAGGGAATTTTTTAAATAAATGCATGCTCAAAGGCAAGTAAATACTTAGAGCTACATTAGCACTACTTGTCCCAGTGAGTGTCTAAAAGGAGAGTAAAATGTGTGCACACCGGTTCTGACTTTTGGCTTTGTGTGGGTGGAAAATGGCTCCACTGCTAACATAAAGTAGGAAAATGGAGCAACTCAAACGGGTTTCTCTATTTTTCATGAATAAGGTCACTTATCAGTGAATGTAATGTCACCAAGTTCTCTTCATCAATTCAATAACAGTGTGAAAGCAAAAAAAAAGTAGTTGGGTCATTTCTTTGTAATACACCCCTGGGCTTTTTATTATGACTTCATTTCCCCTTGTAATATTGGAATGTCTCTATAATTGTAAAAGTGTAATAGACTCTAATATAATTTCATTTTGAACCCTGAATGGTGTATGCCATCTCTGCTTAATTCGAGCAGAATAATCATTTTTAATGTCCACACATGGCTTCTTGTGACCTTATTCAATCTCAGGGCTGATCAGGAAATATATTGATTCAATTACAGCGCTGATGACATGCGAACAGAGGACAGGAAGGAAAAAAAGGTCAGCATATATTTGAAAATGTAAATCTTAACAATGTCTTTTGGGTTTGCAGGAGGGGAAAAAAAGCCATTATCAAATGCCATTTGGCTCCAGTGGCATGCAACCTCCGTGCCTTGTTCTCACAAAAACGGAAACAAGTCTGAGTAGTTTGGAAATCTTGTCTTTTTTTTTGTTGTTTTATGGAAGCAGATTGTGCACCTCTGTTTAGCTATTATGTGGAAATGTAATGGTTCTCATTATTTACTTGTGTTAATGCCTTTGAAATGACCTTGAGGTGAAAACTTTTTCTTTGTATATACTGCAATTCTTCAGCTCCATAAGCCGCTCTATAAGCAAATCAGCCTGCCGGTAGTCAAACAGTGAACAAAGCTCTCAAATTCATTTCTTCTTAAATTACATGCACACCACACCAGGGCTTGCTAATTATTTGTTTGGTCATTAAAAACTCATTAAATTTAAACTGTTCATTTGCATATCTCTGTGTGTTGCATCATACATTATTAATCAAAGATAAATAAATTAAATCAATTACAAAAATAAGTAATGTAACATATGCACTGGCAGAAATCTGTGGCTTGTCTTTTCTTTGACATTGAAATTTTGGTGTAAAAAAAATGCCACACCAAGAACTCCCTTTTTTTTGCTCAAAAAATGGCCCAAAAAGTTTTACTTAAATTCCAGAAAAAATTGTTTAATGCGGTGAAATGAGTACAGATCATAGCTGCTTGGGCAGGATGAGCATGCAGCTAAATTTCTTCCATTGACAGAAGTGGAACGTGTTTTGCACAGCTCTGTTTGGCTTAAACATAAACAAATGGTATTTTCTTGAAGACAAAAACTCAAGCAAAGCAGTAAAAAAAAAAAAAATAAATAAAGTTTTCCTTTATCCGACTCATTACCTCACATCTGTTTGGGTTTTGTGGTTAGATCATCTCGTCTTAGCATTGGGGATAATATCACATTTCATGAAAAACAATTATTCTGCAGCCTGACTTTATTATTTTGTTGTTTCTGAAAGATTGCAGTGTTTGTTGTTTCAGCTACTTTACACATCAACATTTTTCCGTTTCCAGGAATTGGTAAATGTTCGCCCTGTTTTCAAATCATTCCATTAATTAAATGGGATTGGGAAAGGTTTCGAGCTAATGGATTAGACAGGGGATGGCTGGTTCAGGCCTTTTATCAGAGGTCACATTTCATTTGCTGCCTATGTCAAGCAACCAGCAGCCAGGCCTCAGAGGCAATCTAATCAATGTCTGCATGCCGTAGCCCTTGAATGAATCCATTAAAGTTATGTGGATGCATCCTGCTCTGAGAGGAAAAAGTCTCCAGATACCTCAGATAGAAATTAGCCATGAATTAGGAAGGAGGCTGGACTCATTCTGGATTCCAGCCAAGGCAGAATTAATAGGCCATCAGAGCCTCTTGTGTATTAAATCCCATTTTTCTGCCCTGTAGTTTATGAAAGCGCCTCCTTCATCACTAGATGCTTGGTGTGAGACCTCAGAACACCCACCTCAGAACTTTACTCATTAGACACATTTCTGGGAGAAGACAAATCAAGCAAGGGCCTACACATCACGGAGCTGCAGCTGTGAAGTAGGAAGTGAAGGGCTGCACTGAACTTGATTACATTTGTGGTTTCAGTAAGCCGTGCCCAGGAACGGAGCTAAAAGGAGTTTAGTGGGACACTAGGGAGAGGACAATGGTCATGTGGGCGTCCTCAGCTCAAATCTTTTCTCAACATTGTCCACTAATCCCACAAATTGATCCTCTGCGCTTGAGTAGAGGAAAAGCTCCCACCAAAAATCTTTGGGAGAAGAGCATTTGGGATGCCTGAACTCATCAGAGGGAGAGGTTTCACTCCTTAAATCTTTTCAGCACTTTGAGACACGCAATCGTTACTTACTGTATGCCTGAAAAACTTGGGCATTGTGTTTCCTAATGACTGCCCATTTACTTCCCTCACAGAGTAATGACTTTTGGCACATCTGACTCGCTAAGTAAAGAAGCCACATACTGGAAAACAAACGATTTGTTTGTCACTGTGTAACTGATTTTATACCCAGATAAAGTAAAAAGTGCAATTAGGTTTAGAGCAATAAAATGTGTTTTTCTTGTTATTTACTGTATACTGCTAATATATTTTAAACCAAAGAGCTACAGTCTTATCTGTTCCCCTGCAGACATTTTCTTTCCACTTTTAGTTAATTATTAGTAAAGCAATCATTTATACAGGTGTAGTTTTTCTTTTTTTTTTTTTTTTTTTTTTTTACCAATCAATTAATGCTCATGGAAAAAGAATTCCTAGCTTCTCCTTCAATTTTTTTATACTTGTGCCATTTAAAAAAAAAACTAAAGTTATTTTAACAATATTTGTTTTTATGTATTAATAAATGCCGTTTTAGCAATGCTTTTGATTAACATTTTTGCTTTATACAGGCATACCGAGTGGTCTACAATCCTGAAACTTCATCCGGGCCACCTGTGTACCCTGTACAAGTTTGCCCTCTTTTTACCTGCAGACAGCCCGTATCCACCCATATTTCAATTCAATTCAGTTTTATTTATATAGTCCAATATTACAACACAGTTGGGCTTCACACTAGATTTTGTACAGAAGAACATAAAGTCAGTCATAGATTATTAAAAAAAAGCTGGTTGCTATACTTAACTAAACAGACTAAGCTAAGGTGGGTTAGACCCTCCTTCTCTGTAAGGAAAAACTCATTAAAAAATGGTTTTGGGGAAAAAAATAGGAAACCTCAGGCATGTCTACATGAAGTAGGGATCCTCTCCCAGGGTTGACAGGCAATGTGTCAGAACTGTTAAAGAAGAACTAGCTTATCAAACTCTACAACCACAATTTTGTGTAGCAGGTTGCCTTCATACAGATGGAGGACAGCTGGGGGTGCAAGACCCCAGAGGCCAGAGGCGAGGTCCAAGCCAAAAACAGAGGCCAGACGAGCCACCTGTAATCTGGAATCTCTCCCACTCCCCTGGAAGGGATTGGAAAAGAGAGACAACACATGAATCGCACTGCACTAAACAGAAGCATGAAGAACTAAATTAAAATATATATATATATATATGTTTCATTTAACTAAGATTACATATGTAAAATATGTCATCTTGGCCTTATAGTTTAGCAGGAGGATTCTGAACTTGATTCAACTGGGAGCCCGTTGAAATAAAGGGCAATAGTGACAAATGCATGACGCTGCCTTCTTAATAAAAATGTACAAATAGGTTTGAAAAAAAGCCTTTCATTGGGCTTTAGTTCTCCACTTAACCAAAGTGCAATGAAATAAAATACTTATACCAGCATTTGACAAAATAATTTTTTTTAGGGTTGTTAAAAGATAATTTGGAAGGTGTGTATGTCACTACACCCATTGTTTTGTGTGGTCAATAACTGACATTTTATTACTTTTCAGTGACAAAGCAATGAAACGAATTACAGTTGAAATTTCGGTAATCAATTACTGGACTATAGAATTCCTCGTTATTTTGGCTTTGTAGGCTCTGACATTTTCTTTCAGTTGAATTAAACGAAAGGGAGATTTAAAAAAAAAAAATTAAGTGGCACATACGTGCACACGTGCGCATACGTGCGCAGAGAGTTGGGGATCGATCAAAGTACAGACAGGCCCTCATTACTAAAGTCACAATGCTTTTCAGGCTGGCTCAAAGATGAGACAAGGCGCTGCAAGGAGTCCTCAGATTTCCAGTGAGACGCAGGTGAGCAGCAGAGCAGAGACCTGCGCTGTGTAGTCAATGAAGTGGTCGAGCTATTTTTCCCTTGAGAATTTAGATATGAATGGTAAAATGTAAAGTGAATTAGCGAATAGTGAATTACCTTTTCAAATATGTAATGAGTAAAGTAGATTTATTACATTTTTAATCCAGGAACTAAATCGATTACTTTTTAGAAGTAACTTGCCCAATATTAAATACCCCAATCTTCAGATCAATGGATAAACCTGGTCTACATGTACACGTGGTCAAAGTATGAATTCAAGGAACCAAATTTGACCTTGATTGCAATTGCAGTTGCAAAGAGTTGCACTACAGTTTTTTAGGGGTTTAAATGGCAACCTTATCCATCAATAAATTACCATACAGAAATGCCTTTTGTGTTATTGGATTGTTATTGTGTAAAATGAAAGTTGTCATACTTAATAAATAAATTTTTGTATAACATAAAGAAAATTATTTTAAAAATGGAAAAGCAAAGTTTCATGACAACACTTTGGTAAAAAAAAAGTAAAAATAAAAGTAAAAATATGAACCTATATGACATTTGAGTGATGCTGCAGAAACAAATGATGTAGTGACCATGATCTGTTATTAAAAAAAAAGCTGTTTGTAAAAATGTTACTGGCAGTTTTTGACCAGATTTACTGATTTCTCGTCATGCTATACATGTTATAACTGGATAATAGCTTCTGACCTTTATGAGCTAGCACAAATTTAGATTATGCGTCATTTTCTCTTTTTAGAATGTGAACTGTCTTTGATTTTTTATTTAAATTCACATTGTGATAAATCACATCAAGGTTCACTTGCAAGCAAAGTGAAACTTTTAATTTCGTGTTGACCAAGAACTGTATGATGTGCAGAGATGTGTATTGTATTTATTGGAGTAAAAGTTGCAGTTTTTGCATAGTTTAGCCCAGAGGGTGCAATTTATGTTATTTTTTGAAAATAAACAGGTAGATGCTCATTATTTTCCCACTACCAACAGCTAGAGAGCACTGTAGGTGGGTGTATAAGTATTTGCGACTGACCACAACACAGAAGAAGAAGCACTGCTCAGTCTTATACCAGGTTTGTCTGAGTTATTCGGAAGTACTGCACTTTTCGCCCAAAAGTGAGACCCATACTCCAGAGAGACTGTATGACTTTTATTTTGCATTTTTTGGCTAGTGCAACTTTCTACTCTGGAGCGACTTATAGTGCAAAAAATATGGTAGCTTTTACACTAGCCCAGTCAAAGTGGACAATCTGAGGAAACAAATAGTGTTACGGATCAAACAACACAGTGAAAATTCCCTCACAAAACCAACACAGTTCTTGGAAATGCATGAAGTAGTCTCACAGAGATACATTTCTTTTAAATTGAACAAACTCACATACTGGATGGGAGTTTTTTGAAACAACAAAAACTACAATGAAATGTTTTAGGAGTTATTTCTTTAAAAACTCCGGATTTGTTGTGAAAAGCAGCCCATGTTTTGATCAACCCACCCAGTACTATTTTTTCCAGCTCAATGCATTTTTTAAAAAAGCCTGTGTAAGTGGGAAGAAATCCACTCCACAATAGCAGTTGTCAGCAAGACAGGCGTAATTTGGACAGGTAAAAGAAGACAGAGACACCAACAGGAAGAAAAAGGTTTTTATCTCTCAAAAATGATTTTGCTCTGAATAAAAAGATAAACTTTTGTGCTTTTAGTGTGTTTTTAAAAAAGAACATCAAAAACATTTCAGATCCTCATCTTTGAGACAGTGAATGCTACAAAAATGTTCTTATTCACCTTGACAACACGCCAATAACCACCAAATGAACAACTCCCATACAAATAAAGCAGCCAAGCAAAATAACTCAGAGATGTGCGTGTCCGACGGATTTCTCCCTGCTGCATAGAACTCACAAGAGAGCCATTACAGCTGAACTGTTCCTCCTCTGCACCGATAAACAACAATTCCCAGAGTCTCTAAGTCCTCCATGGTCCAGGTTTACATGAAGTTTGGGGGGCTTTGGTACACATGAGTGAGAAAAGTTGGTCCAAAGACATTCCAGTAGCCTTTCTAAGAAGCAAATTCTGAAAAAGAAATTGCAACAAACTCTAAAAAAGCCGAGAGCATGTCTACATGTACAGTGCTGATATGTTCATACTGTATGTGCATGCAAAGCGCCGCTTCTTCTTCACCATCATTGACACAGCAATGTAAATGAGACCTAAAATGGCTTTCATTCCTGCCCTCTTCCTCCAGTGCCAGAGTCACGCATCATTGTCAGCAGACAGCAAAACAAGATGAAATAAAATTCTAAGCCGTCCTGGCAGTCAAGGACACCATTCCCTCACCGTAATAGCCTGTATCGCCTAGCCACTCCATGTGTAGCTTCTCTTCATTGCTCTGGGCTTTTATTCCTGGCAATAAGCTCTTTATCACTCCTCAACACAATTCATTTAAAACCACCGTCAAGAAGCAATCAAACCTTAAGTAAGAGGATTCAAAGTCAGTGTGTTATTGTTAAGCAAAGTAGTATTACTTCATTTCCATAATGCACCCAGAGATGCCAAGTAGGTAAAAATATAGAACATTGTGTTGAAAATAAACAGTCCATATTTTTTCCCTACTTTTGGAAGTTTGAAAGCTTTCTGCTTGAGTGTTTTTGTCTCTTCTCCTTTTTCTGTCTCCAGACTGACATTATGTTTGGATTAGTTGTCTTTCTGCCATGAACAACTATGATTTAGCTATTCTTGACATATCCATTACACCCCACAGATTGGCCATTCACCGTTCCCTGTGTCTTGGAAACCCACAGAAATGACATCGTCCCTTTCATTTTTTTTTTCTCTCTGATGTCCTCGATTCACAGGTGGCACGTTTAGAAAGAAGTGGATTCTAATTTCAGAAGTGTTCCCTTACTATTAACTATAACAACAAGAGGGACATCAATCTTGACAAGGTCTTTTTTGAACCACATCTGAAAATGCAATGCCATTGTGTATTTTTCACCTGCTCTCCCCAGCCTGACCATAGATGGGCATTTCAATTTATGATTTACTTTATTTTTGTCTCTCTGACAGTGTCTGGGAAATGCTTCATGTGTCATCATTATGTCTCTCCTATATGTTCATTGCGAGGGAGAGTAACTGGTGTCCTCCTCTAGAGCAACAAGGGCATCAGTTTGAGTCATCATGACCCAATCTTCATCAGTGTGGAAATATTCTCTTTAATGTTCACTCTGACATGTCTCTCTGCTATGTTTACCTATAGATTATATATCTATATATATTGCCCTCCCTTTGATCCTAGTATTAACATTCTTGAACAATCACAGTAATTGACCCTGCGACAGAGGAAGTTAATCTGATAGCAGCTTCATCAGACTGGGAATGGATTCTGGAAAACCGCATGGCCAAAAGGTCGCACTGCGCCGCTGTAACAAACAGAAATCCATACTAATTAGACTATGATTTGCAATACAAAGAGTTTTAATTCCGTTTGGAAGATCAAGGACAGCTTTGCAAAAGAATTTGACTTCCACTTTAAAAACAGAGTTGTTCTGAGCAGAAAGAAAAATATTTTTGTTTTATTCATTGAGTTTCAGGTATGAAGGACAATAGTTTGAAACCATAATTAAGAATGCAGTGAAACAGATTTAATATGGGTTGCCATTGATTTATCTTCCTACAAAAGACAACGGCATTGGCTTTTTGAGAAGCATGTCCACATAGAAAAATCATCATGGCACAACAGTTTTAAAATTTGCATCACTTGCACTATTAATTTGCTTTTTTTGTTTCTATTGTAAAAGCTTTTTTAATGCAAAACCCAAAACAGTATCCATCAAATAAGATAGGTTTCCTTTTACACATCAGTGATCCAAGTGTACATAAAATGTATTTTTGTGAGTGATAATTTACTTACTTGGACGGATAATGTTGCCATTTTTGAACATGTTCTTGCAGCATTTTTCTTTTCACAATAGAGGAGATATATAAAGAAAATTAAGCTTAAAATTGAATTTCTGAGTACATTTCTTTATTCGACCCGTAGAGAATCAGGAGCAGATGAAAAAAATTACGTTTGAAAAAGCTCTTAGAAACTGTGATGGGTGGGCCAAAGTCTCCCTGCTCCATTCTGATGCATCCAATTGGAGACTAATAGATCCATGCATGCCTTTGTTTTTAGACTGTAAGTGTCCACGCATCTTAAGTAGATCTGGCTGGTAGCTTTTACACTGCTTGGATCTTTTGTCTACTACATATTAAGTTTTCTTGACAGTTTTGCTTTATTTGGCAGCTGTGAAAACTCATCTCACCAAATGAGAGGATCTTAAAGGGCCTATCATGCTATTCTAAGCCTTTCAGAGTAAATTTTATGATAACTACTATATGATAACATATTACCTTTGGCACACAAAAGAACAATTTTTTAAATTAAAGTTCTTTTCCTACCCGGAAGTAAGATGGCTACATCTCTGAGACACCGCATGTCACTCCATGTGGGTGTCGCCCATTTCATGACTTCAACAAAGAGCTAGCCTAGAGCATGTCTGCATTTTGTCCACAAAAACAAATGACGGCCAATTCTGAATTCCTCCCCTAGTCCTACGGCTTCTCCCTACCCCTATATTTAGGCCTCCAAGTGGAGAGATATGGGAAAATGATGTCCTCAAATCAGGACGTCAATAACCCTCATCAATAGCCGCCGGTCATCTACGTTTTGGAGTTGTTTATAGTGAGAAACGAACATTATAATTTGCCTAAAAGCTCAAAATGTTGATTTTGCATGATATAGGCCTTTAAAACAAGTGTCTGATCAACATGCAAGCGAGCTCTTTTAGCCGTTCATCCTCAGTGAGAATGCACATGGACTAATCTGCAGATCAAGGAGCTTGGAAGTAAGCCAACAAAAGTAAATAAAGTAAAGTGCATTTAAAAGCCCTTCATAAAAAGTCTGAAAAAGCAATGTTAGTGAAACCATTGTGGCATGGAGCCCTTTATGTTTTTGATAGTTAAAGAACTAGAGGTCAAAGTTGATTCTTTACTTTTTTTCTGGTAAAGGTTTGTATTTTTGGATATTTCCGGGTAGTTTGGTCAACTCAAGAAAAGAGAAGTACATCAAAAAAGGTGGAAATTATTGACATTCCTTGGCCATTTAAATAAAGTTATGCCTGAAAAAATTTTTAATAGGCTGTCAGAACAGATCAGTATTAAGCGAATTGTAGCTCCACCACTGCTCCAGGGTGTAAGCCCAGAACCAGAGAAACACCCATAAAAAATGTTTCCCCATAGGTTTGACCACAAAAATGGGAATATTCAGAGACTTAAAGAATATAACAGACAAATGTGGGAAAGCAAGAGATGGGAGCTTTAATATTAACAAAAAATTCCACAGGGAATGACAAACAAGCTTATAACAAGCATCACTTCTCTGCTCATTCAATGAGACTGGCTTTTCAAAAGGTGTGGCCCCCACCACAGGCCAGGCTGCTTCAATCATTGACTGTTTATACAGAACTGGACAGAGCGGACATTTTCTATTTGCTCTGTTCTGGACATTTTCACCCATAGAAAATGACTTACCTTTGGCTCCAGTGAAATGAAACCAATTTAGTCGCCATTTTTCCGCAATACTGTCGTCGCCATCTTGGAGCCAGGCGGCAGTGATTGGTCCGGAGTCGGTCTGTGTCACCATTTCTATAGCAACTACTGTCGCCAATCACGAGTAAGCTTTTTCAAAGTCCACACCCGTTCCACTGAAAACAGCTCAGGAAAATCTGTCAATCAAACATTTGAGGTGGAGGCCAGCAAGCACCGCATGCTTCTGCTGAGGCATCTGATTGGTCAGTTTATAACTTAAATAACTTGTGTTAAAGAAAAAAAAAATGATTTAAAAAATAGAATTAAGCTAAGAAAAATGTATCAGAGCAATAATAATAATTCTGACAATCATAATGACTATGTAATAGCTGTTTATTTATCTTTAGAAGTCTATGGGATTTTTGCTTCTTGGAGCCAGGAGACACGAGGGGGGAGGGAGGGGCCACTCAGTCCAATTCTCTATTTACAGTCAATGGCTTCAACCAGGCTCATTTGGGCACTATAAAGGCCTGCCAAAACCAGAGGTCAGGTCCTTTAGTAAATGGAAAGAGAACTGAAACGGTAAGCAGAACAAAACAAAACAAAAAAATAAAATAAATAACAATACCCAAAGAATTATCCAACTGTGTGTGTATCTGTATCTGTAATATTTATGTTGACAGGGTAGCAGCTAAGATGTTTGCGAGTTGACAGAGTAATCGCTCATTCAGCCCCCTGAATGTTTGTGTGTGAATGGATTAAAGTATCACAAGAAGCATGGAAACGTTTTTTTGGGAAAAATTATTTGATGATTAAATAAATACTAGTGATCAGTGACACCAAAACTGAAAAAAATGCCTGTATTTGTGCCACTATCCAATTATTTACAGGACTTCATGAGGGCAAGGAAATATTGCTTTTTGAAAAAACTATTTCAAATGAAACAAAAGAGAGTCGAAGTCAAACACCCATAGTTCTTCATAAGCAAAGTATAAAATTGGTCTAAATAACTAACAATCCTGATGACATTCAAACATGGAAGCATTGGGAGTGCATGAGCATGCACTCTTCCAAAGGCGTTGTGTCACTTGCATTTATTGATGATATGACAGAAGCCAGAATCACCTGAATGAATCCTGAAGTGTACAGGGATTTACTGTCTACTCAGATTCAAACGCTGCAAAGACCCCTCGGCTGCACACTTCAGCACAGATGAGCAATTATGCAAATCATACCAACTATCCCCAAAACAACCCACAAAGCTTTGGTTATTTTATAAAGAAATCAAATATTCTATAATTGTCAAAATGATAGACTTATCTTTATTAAACTGTGTTTCACATTTATTCACTGAACTGAAAAAAACTGATGGTTTCCAGACTTCTGGGCTGCTATTTTTCTTAACCTTTCGATTTGAATGTTTTATGAAAGTGAAAATTATTGTACAGTTGCAAGAAAAAGTATGTGAACTCTTTAGAATGATTTTGACTTGTACAGAAAATGTAAAAACACCTAATATGCTTAAATGTATGCACAAACATGTGTTTTCATGCATTCATTGAACACAGCATGTAAAAACTCACAGAGCAGGGGGAGAGTAAGTGAACTTCCAGATTAATGATTAGTCCAGAAGCTAAATGAAGCCAACCTGGAGTTCTATCATTGTGATGAGATGGGTGTGTAGGTTTTAGCTGCTCTGCCATACGGAGAACACCACACCAGTTCTGATTTTGCTTTCCTCAAGCATGATGTGAACCATGTCTTGCTCAAAAGAGCTCTCAGAAAACCTATAAATCAAAAAGTGGAGACTTGCATCAAGCTGGTAAAAAAGTACCTCGAAGAGCCTTAAAGACCCATTCTGATAAAACATAGTTTTTGGTGTTTTTAACATGTGCTTGTGGCCTTTTTCTGATGATGTAGGACATACATAAAGAAAATTATGCATTTGTGAGTAGTTCATTTAAATCACTGTGAATCAGGAGCAGATGAAAAATGCAGTTTGAAAAAGCTTGTATGTGTGGCGTAGAACCAACAACGCCAGGCTCAGCTCTATTCTGATGCTTCTACTTGTAGATGACTAGATCCGTGTGTAGTACAACTTTTTTTTCCTTGTCTGAGCTGGCATCGTTGTGACACATTTTCTGTTCAATACATGCAGAAATCCAAATAATCCCAAAGGGTTCACGTCTTGCAACTGTAAACAGTTTTGAAGTTCACAGTTTCTTTTAGGGTTATGAGATTTGAAAACAGCTTAATGAAAATTGGTTTTAGTCGAATGTGAATACAATTGTGAAGATTTGATCCACATCTACTACCCTCCTTCTCCTCTTGAGCTGTCTATTTATGACCAACTTTATCACAGGGGAAATTACAATTAATGACAAAAGCAATGGAGCCCCAAACAGAAAAGAATTAACCGCAATTAGCACACAAAGTAATTGCTAATATGACGGCATCTGTTACAATTGTACCTTAAAACCTGCAACCATAGTCCAAATGACCTTTTAAACTAAAGGCTATATTTAAACAAACCAATTAACTTGGTAACTTCCACATATCTAATAGCAGAGTAAAACAAAGTCAACTTTTCTCTCTTGGCTCCGCTATGTTCACACCAGGGTCCTTACCTTTTATGTAGCATGGTGCTTTGGATGTTACACAACAAACCACAGGTAAGCTCAGCATCATTATACCCACACAAATGCCACAGCGGGCAGTACACCAAATGAAAAAAAAAAAAAAAAAGAAAGGAAAAAAACTGATGGTAACTTTTTTTGACAGCCTGTAAACTCATCTAATTACTAGCAGCTTATTTTGCTCCAATTCTTTGTTTCTTCAAGGCCACAGGATGTAAGCTGTGAAACAATCTCCAAGCCAGTTGTTGCAGGAAGATGGGACATGGTGAGTGGGGATTTACTGGCTTTGATAGTTATTGGATGGAGTATTTCTTTTCTCCTTTTCTCACCTTCTGCTGTTCTGCTGTTGCTGCCTTCCTGAGCATCAGTCCAAACTGACAGTAATGAAAACAATAATAATGGTAAGAACGGCATCTCTTCAATCTCACTTTTCATGATTACGTGGCACTCCCATTTCCATTTCTGCTTAAATTATATTTAACTCTATCTTTTGTGGCCTACAAACAGGATTTGTAGTACTTATCTGAAATGAAAGGGCATTTTTAACAGGATTTAATAACAAGAGAGGACAACACAGTCCATAGCAATAAAGCTGAAACGAATTAATTTCCATGTGGCTGTCAACACAGAGCGTTCCATTCTTCTGCACATGTCCATTCCAACTCATAAAAATCTAAGAGAAAAGAGGCAGGAGGCTATTAGTGCATAATCTGCTGCCGTCTAACATCAGCATGGTGATTACAGAAACCCCAAGAACCTTCATCTTCAGCTTTTAAGAGCCCCTTCAAAGAGCCACCAAAAAGTCAACATAAAAGCAACCAAGATCTTCAAACCTTCCTCAAGAATGTCAGGCAGAGTGGAAGTGGTGGACCATCAAAAAAGGAGAAGAGGGAGGCACGTCCTCCTGCATCTAAAGTGGTCAGCAGTTTGTGCGTGCCTCCTGTTCCATTATGGAATAGCAGCACAGTTTGTTCGCCAAACACAATTAACAAGGTTTCTGCTGCACATCAATACTGCTATTTGCATAAGGTATTGATCTGAAGTCCTTATAATCACAAAATGTTAATTGCACCAATTAATTCTCAATCTGTTTGTGCCCTTGTCTGGCCGCCTTGAGCCCTGAAGGTCAGTGTGAAAATGAACTGCTCTTTGATTCTCCTCCAGGAAAAGATTTTTTCCCAAGACAACACAGTTTGCTACTCTCAAATCAAAGGTCCTTCCATCCTTTATCATTATTATCATTCCATGTGAGTAGCAGCTAATGGCTTTGAAATCTTGTGATCTGATTTGTCCTTTTAAACAAGGTTTTTCTTGTCTGGTTCATTAACCGAGGCCGTCTCTTCTTTTTTTTTTGCAACGCTACAGCTATTTACACCACAAAGACGCAGTATCTCCCTTTTTATTGACTAATAAGTCATTTTCTGAGACAATGCATTGGCCGCTTGATTCATAGCCTGGACATGTTTTCTGTGTTTTCCTGACTGCGGTCCTGCTGCTACACCATGTTATTACAAGATGAAACTTGACCTCCTGGCTTATTGTCTGTTTGAGATGATCAGAATAATAAGCCCGAGCTGTCTTTTCACTGATTCTCTGCCTGTGATATGAAGGTAGGTTCTTTCGTATGTGCTGTGTGCCATATTATATAGCAATGACTTGTGTATGTGCCAAGAAAAAAAATCTCCTTTTGACCCTATACATCACGTATATACTGACACAGTGTGAGAGATTTCTCTAAGTGATATGAACAGATTATATTTTGACAGATGCTGTAACTCCACATTGATTGGACTCAGCATTAATTGCTTTTTTCCCCTCTTTTATCTTTAAACAGTCAACAACAACGCAATTATAGTCTTTGCGCCGTGTTTCACTCACCAATATCTTTGCGTAGCAGTGCACCAGTATCTCTCTCCCAATCCCCGTCATCCATGCCTGAACACAGCCAAATGAAAAACGAGCCACCTTGTGTGAAAGATGAATTTCAATCCACTACACCTGTGCCACCCCGGCAAATGAAAGAACTGATTGCCTCCAATTGCATATTTAAAATGCTTAATTCCTCCATTAAGAATCCTATTTACATGAATTAGGGACAATTAGCATTTTCAGACCCACTTCAACTTTGTTCGCCCCCATCCATTAACATTTGAAAGTGTCGGCTGGCAGACACAAGAAAGCCCTTCCGTCTGATTTGTGCTGACCCCCTATGACGGCCGCCTAGATGGACCTTTTTTTATCCGTATCCTCTCGCCAAGGAAGAGGGGGAGGGTGGTGGAGGGGATAAACTGGGCAACTATAGTAAGTCACCTCATTATGGTTAATCAACAAAAGCCAGGGAATTAAAGACAACACAGGGAAGAGCGATGGGATGTCTGATCTAGAAAAGCTAAGGTGAAAGTCTTCAGCATCACACCGCTTTTATCTAATGGATATTACATTCATTTTATGTGGCAGAGCTCATGTGTTGCGCTCCTAATAGTCAGTGCAGAGTCAAGGGAAAAAATGAGGAGGAAAAAAACTCAGTGGTCTCAATAGCTGTCAGCAGTTAAGAGGAAATAATGAGAGAAAAAGTTGATAAAAGAGGTGAGGATGAGTTTCAGGGTGTGAACCTGTCAGGTTTTCTAAAGTTATTGGACCTCGTAGCTAAATCCAGTCAACACAATTAAAAGAAGGCCTAAGTGAGGACTCTGCGCAGCCCAGAGTATTTTCCACTGGTCAGCAATTACAGCCTGTGATTCAAAGTGCTTACACATCCTTAAGATGAGCTTTTTGATGGAGAAAAGCTGTCATCTTCTAATGAAGATGACAGGCGCTGTCGCACTCTCCAGAGAATTTATGAGGAAAAAGGGGGCCCCCGCATCATGTGAGTCATGTGTAATGCTTTTCATTGCTGTAGTCACTCGCAAGAGAGGACGAGAGTGCTTGTTTTGATGATTATATTCACTCTTCCAAATGTATTAATATCTCTTTGAGTTACATAAATCATTGTGTGCTTGTCTGTGGACACACAACATGCACAGGCACAGGCAATGTGTGTTTGTTTAAAAGAGGGAGAGGTTGGGTTAGTAATGGAAATGGGTGGATTTATGTGTGCCCATCTGTAATAGTGCACGTCTGTGCGGATAAATCCTTTATGTCCACAGTTATTATCACTCACACTAACTGTAAATATAAAAAACGCCTTTTATAATTGCTGTACAGCATTTGACTTGAATTATGAAAGTGGACACAGATAATTGAAAGAACAAAAGCAGATCAGAACCGGATTATGACAACTACGCAAAAATATAAAATGAAATAACTCAATGGGGTGGAGTAATTTAAATTTGCTTCTTCTTATTCCTTTTAAAGCAATACATCAAACTCTGCTTGACTTTAGTAAATAATCACTATATTTATTGAATCGAATGTGACCTAAGTGTGTATTGTAAGTATCACTGAAAATAACTTTATTTAGATTATGAGTAATTACACTGTTATGTTCTTCTTATACTAGGTTTGTTTTTAATCAATGTATTTCATTATTTCTGAAATGAGTTTGATGCATCTGTGTGATTTAGTTGTATTTTCTTTAATCAATGCTTGTAATAAAAGTATAAAATCAAATCAGAAGCAGGAAAAATGTGTGTAAATATCACTTTGGTGACATCTTCAGCATGAGAGATTTCAGCTACTTTTTATTTGTTTTGATCAACGATTAAGAAGAAAAAAAATAGCTTCCAGAACAGATTTAGGTCTCTTTGATGACTTTAACTGAAAGACTAATTGTTATCCAAAAGTCAAAGTTCAGCATTTGCATCTCCTGAATCAGCAACTTCGGCTTCTTTACAAAATGGAAAACAAACCAATTCCTCACAAAGCAGCAAATGTAGGGAACAAGTGTTTTTTCTAACTAAGAAGCACTGGTTGATAAGATTAGTTGACATCAAGTTCAGAGTGTGGAATGCTGCAAAAGTCCTTGACAAACAGTTTGATGGAAGTGAATTAAATTAAACTTGCAGATCTATTCCTTGTCGTCTTGTGATTTAGTTTAAAATGTTTTGAGACAACAGGAACACAGAATATATCAGAAGTGTAGTCCAGCTATAGGAATGTTGTGCAAATCTTAATTTATTTTTGATTACAGAATAGTTTTTTGGACAGTCTTGGAAAAAAAAAGAATAAAAGTTAAAAACACAAAATCAAATATTTCTTTGACAGCTTTCTCCAACAGAAGAGAAGTTCAAAACTGAATAAAAATAGGAATAAAACAAAGTTTAAAACAATTATAGCGATTTATTATTAGAACTGACATCTTTTAAAATGAGTCTCCATGTTACTAAAAGTCTCACTTTGTCGGATTTACTCTTTCCAGAAGAAAACGTTGATGTGGTTCATGTCAGGGCCTCTTTATCATTGCAGCTCCTCCTTCCTGAAAGGGAAAAATGTTTTCACTAATTTTAAAGCCCTCGTACTCTCCAGCCTTTGACCTACTCCCATTCATGATGAAGTGACCGATCCATCACAATCAGAAAAGATAAGAATAAAGCTCGGCTGTGCTTCTGTGTAATTGTACGTCCTTTTGAATCATTTCAGTGTTCAAAACTTCAGCAAAAACATTCAGCAAAACGTTTCCCATAGTCCAGATCTCTATAAGCATCAGACAGTGTTTTCTAAGAAAAAAAACATTTAAATCACCAAATCAGTAAAAAGTCAAATGTTTGTAATCATAAATCATTCATCAATCCACTTGCACCCACTTTCTTCTTGACACAAACTTATACTTTAAAACGTTTTTTTCCCCTTTTATCTAAGGGGTTTGTCACCGTGATAGACCTCAAGGTTTTCTTTCATATTGCCCCAGAGTACGGAAAGCGCCCACTCAATTCACTCCAGTTATATTTAAGCCTTGAAATTTTCTCGTCAAAAGTGGAAGCAAAGGGTCACTTTGACCTGCCACAAAAGACACATAACACACAGTAATTTAGCAAAAAAAAAAAAAAAAAAAAAGCTGCAGAACATTGTTCAAGATTGTCTGTAAAATACCATCATGGCTGTAACAGTTTAAGTATCCTGTCAACCAAATCACAGAAATGTTTTTTTGCCTTTTAACCCGAGAGGACAGCTGGGAGCTCTAGAAGTCTCTTTACCATCTTAAGCGCAGACCATCCAAGATCAATCTAAAGACAAAAACAGCACAATGCGGCCATTAAACCACACATTATCTTAAAAAGAAAGACGAATATTGCCTACGTGATGAATCTCCTGAGAAAAAAAAAGCATCTCCTCTGATGGGGGATGCAATTTATAGTGTTCAAACTGCCTCCTTTCTTAAATCAGACCATCTTTGGAACCATGAAAGGTAACAGGTAGATTGCTGACCCTCAGCAACTGACTTGCAAACTTCTGCTGAACAGTCTTTAATTATTTTCTTTAACCTCCTGAGAAAAGAGCAGTACACATTTTCATGGAGCCCCCATAATAGCAATGTCAAGCATGAAAAAAATGTGAGAAGATTTTGAGGTTATTCCAGTATGTCAAAAAAAAAAAACACAAGAAAAAAAATCTACTGAAGCTATCATTCAAAGGACAACAACAACTAAACTGCTGCCTGATCAGACTACTTTAAATGGCTTTTGAAGATGTCAACCTTTTTTGTTTATTTATCTGCTTTTCCTTATCTGCAAATGTTTAGTCATGCTACTTTTATTCCCAAATCCTTCTTATTTTTATATTTATGGAGACGTAAATCTCCACACACCACAAATCAATACCATTATAATCATACATTCTGATTTAATTTTAACCATTTCGATCTAAAGAACTACAATTTTAATCTCTAAAATTGTTTTTGCAGCCCAGTACATAAAATAAATATGCTGTTTTTAATACAACCAATCCTCCATCATACCATAGGCCTACCATGCAAAAATGTATTAACATTTTCTTGTTTACACCTCTCATTTGTCATAAACAAAAATACTTTTTTGCACCAATGCACTATTTTTTATGAATAATATTCTCTCTGAACATAGTCCTTGTTTTTATCAGTAATATTTTTCTAAACTTTGTCTAGATATCTTTTTTTTTTTTACTTTGAACTTGATTCCTTTTTGCGATCTAATTAAATCCCAGCAGTAAAGCTTACTCAGAAGCTGTGTTTGCATGATTTCTGAACCCAACTTTGTACTTTTTTTGTTCTTGCAGTTTTTATAATGCTTGTATGATTATTTTTGATGTTTCAATAAGGTGGCAATAGAAGTGATTTATTTAAAAGACAAGCATTTACAATCAAATAAATCCTGCTGTTTTCTCGCAGTTCTGATGCTCTTAACCTCTATTTGAAGTTTATTTGTAGTTTCTACTTGTGTGTCAAACCCAGAAATGTGACTTTCTTTTTTGAATTTTTAACTTCAAGTTCAAAACTTAAGCAAAAAATCGATCAACTTATTAGCTTTCATTAGTTAGAGGCAGTTTTTGTTCTATAATGTGCAATCAAGAGGTTGTCATATAAAAAAAAAAAATACATACATAGGTAATAATAATTGCATTAGTAACTTATAAATTCAGATGATCAAGCAGCTAGGTTGGATAAATCCTCATTCATAACTGAATGCAGTGACATTCATGCAGAGCTGCATTGCATTGCACAAAACAATGCAGACTGTAGGAAAGCACTTATTATTTGTATAGCAAGGGTGAGTCGTATGAACAATCGCAGTTGTGCTATTGATTATACATAACTCATTTTGTCTGATTATGATTACAATTTAATATTGACTTTCCTTGTGCGATGAAGTCACCCTCCTGGTGTCACTCTTGTTGACTGGTATGATCTATGAGTCATCAATACCATTGATTGTCCCAAAGTTCATCCATCCATATGTGACTGGCACACCAGTGTTTTACATAAAAAAGATTGAGGGGAGGCAATCTGCATGTCAGCAAAATGTCACTATAATTGAGCTTGGCTGATCTTATTGTCCTTTAACGAAGTTCTGACTGTTTTATAAACAGGGCTGGGACAAGACGCATCAGTCACAAGGGAGGCTGTTAACTTTACAAGGACAGGAGCACCTTGCGCTTCAGAAGAAGCAGCTGATTTCACATGTAATCTGGATACTTCTACTTATCTCTCTGTGAAACAAAAGGAGAACCTGCAGCATCATAAAAGCTCACATGAGTGACATGTACAGAGGCTGATGGGAAAAGGCCTGTCACTGATTACAGAAGAGCTTGCTCTTCTTGTTTGTGTTTCTGTGTCAGAACGTTTGCGTGGGCGTCTGGCTATCAAGGGCATGCACACTCGTGCATCACCATCAATGGCTCTGTTGGAGGACAGTGGGGTGCCCTCAGAGGTCTCTGAATATCCAGTGTAAATCCAGCCTGGTGGAGCTATGAAAAAAAAAAAACTAATAATATGTTATTGAAGTCTTGGTCTCCCTGCTGTCTCTCCATCAGAGGAGCACTGTCACCTTCAACACAGACCAGGATGGGAAAATAGACAATAATGTGCACTAGCTAGGAGTGAGAAGTCCGGTTCGGTCTATGAGTGGTAACAGGACCAAGATGCTGCGCCCTGGACGCCGACCTTTCCAATGCATGCTCATTCTATCGGCTTGTTACTCCAAATTATTTGGTTTAATTCTCAGCGGGGGGGGGCTTTACAGGTTTCACTAATGACTTTCTTCTCCTCAGAGAAGTGAGGCTAATTAGTGAATACAACTCTCCAGATTTGTTTTTGTTATTACCATTTTCTAGACGTCCAGAAATATAAACCAGCTGCTCGTGCAGGACCATTGCCTAATTGTTTCATCATGTGGGCCTCATTCATATTTAATGAAGAGGCATTTTCTCCTGCAAAAACACAGTCATTAGTAGGAACTTCGCATAGAAATAAATAACTACATTTGTGGTAGGAACGCTCAAATTTCACAAAGAGAATCTGAAATTGTGACTGACTTCAGGCGGGATTGGAAGACCGCTTCAGTTATGGTTTCTTTGTTTAGAACAAAGTTTTATAAAAATAACCCTCAGAACGCTAGTTAGAACTCTGCTTTTTAACATAAACATATTAAATATGCTTCCTTTGATCAACCTGGTATTTCTGGTTTAGCTTACAGTAAATTGTTTCCTTGTAGAGAATTATGAAAACACACGAGCAGCAAAAGAGCGAATGAATAAAAACAAAGTGGAACAGCTTTTTACCAGACTGAGGCCTCTGGTGGCAGCTCAGCGCAACATCCTTCTCACTTAAACTTCTCTGAAACTTTAGTAACTGAGTCATGCCATGAAACTAACAATTATGAGCCACTTCAGAGTTTGGAGCTAGAAAGATACAAAAATCCTACATTATTTGTTAAAGACTCACTCAAATGAAAAGGATTTTTTGACCAGGAACGCTTTTTCACAAAAATATATAGTTTTATAGCTTTTCTATAGTAAGTATTTTGGTTATTGCTGACAAATGTTCCCTTCTTCTGCTTGTTTTGGTGTGTGACCACATCTCCTGTGGTTTGTAGGCATCATGGGACCAATTCCAATTATGTACTTGACTGTGACCCTGCAGAGTGACCTCTTAAGTCGCCCATTCTTACAGAAACCTAATTTAAATGATTCATCTGATGGTAAGCAGCATTTTTAGTGAGCTGAAAAGAATGCACCAGTCCTGTTCCAGTCCTGAATTAAGCTCCAAGTGATGGGGGCAATTTTCCTGATAGAGGACATGATTGAATCTCCCACACTCCATTTCACTATCTGTCTCTGCTCTTGTGGCATTCCAGCAAACCTGCGGTCACCACTCGCTGTTGGGAGTAAAGCACCCTCTCAGTGCACTGCCAAGCTGTGCATCAATGGGGTGAGTCCAAAATTAACAGCTTGAAATAAATGGATTCATTTTGACAGAAATGTGTCAAATGACCTTTCCGCTGCTCATTACACATGGTGCACGTTGCACCCGAGGAAGGCTCAAGTTGTCCAAGCTGTTTCGCCCCAACCCGCCCCACATCTGCTCCGTCAAAGTCGAGCGATAATTAATAGAAATGATTTCTGCGGGTTCTTCCTTAAGGTGTGTCAGTGTGTCAATGGATATTTTGGCTGCACTGTGGGGTCAGGTGATAAGAACTCCGGTCATACGGTGCTGAATGACTGCCAAAGCTCCATAAAACCAATTCAAGGGCAGATGAGTTTGAGGGCAAGGAGTAGTGGAAATGGAGGTGCAGGGCAGGAGAGGGTGGAAGGGGAGGTGGCATTGTCCCCAGTGGACTGCTTTTTGACAGCATTGACATTAACCACAGAAATTGACGTGTTTTTTTCTTTTTGATCATTCAAGGCTGGGCACATTTTTCATTTTTGACCCCCTTTTTTACTTCTGATTAAAAGGGTTGTTTGTGGGAATCGAAGAGTCTCCTTGGTGGTGGCATCCTCCCGCTTTAGAGAATATGGGGCATTTCACCAGCTCGGTGCACAAGAGAGAGGAGCTTATCCTCATGCAGAGGCTGCCAGTGCGCCTGCCAAAGAGAGATGTGGCTTCAAGAAGGCCATACATGGCGTTGATTAGTTTTTCTGAGCGGGGTATGCAGAGACCAATAAATTACATATGAATAAATTAAAAATGTACTCTTGCAGAAAATTGCTTGGAAAACAACACCCTCCCCACCCCCATTAAAGCACGTACTGTAATGCCTTTTATGTGAAGCAACCTGGGATTAGATATCACTGTAAATTAACACAGCATCCAAGCATAGTGGAGAACTTTTCACTCTTAACAAGGACTTATGAAAGAGGTATTTACTCCAGTGTGTTCAGTAATTAATTTGATTTTCAAATTAGCTCACAATATATATTACAATTGCAAATATCCCCCCCCCCAACCAAAAAAGTATTGCTCGAAAAAAAGCGGTAGTGTCAATAAAGATTGATGAGGCTTGGTTCAAAATTCCCATCTGTTTCAAATGTTCCCAGCCCCTCCCTCGTCTTCAGTGGAAATGAAGGGGTTTCCTCCTGCCTTT
>BSAI01000104.1:12637133-12691625 GCA_036245035.1 Adrianichthys oophorus
CCTCCACCCCACTCATTCACTTTAAGCAGCTTGGTGAGTCACGGTGGAGGAAGCAGAAGGGGTGCGCCAAGAAGGGGAAGCATCCCAGCATTCTTGACATTAACCCGCCCGCGCCCACTCCACACATCCTGCCATTCTCGCCACAAGTGCCTCTCCGCACCACACCTTTTGCAGAAGTGACACTCTGTGGGCTCCAAAATGGGGCCGCAGAGTTTTAATCCCCGCAGCCCATCAACCCAGCCACCCTTGCCTCCATCTGTCAGGAGCACTGCTGGAGGAGAAAGGGGGAGGGTTAAAAAGGGGGAGGCCCTCTTCTTTTTGGGTGTGGGTGAGGGTTGAGGGGGGGCAGTACCATCAGCTGTTCCATCCCGGCGAATTTTGTAATTTCCTTTGCTTCCATGCTCTGTCCCAAATCCACGCCCCCAACCTAACCACCATACAGCGTTTCATCTGAGACACACACTCCTCCTCTGCAGCCTCTTTTCCACACTGTTCTGCCACAGGAAGTAATAGTAGTTTGGGGGGGGGGGGGGGGCTTTAGAATCTAGCAGTAATTACACAGCATCTTAAGACATCGTCAATACATTTTATTTACCATTTTTATTACAAATCATTTTCGAAAACCAAGCATTGTCCCCAGAAATAACTATACAAGTGTAATTCAAAATAATTGTAAATATAAACTGAAATCCAGTTTTGTTAAATAAAAATGACCAAAACAAAAGGCTCACAACTTTAAATAGGCCACACATACTATATTCCAGTTTTTCCAATATTCGTCTCCAAATGTTTTTTTTACAAAAATGTGCAAGACGGCGCCCGAAAGGAAGCATGTCTAAAACCTTTATTTAAACTGAATGGAGCGTCAAAGTATAAGCATACAACGTAATAATTAGAGCCACATTACAGTGAAATCATAGTGTTAATGGGCAGTTGCTCAAGCACTCCATTCTAATTACAAATCCTCATACTCAAAATTAGGTAGCTTTAGGTACAGCCCACTCCTCTCAAATTAATTCATATGAGAACAATTCAGGATCCAACCACAGCTCCATCTGCTGTCTGCAGCCATCTGAGGAAACTAGAGGCAAAGCACTGTTTTAACAGGGTAACAGTGACGTTCTCCTCTTCTTTGGCAACCGGTTTTAATGAAAGCTAATTCACATGTTATTGTTGTACTCTCTTGAACTGTCTGTTTTACAAAAACACAAAAAAACCGCTGCTTTCTCACATATGTACTAAAACACAAAGCCTGTGCATGAACACAGAGACCCATTGTTGGCACTCATTCACTTGAAGATGCAAATGGGTGGATTTGAAACTTGCACTGGGTGTGTTACGCTTGGATACTTTAATGTTGTATCTGTGCTGGGGATTATTCTCTCTGCAGAGGAAAAACCTGTGCTTGAATGGCAGTGCCCTCAAAGTAGCTCCTGCTGCTTTCAATGGCCTCCAAACGAGATTAGACCCGTGGCTGTCCTCAGTCCCAATCCTCTGCATTCAGACGGAGCGTAACCAGCCTTTGTGACAGTTTTTCTGTTTTGACACAGAGTGGGTGCAGTCACTGCATATACAACGACTTGGAATTGAGAGGTCAAAGCAGAACAGAAAGAAATTCCTGCTGCTCACTTTGGTTGTTTGAGCACATGTCCTTAAAAGGACTTTTGTGTTCTTAGATGTAACTTATCTGTAATATGCTTTTGTCTCAATGCTAGAAAAGTTTTGAAAGTTTCATTTGTTTTCATTGAATTTAAAATATATGACATGTCTGCCTTCATTTTTGAACTTCTGTTTTTAGTTTTGAGGGCAAACAAGCAACAATTTGGAATAATGTCGGTAGCAATAAGTAACTGGTTCCTTAAGGATGGATCTCTTTTCAAGACTCCTTAATGATTCAACAAATTAATAGAAATTTAGTTAAACTATTTTCTTACTGTATCATTCGATCTCTGTAAAAAGACAAAATCTACATTTAAAGTGCTTTCAGTTGTCAAAAAGTTTGCAGTGTCAAGTAAAGCGAGGGTTTAGCAGTTCCCGCCCCCAATTTCCCCTGATGGCAAACACCTCCGAGTGGAGTCTTTAAATTTGGCACAAAGCAGAGCAGCCAACGATGAAGCCTCAGGTGCAGGGGCTTTGTACTATTTTTGACACAAACACTCAAGGTTCCTTTATTAGACACTCAGACAGTACCGAGGCTCTGTTCATTACCCCAAACATCTGAAACATTCACAGTGGTTATTTTCACATTCCTGCTAAGAGGAAAGTCAAAGGAATGACAAAGCGAAATGCAAACATTCCTAATTGCAGATTATTTTCTGTCCATCACAAATTTCCCTTGTCTTATTTTCTTATTTTACTCAGAATGAGGCTTGGTGTGCAAACTATCTCTGGGTTTTCGCAGGTTAGCTATGTTTTACTGGAAAAGGGGACCCTTCCAGGACTCGCCTCATCTGAGTCAGGGGTCAAATTCTGTGCAGAACCAAACGCCTTCTTGACCAGATGCTTGCGTGGTTTTGCACTCAGCTGTATGGATGATGCTTTACGCAGGTGAAACTGCAGAGATAAGAGTCACATTCATCTTGTACAACTGAATTAACTGTGATTCATGTAAAGCAGCTGAATGGCTGCCCCTACATCTACATCCTCTGCAAAAGGAAAGTCTGGCACCATCTAGTGGTGACTTTAAAAAATGCATGCTCGTAAATAACATTCGTTGCATATCTGTAGTTTAAATGTGGAAATTAAATGTGTTGTAGCAATAAAAACCTAATAAAAAGATGAAAACTCATAAAATGGGTTTAACAAACCTTTGTTGTATTTCCCATCCTGACTGTGTTGTTGATGTTCTGGTTCTGCGCTGGTCTGCCACCATTTCTTCTAGCCTTTATTCCAAGAAAAGAAAAGCATTACAAAGTAAACTTTACTTAGACTTATAATTCTGTAAAAAAATAAAGGAGTAACCTATGCTTGCTCTTTCTAATCCTTTTAATTCCTTTTAATCCGAATATATTGCAAAAATAAAAGCAGAATTTCAAAAGCATCCCTCATTACATTCACTTTTGGGGCATTTCAACCGATCACAAATAAACAGAATCCAATGCAAGTTTCAAAGAAGACAGAAAACATTTATCATTAGGGTTAATAACTTTCATTTATAATTTTCAAAAGCCCGAAATACTTTGTTCTGCTGCAGAGGCTAAATTATAGGCTAAAACGTAGTTCGCAATAAATTATAATAATAATATACAATACATGTAATGTTTTTGTAGACTTGACGGTAAAGCATTTGTGCTACAGTCTTAAGTATAACATATTAACCAATAAAGAAAGACGCAGACATGTATGGTAGCACCTGTGCAGTGGATGTGGTAGGTATGCACCGGTTGATGCCTCTTTCAGCACAGGGCTCAGCATGGCTCCCATGGTTGCTGTGTTTCTCATCTGATAGGGCTAAGGAGGCCAAGGATGGCTCCAGGGTGACCTCAGGAGAGGTGAGGGCAGAGACCTCAGTTGTCTGTTTCCCTGCTGTGGACCATCATAAACACCTACATTAAGCATCTGGGTGTGTTTTTTTCCTTTCCTTTCCTTACTCTCTCCTTCTCTTCTTTATATTCTTACATTACAGTAAATTAATGTTTATGCAACAGTATGCCAACGTCAGGGCCAAAGTTCAATTACTGGGAACAGCAAAGCAAATAAAAGATAACCTGATTTTCAAGGTTAAGGATGAGACCAGTGATAAAAGCTTCATTTTGCACCTCCAGCAGTGATTTAGTGTGAAATGTGAAGTGTCTTGGATCAATACAGTGTTGAAAAGCCCTCATCTTTTCTAATGCATGTTTTGTATCTTTCTGACAGGCTCTGTTGTCTTTCTTTCACATATCTGTACATTCACTTTTATTTGTTTTCAAGATTTGTTTTTTACTCACACATTAAGCTTGTTCAGAACTTAAAAATAAATACATTAATCATACTGAAATAACCAGTGTTTACTTCTGAAAGATATACTCAAAGTCCTATGAGCAAAGAAACTTGAGAGTACCTCTTCTGAAAAGTTTGATCCATTTTATGACAAAAAAATATGGATCCATATTTAAACAAGACATTTTTAGTAGCTGTTATACAACACTTTTTGGAGTCAAGACAATAGTATTCATACAAACTTTTTAACTTGTATATGTATTTCTTTTTACAAATGGTTATTGAGAACCGTCAAAAGTTGTGTAATGATTCAAGCCAGATTGAAAGTCAGATAAAATGAATGTTTATCATTGAATAATAATCCATTTGTTGCCAAGTCACTTTCTGGACTTGACTTAAGTTGACTTTTTCTCACCCTCTTCCTCTTCCAAGCAGCTCCCCATCATCTCCACAATGTTGTTTGGACCAGAAGGAACTGTTGTATCACCCTGTAATGTACAATATAATGTGACAACAAGTGACTTCTCTTTATGTTTGTTAGTACAGGTGAAGTAAAGAGCGCTTTACTCGAAACCAAGAGCTGCCCAGCAGATCAGAAGGTGACATGCGGAAGACAGGCTCCACCTTCAGGAGGTTAGTCAGTATGTACTTTGCTGTTGAGACAGGTTCCAGACAAAACAGTCACAATCAAATTACCCTACTAAAACTGCATTAACAACACCGGTATTGATAAGGAGACTAAAGAATCACCTGCATCACTTATGGGGGTCCAAATGGATTGGGAAAATATAAGATTTCTGCTCTCAATCTTCTTGAGAAGGTTCTCTCTTGTTTTGGAAACAAATGGAGGTTCTCCACACAACCTGTGAACACATACTTCAGACATGTTTGTGCTTAATGCAAATATTTGTAATTATTTAAGTACTTACAGCATAAACATGATGACTCCTATGCTCCATGCATCACACCATTGACTATAATCATTTCCCCTCAACACTTCAGGTGCTGGAAATGACACATGAAAATTGAAAGCTTATTGTAGACCCATATATGAAACAAAGTCAGCAAAGTATTTTTCCTTCACATATTTATTGTCTAAAGATAAAGTAGATTGAGATTGTCTTGTCATGTGCAAACTGTATGCTTAGGGTAAAAAAAGTCTTGAATGTGCTTCCTCTAATGTAGGGTTAGATTATATGCCTAAGAGGTCAATTTGGTCACTAAGGTAACAGTGTAATATGGAAAATGTTGTTGACGTACCCATGTAGATGAGTGTCCCACAGGTTTCGCTCATCATCCTCTCAATCCCCATACCTTTTTTTTTAATCGATAATCCAAAGTCTGCCACCTAAATTAAAATGTAAATCAAAGAGACAGATCTGTTCTGGAGTTTATAGTCTGCTGAAACTTCAAGCTAACATGAAAACATAGAAAGTTTTAGGATTCACTGGATTATTTATTTGTGAAAGACTGTCTAAGGTGCTGTGAAGACACATTTTTGAAACAATTACACAGTAAGAATGAAAACAACCCGAGTAACAGTAGAATTAATGTAATATTTTTGTTTCTGTTTCAGTTTACGGACAATGACATACAAGATAATGCAACAGTCAGTGATCATTTAGAAATGTGTGAAAACTTTCTTTTTGCAAAATTGCAGCAAGAAAATGACAGAAACAAAAACTAAAATCCCTTAGAAAACAATGAGATTGTTAGAATAGCACAGATCCGAACACAGAAACAGTGAGGAGTGTGTTCTTAATTTACCTTGATATCCATCTCGCCGTTATCCTCATTGATAGGATTTTTCAGGAGAATGTTCTCAAGTTTCAAGTCTCTGTGCACAATGTCTGCAAAGAGAAAGACTGGGACTGAGGAAAAAGGTTTTTACACAAAATGTTTGATCTCAACGTTTACAAAATTCAGATTTAATCCTAATCCTGAGTGGTCATTTTTATTCATATTAATAACAATTTAGTAATAAAAAAGTGTTTTTTTAATAGAAAAAGTTAACTTTCTCTGTCCAACATGCAAACATCTTCCTGTGTTCTGTAATAATAAAGAAAAAAACACAAGCCAAAAAATGTTAAATATTATTTAAGGTTCTTTTAAGAACAATTTTTGCGGTTGTGAAATATGAAATGCAGGAATTATCTCAATGTTTGAAAGCTAACTTGCTCCAACTCATAAAAAAGCCACAAGTAAAGTCAACAATTCACTCCTTAAGTAAAAGAAAAAGTTATTTAGAAACCAAAAGAGATGGATAGTTTTACCCTGAGAGGACTCTGCCTCTTCTGTGTTCTGAATATTCTGACTGTCCCACACTTCTTTTAGAGTTGTTTTTAAATGGGAAAAGAATCAGACTAACAGAGAAGCCGTGAGAGGTGACCAAGCGGCCATACCTGATAGTGTTTACGCAAATACCCTGTGTTTCTTCAAAAATAAACAACCATTCAATTTAATATTACCTGAACTAAGCAGCTGGGCTAAGCAGAAAGGCAGCAAAGAATTGTGGGATCAGAAATATTCCATCAACATTCCCTCATTTAAGAATATTGTGGTAAAAGACACTGAATAGATTTTGTTGGAAAAATGTGACAATGTTGAACAGTCTTGTGTAAAACTGTAAAACAACATTACTTCTCATATGAAGGTAAGTAACAGCGTCAGCCAAACAGTATATTATTTTTCTAGTTTCATCCTCAGTGAAGAACTTTTTCTGCTGCAGCAGCTGCTTCAGGTCACCTCCTTCACACAGCTCAGTGACCAAATACATCATCTAAAAACAACAGGGAAAATACTGTTAGTCGATGTGCTCATTAGTATATATCCCAAGGATCTTAACAGGAGGAGATCTTGATTTTGTTACATGCTAAACAAACACTCCCATGAGTTACCTAATTACTGGTATTTTCTAAAGGAACAACAATTCTTACCTTCGCTGTACTGTAGATCGCCTCAAGTCGAATGATATGTGGATGATTTACTTGTCTGAGTATGTCTATTTCGTTATCCAACATCTCCACCTTCGGACTGCCTGGCTGTTGTTACAGAAAGTTAAACAAAGCTTTTCTTTTTTCATTTCTTAACTTGTCTTTTCACCACACAAACATACTGGCTTCCAAGTGGAATCAGAAATGTCCTCACCATGGGTCTGCAAACCATTTTAATAGCCCATTTTGACTGTGTCTTAATCTGGGTGGTTTCATAAACAGCTCCAAAGGTACCGTGACCCAGTTGTCTTCCAATCTCATAAATGTCCTTACAGGAATTTTTAAAAAAAGAAAGAAAGTATTAAATAATCTGATATATTTTCATGATTCAGCAGTTATTTTTCAAAAATATCACATGCTAGCATCAAATCATTTTACTCAAGTACACTTAAAAAAAGATACAAATCTTATTATAAGCTCTCTGAAGAAGTCAATAACTGTTTAGGTGTCCAGAACAGAAGATCACCTTTTTCGTCACCTAATAAATGATTAAGTTGCTCCTGCAGTTTCTTTTTTAGTCTGGTGTCTAATTAACATGACTGTTTAATGTGAGCATGTAAGCCTGAACACAAGAAGACAGACATGCAGAACCCGATCTGGTGTGAGGGCTTCAAAAATCATCAGTGGGACTTCAGCTGGGCAGACAGAAACTTTGCATACCCTGATGTCTTCATTATCTTTTAGACGTGTGATCGGCACGTGCCTGTCCAGCTCAGTGGGGCTGCTCCGTCCAAATCCCTGAAGCATGACGAGTGTCTTTACGACTGGAATTTCCCCGTGTCACCTGCACATACATGCACAGTAAACATCCATCTTTCTAATAACAGTGGGAGCACATTGATGTATAGATTACCCTGGTTCTTCTGGGTTTTTTTTTACAGCTATTATTTTAATAAAACAAACCTAACTGTGTTTTAAATAAGGTATTCAACATAAAGATATACTGAAAAGTTTTTCAAAATTCCTAAATAACACAATATTTTGATCCATAGATTTTTTTTCAGAAAATAATTTGTATGAAAATTATCAATAAGGAAAATACCGCAAAGAAGATGGAGGTAGAGATGGAATCAATCAATCAATCTTTATTTGTAAAGCACTTTTTATATAAACATATGGGAAGTAAAACTTCCCATAATGAACATACATAGAAGAAGAAGATGCAGTTATCAACATATAATACTTCGTCTAGTTAAATAAAAAAAAATTGAATATTTCAAAAGATAAGTGAAGATAAATCAGAAAGACATATCCAAACTTTATAAAAGCAACATATTCTGTAAACAACAAAAACTTACAAGGCCCATTCAAAAATATTTTTATAATAACGTCACTGTTTAATGGTTTTTATTCTGTGTTTATTTCAGACATATTTCAACAAAGTGACTTTTAACTAATTTATTACTGCTTTAGACATGTTAGAGTATGCTTCAAAAGGGATTGATGGCCGACCAGAACACGCTCGGCCGTTTTATTTCTCCCATTATAACTTTTTTCTGTCACACAATTATAACCAAACGGTGATTGAGCTCTCATTCATTTTAAGCACAATTTAGCCAGCTTGAAAAACAGTCTCTGTAGCCAAATTAAATGTAAAGCAATTATCAAATGATGACTGGGAGCGATGAAGTGAATCCACCACACGCATAGCAATTAATTATTAACAAGGAAGCGGTGTCTTTAACCTCTTCACTCTGATGCATTATTTTAGCCCTGACAGGTCTCTCATAACAGGCCTGTCTTCTCCATTATCTTGTGTCCGCTTTTCAATCAAAACGATTGTGACAGCCTCTGGAAATTCCAATCATCTCAATCAGAGCTCATTTGTGGAAGACAGAAGCATGTGATGGGTGTATCACAGAGGAGGCAGGAGGAGCAACTTGACTGTTTCAGATGTCTGCGTTCAGACAAAGAGACTTGGTCTTTACCCTCCGATCTCTGACGCATAGGAAATGTGATCCTCAGGTCAGGTTAGGGTGAAAAGTTTAGTCTTAAAGAAAGCGTCAGTCATTATCAAAAGTATTTTTCTGTCATTTTTTTGATCTCTTTATTATGAGTCTGCAGCTTAAAGTGAAAAAAATGCAAACAGATTTTTGCTGTCCTCTCTTATAAAAAATCTAAATGATTTCAAATAACATCACAAGCAACCAAAAACTAAGATCACAGTTAAAACTGTTCAACAAAATACAATAGAATTGTATATAGAGTGAATATATATTAATTTAGAACACTGTTTTTTTTCTATTGCCAAGTTGCTGGCAACATATTAGACTTTTTCTACCAGAGCACTTTCTAAACTTTTCATTCCGTTTTCATTTTATTTTCAGACACCTGTGAATAACTAAAAATACTTTAAATAAAATCCCAGCAGGACCGAGTCTAGGGGGCTTGTGTTCTTTTATCTTGACCTAATTAAATCAAAAAGTGTGCAGCTAAATTATGTGGAAAGGCTTTTTTTGTATTTTTTGTTTCAACTTCATTTCCGCATAGAGAATTGACCAAAGTATAAACAAGGAACTAGGTCGAATTAAGAAAAATCTTCACATATAGCACATATAACAGTAAGAGTGGCAAATTATGATCATTTTTTGTTTTTCTGGAAACACAAAAGAACACAAATGGCACTACAAGGGAAGACACAGGAATAGGTCCACCTTTTTAACACAGTCTCTAGTTTCAGCAGAAAGTAATTAGAGCAGAGAGTTCATCACGGGTCAGCTCCACAGTTGCTTCACTTCTCCATCATTTCTGTCAGGCGGAATGTTAGCTTTTTACTACATAATTAATAAACATACAGAGAACATAAAGCCTGGGAATGTCAGAGTTTATTTTTTAAACAAAAAGAAATGGTTTTGAAAGCAAGACAGATGACTGATCCTTTGTGCCTGCTATGAGCCTCAAACCTGTTTGTAATTCATTAGCTTGAGCAGGTAACGAGTATTTACTCTGTCTGCCAGCCTCAGTGTGTCGATAAGACTGCAATAGCAGCGCTAAACTCCCCCTGAAGCTGAATTCAGGTCAAACATCAGATTTTTGCACTCAAGGTGTAACTGCTCACTCAACCCCACCCACAACTCCTCCAAAACATTAGCTTGAGAGATATACAGTTTAAAATATATCAGCGAGCAATACTAATCATGCTTTTCTGAACGACTGGACATTGATGCAGGTTTGGCCTCCGTTATGGATCATTTTTACAGAAATCTCTTAAACTACAGAAACCTGCAAATAATAACGTGAGCTTAATGCACAAAACTCTTTTACCTTACAAGCAACTTTCAGAACGCACAGTACCCAAGGGGTTTAGTCTTTGTCTAAGGACGCAATCACATGACTGCTTCTGAGGTCAGGAATCAAACCAACAATTTTCTAATAAAACCTTCACCTTCTGCGCTTTTGTCAACCCATAAACAGGTTTTAAAACTGACCTGAAAAACATCCTACAAACAGGTAACAAAATAAAAAATGACTGCAAGTCCTGCCTCACATCCTCACTACATTCCTGGAATCTTAGTTTACTTCAATTGTATTGGTTGTAGTTACATTCTGGGACAGTGGTTGTTTTTTTTTTTTTCTCCAAAGAAACTTACAGTTTTCTTACAATTGGGGCCAATGTGGAGTCAACTGGCCTTCTACACGACAACTATAAAGTTGGATAAAGGGAGCTGAACCCTTCATCAACCCACAGACTGTCTCCCAAGGATCCTGTTTTTTTGACCTGAAGACTTTGCTGTTCAGGTTTAATTTCCCTGATGGGAAGATGAAATGGATCGTATTATTTTCACACTTGTAGTTGGGATAAAGCTAAATATGATTATTATGATCAGTAGGCAGTGGCTTCAAAACATCTGAGCGACAGTAATCCATTACAAAAAAAAAGAAAAACATTTTCAAACCCTTCTTGATCGGCATGTTTGTTACTTGTAGAAACATTTCCATCATTTAATTTATATGCAACCATTTATAGGGTTGCAACATGACCCTTAAGTCACTTTTTTCCAAACACAACTAACTTCTCTGTATATCTGAGCAACTGAATGTCAGATTTCTGGCTTTAAAACAGCTGTACACAAATTAACTCCCAAATCACTGTGGCTACATTTATATCTTACATGTATATAAATAAGACACTATGGCTAAAACATGCCAAAGACACAGTATGCTGTTTCCTAATACCGATATGCTAGTACATTTTATTTTTGTTGTTTGTGGTTTTTTTTTGGCTTTATTTTCTTTTGTTTTTTCACCATCTGCTGAAATGTTGTGTTTTGCTCTCCGGGGCAAACTTGACTGTGCTTTAAATAAAAGATACCACACAGTAGGACCTGTACAACATCTGAAACTTAAAAAGACTAAACAGAAATAAACTATAAAGTGAACATATTTCCGACTTGGCCACAACATCAAAATAATTCACATTTCAATTATTGCTCAGGGCCGTTGGAAGTTTTCTTCCTTTAATTGCATAAGCTTTAGACTAAATTATGCTCAGAATCCATAACATTGCCTCCAGCTCTAACAGGCAGCTGCTGAAATATATCCTGAAAATCAAGCAAAAGCAAAATCTGACTGCAATTAAAATGCACACTGTTATCTGTATTACTTGAGCTTACAATAATATATTTAACTCATGTGAAACTTCATCATTTATTGACAGCTTGGCTTTGATGACAAATGATAAACTTCAAAGTACTAATGAAGCATGGAATTACATTACCTGATGAGGCAAGAAATTGCATGTTTAGAATGCAAATATCCCATTTACCTCAAGAAGCTACGAAGTGAATCCTAATTGTATGGAGTGTGATTATGAAAAGCTTGTGGCATAAAAGCAAGAGCGAAAACAATCCGTAAAAATAACACACCTAGATGAAGTCATTAACGTTGACAACAGACTCACTAAAAATCTATCTATTTTACCTGACAGCTGATGGTCTTCGTGACTGACAAAAAGGGATTGAAACTTAAAGAGTCATTTTTCAGATATAAAAACGCAATGGCATAAATTTATAAAGCGTGTTATACAGATGCAGAATGGCATTAAGTTGTAAATCATTTCCCAGCATTGCATCCCAGGTGAAACAGAAAGATGTTAGTTGTAATGATAGTTCTAAGATTTTATTTTTTGCCATTACTTCATTCTGTGTTGGAATCCTAATCTGCTGCATGCTACTTTATTTTTCTGCAGGAAAAAAAAAATGTCAACCACCACAAGAAGTTCAAGCTTAAAAAGAACGCAGATGCCAAAGGGTTAAGTGTTATCCCAAGTGCTGCAAACAAGCAATGCATGTTGTTTCCCTCTAAACAAACCATTTAAATGCAACACCAATTTCTTTCTCTGCGTTTTTTTCTAGTGGTCATGTTTGATAAGTGTCTATTGGTAAGAAAAAAATGTTTTGCCATGAGGAAGCAAAAGATCAAATTCTGCCATTTGCTTAGGGCACTCCACATGTTGCTAGGAGATAAGGGCCAAAAAATTCAAATTTTCTCATTGGTTTAATCCTGGTTAAGGCTAATCTCTGTCCTTGCTGGGCTCAGCCTTGAGAAGCGAGGAGAAGAGACATCTAAAAAAAATGTAGGCCAGTGCAGAAACAAGAGCAAATCAAATGCTCTCAGTGGTATCCAGAAAGAAACATAAGTCACACACCGAAAAAGGCCCACACCAATGGTAAATGGTGTGTACTTGTATAGTGCTTTTCTATCTTCCTTGAAGGCCCAACATGCTTTTACAGTCACAGTCCCATTCACACACACATTCACACACTGATGGTGGCTCTGCAGCAACCTTCCACCAGGGGCAATGTGTGTTCAGAGTCCTGCCTAAGGATACTTTGACATGGGCAGGCTAGGCAGGAATCGAACCTTCAATTTTCTGTTCAGGGGTTGACTGCCCTTCCGCTGCACAACGGCAGCTCCAATGGCAACATATGATACAGATTTGAAACTTTTCTTCTCATTACCAACCAAAACGTTTCAGCAAAAATGTGCCCACGCTTTAAAGACACAGGCATTTCCTTAAATCAGGGGTCTGCATCTTTTAACACTTAAAAAACAATTTCTTCAAAACCCGAAAGTCTTACTTCAATTTAAAAAAAAAAAAAAAACTTTATTTTTTATGGCCTGTCAGCCATTCATTTACAAAATATAGCTTTTAAATATTACAATAATTGAATTAAAACAGTTATGCGTTTTTTATATTTATTCATTTGAACTTATTCTACTTTTGAATGCAGCCAATGCAAGTTCCTTTCAAAATAAAGTACAAGTTCCTCCTGCTGAGCGACAAATTTAAGAAAGACTAGTCAAGTAGGGCAATTTCTATCGTTATGAGTTTGGTTGACTTTTCTTGTTTTACTATCAATTATAAATGTGATAATATTGGTGTAGAATACTTTTTTGTTTTTTACATAATGCAAGAGTTATACGAATAAAACAAAAGTAAACCACTCTGAAAGTAATTTAAATATTTTACCATCATTTTTTGTTATGTTAAAAATCTAAACATAAATGACAAAACTTAACTACAAAAAAATAACCAAAACTACTAAACTGTTTTTTTATTCAATGTGTTGGCATTTTCTTCAAAACCAAATGTCTTAAATGAACTTGTTTCCCGTTAACGTTAAATAAAAACATGCTGCTATTTTACATCATTGTTGGTGTTTTCTGAGCACGAGCTTTCACATTTTGCTAATAAGCTAACTCAAAAAACAACTTCAACTAGTAAAAATGTGTCAATTAACGTGTTTAACTACAGCAAATTCCCTAGATATGTCACTGATCATACCAATGAGTGTCTTGACTATATTTGTGATGCCTGACAACATAAAAAAAAAGTGTTAAAGGTACTACTAAAATTCAGCGTTTCCAGTGGTTGTCATGGTAACGAACCGTCTATTTCATAAATGTTTGTTTTGTGAGAGACTCAAAGTAAAACAATATGTGGAACAAGCACAATGTACTTGGTACCATGAGACTGTTAAATAAGATAGTAAAAGTTTCTTACCTCTCAAATAAGACGATTTTCATTGGCTTCTTTGATCAAGCAAATAAAGAGTTCAGAGCGGTACGTACGGAAAGCGAAGAGGGACACGCCTTCTGTAAATGAATGCGGCTGCTCAACTGAAAAGAAGGGTTGACCTGAGGTCCTTGGAGTCGTTGACCAAGCCAAAGCTTTCGTTAGGTTTTTCCGCTTCCTGACTCCAACATTGCAACGGTACATGTTATGGGGGGATTTTTGGCTCAACTCATTTTCCAAGGTGTCTGTCTCCATCTGGTGGACAAAATCTATCACAGGTGGCGTTCAGGGAAAATAAGCCAACTAATACTTAAAAAACAACATATTTTTATAGATGTTTCGTTAATATGTAGTCATTGGTTCCCAGTGCTCTTTTCTACTTTGTTTTTGTTTGTTTGTTTGTTTGTTTGTTTGTTTGTTTTAACAAAAACTACACATCATCTTATTTTAGCAGCTTGTGGGTTTAAAATCTTACTTCTATTCTCAATAATAGAATTAAAGATAGATCATTTGTTTCTTTGTTTGTTTTTTAATCCTTATTTCAGTTTATTTCAAAATCCTTGTCAAATGTATCTTCTTAGAACTATTAGTGGTGGTCACAACTGAGAAAAAAAACATTCTTTGTTAATTTTTAATCTCAAGAATCCAAAGAACCTGACCTTTCTTAGTTAAAAATCAACCTTTAAAAAAGACAATTTAGTTGGTGACACCAATTGCTTTTACATGTGCCATTTGGACCCAGCTTTTAATCGAATTCAGGAACTTATTTCGTTACTAGAATTTCTAGCCAAGAAGTCATAAACAACTTTCAATTTAAGGGATATGTTACCTAGCATTTTAACACCTTGGTACTCAAAATTCATGCCATATGACATAATTTTTGCCTTGAAAGATTTAAAAATATAAAATACTATTGTCAATTAATTTTTTAAATATTAAAATGTGCCTATAATATTCTGAATTCTGATTCTGAATACTTGTCCTAACTTGCTGTGTCAGTTGTTTATATTAAGAAAAAGCCAACTGTAGTCTGAAACATTTCACTACGGCATATTTTTTATCAGTCCTCAGGAAGAATGTTTTTATTTCTTCCTTTTGCCTAAAACGCTTGACCCACGTCACATTATCTTGGCCATGGACTCAGCCTCATCAAGGCATAAGTTACAAGTAGAGTCTGTAAGGTAGTCAGATATGGGACAGGAGAGATTTGAGAAGCTGGAAATCTCTGTGTGATCCTCAAGTAAACTGAAGCTCCCCACAGTTTACTGAATATGTTCCTCCCCATTTAGACTTTAATGGGTTGAACTTCCACCAGTTTGCCATGGATAAACTGTGATAGGAGCCACAGCAAGCAAACTAAAACATAATTACAATTGTTTAAGTGTGCTCTTAGACAAATTAATAGTTTTTCCCTGTTTTGTTACAGGTAACAAGCAGCAGGTCCACCTTTAAAGTAAAATCCAAGTGTGGATTTACAAATAGCAAAAATCTAGGATATTGTTTCAGTTTTTTCTTTGAAAAGGTTTAAGCACGCATTTGCACAGTATTTCAAAATAAAATAATCGTTTTTCTTTTTATCAGTACCAAAAGAGCCTTTCTTAAGAATAAGGCTCATTAGATCATGACAGTAAATATTTCAGCTCATCTTCATCTTGGCTCTAACAACCGTGGAGGCAATTTTTACTGTTTTCTCTCAAGGGTCTTTAATTTTGCTGCAGGTTGTTGTTGGGATGTAGGAAGTGCTGCGGGTCATTCATGTCACTTTTTAAATACTTCTAGATGGTATGCTGTTGTTGCTGTTGGTAAAACCTTTTGCTTTTATTGAAAATGCAAACATCAAAATCAAAATTGTCATATACATATATATATATTAAACAAAAGCACAATTTCAACAAAAAAGCAAAAAAGCCACCAAAAACTTAAGTTAATTATGGTACAGTAGTTCATTTTAATTTGTTAAATTAAAGTTAAACAGATGAAGTAAATTAATTCATGTTTCCCTCTTTTTTTGAGTTCAGATCATTATTAAATAATATTTTTTAAATGTTAAAAATGTAAACGTGACATATATAAAAGTATTCATGATATTTGCAATAAGTTTGATCAAAAATCTGTATTATTATCTTTTTATTGTTATATGCATAACAAATGTCTACATTTCATATAATAAACTTTTCTAAAATAAAAGCGGATTAGAATGATGCACTGACAACTTTGCACATAAAACAATAAAAATAAGTAATTCCCCAGAATCTTTCTTTATGACTAGAGTGTAAAACCCATTGACTTGATAACGCACAACTCAAAAAGAGGGGAGCTGAGATGTAATACAGCTTGAAAATAGACAAAAGTAATAAAATACCAGCAGTCTTTTGAATACGTAACATATTTGGTCATTTCAGTCGTGCGGACATTCATTGTTGTTCTGTCCCATTATTTTCTGACTACGTCTGCTGACTGAATAATTTACATATGAAGGAGTCCCTCTGACCAATTAATTGAATAAAAGTATAATACATGCATCCAAAGTTCTCATTAACCCAATCATTATCTTAGGTAAGTGTTTATTACACCCTAACACACAAAAAGAGACTCGTTCATTTTGATTTTTGTTTGAAACGTGTTTAAGACACAGTTCCTGTCTCCAGACAGACACATTAAATGTAGTTTATGTAAGGTTAATGACTTGAATTTTACTCTTACCTTTAACTCTTTGAAGCTGTGAAAATGGCTAATGTGCAGTAAAGGTCTTTTAAAGACATTAGTCTGTTTTATTGTGGTTGGAGGCAGGAGCCAGCTGTGTCCCTGAGGCCGCACAGTTAAATGATATCACGTCTGAGCTGAAAAGTCCCGAGAGCTAAATTTCTTTCATGATTTTCAGACATCTTAGGTTAAAACAACAAAAAAACAACAAAAAAAACAGGCAGAGGTAAGGAAGGCAAACAAAGAACTGGTGACAATTTATTAGGATGAATGTCCAAACTTTTCAGAAATATCAAGCAATGGTATAATACATATATCTATACATATATATATAAAAAATGCTTTTAGAAAAAAAAGTATTTTTAACTTAAATTCATCTTTTATGTTTTTGCAGATATCCAACAAATGTAAAATAACAAGAAAATACAGTAAAGGCTTTACTGAAAATAGTACAAAACATCAAAAGTTTTCTTTTTTTTCATGAAACACGGCACATGTCTTTTTCTGTCTCTTATTAAAAGATTCCCCAAACACATGTTTAGCAATTTCAAAATCTTTTTCCCAAATGCAAAACTGCAAAGAATTGGAGGAAAGTAGAGTACTTTCATTAAACGGAAGGTAAATTGTACAAATATTGTTTTTTCTTCATTTCCCTCAAAATCAAAATTGAATAATGTTTTCTTGAATAAGAAAATGCAACATTTCACTTAAACATTACTGCTTTAATTCATCTCAACTACAAAGCGAGTGCTGCTTTCTGCGCAGAAGACCTATAAAATAAGTGTTGTGAGTAATAGCTACATGCTGTTATTGTTAAAATCCTGTTACAATAATGACTAACTGAAATTAGAGGGCATTTATTTCCTTGGCCTATCTTGATTCCTTAGTTGTAAGAAAAAACGAGCCAAACAATTGTGTGCTACATATAATATTAAGCTTTGCTTTCCTTCAACAGTATAGCTCTACCTATAGCATATAGATATATAGCTATGGATACCTATAGCTATAGGAATCCTTCAAAATGTCCAAAACTACATAAAACAAATAATATTCATTGTTTAAGCCTGAGGCATCATACTATTAGAAGAGTAAAATACTTGCTGATCCATGAATATGTTCTATTATTCATCCAGATTGATAAAAAGTTGATGTAAAAGTTGCATTTCTTTATGTTTGTTCTGGTAAGGATGGAACATTTTACGCTAATACTTTTGGTGTGGTGGGATTTTACCAGTTCTTACAGCATTAAGTGTAACGGATACAAAAGACAAACTGGACATGTTAGGAAGGTAGCTATTATCTTGTTGTGCATTAATCTATGTGCTAAGTCAACAAGACACGTTAAGCAGAACGAAATTCTGTAAAGTATTGATTGAAAAACACACAGAAAATAGTACAAACAGTACAGTCTAATTAGCAATACATTCCCTTTAAAAAAACACTTATTTTAGATGCAAGAACACCATCCTACAGCATCCTGTGCACGATATTCCTGCTAAGGGTTGTTCCATAGGTTTCTTTGAGAGTATCTAGAATAGTGAGCAGTGCAGAGCATTAAGAGCAAAGAATCAACAGCTAAAATGTTATACAATGAAGCATCCACAACCAAATTTCCAGCCAACTTTCATATGTTTTATAGCTATAAGAGCAATATGACAGTCAGGAAAATACATCATAGTAATGTGTAGCATATAGTATGCAACCTGAATCCATTTATACACTGTTCCTTTGATCAGCTGTTCCTGCACCTGTTTGTAACTCAGATACTTTAAGAGGGTTGAGATGGGTGTCCACAAAGGGCCACACACAGACAAACACTCTCATCCAGGGGGCGGCCATGGTGCAGCGGTAGTGGTAGTGTTCGATTCCCGCCTTGCCTGCCCATGTGTCAAAGTGACCTTGGGCAAGGCACTAAACCTCAAATTGCCTCTGGTGGAAGGTTGGCGCCAGTGTTTTTAGAGCAGAGCTGGCATCAAGTGTGAATGTGTGTGTGAATGGGTGTATGGGACTGTGACTGTCAAGCGCTTTGAGCCTTCAAGGAAAGTAGAAAAGCGCTATACAAGTATACGCCATTTACCATCCAGATCCCCATCTTATGCCGATTTCCAGTCAGCAGTTAAACTAACTAGAGCTGCTGGTCTGCAGAAATGAAGAAGGGCATGCAAAACACAAAATCCTAACTGAGATATAAACAGAAGCACGTCTGCCATTAGCCTAAACACTACACCACCCCTGTTGCCTTTGGTAACATAGTCGTCATACCACGGACTGGCAAATCCGACAGTCTAATGCAGACTAAAAGCCCCCCTTTGATTCCAGTCACCTCTGGTTAGAAGTAATGACGCTTTGACTTAAGGGACTGCCTCCTCTTCCTCTTTCTGTGGCACTCCCTCCTCTCTGGCCAGGGAAAGCCGCACTCAGCAGTCCTGCAGGCCTCATCGTACTCATCGCTGTCGGAGTCTGCCTCTGCCACCGGGAATGCTCTGTCTGGGAAAACCTCCTTCAGCTTTGAGGTGAAGAACAGTTCCAAGCTGCGGCCTGCTTGAGCTACTTCAGAGTCAGGCTGTTGTCAGAGAAAATTAAAAAAAAAGAAAAAAAAAAAAGATCAATACTGATCGGTGCTCACTGACATCGACAATGAAACTGCCGTCAAAGTAAAACAAGCCCTCACTTACGTAATTGAACTTAGCACAGTTACGGAACATGAGATAGACGTCAGCCACAAACTGATCCGGGGAGATGTAATGTACAGGACTCCCTTTACCGAGTCTGGCTCGTATCACAGACAGATCCATTGGCCTTTTGATGATCTGATAATAATGGCGTGCCTACATGACACAGCAGTGACATTTGACATCTTAAAAATACATTTTAACAGATCCGGTGTTATAATATAAGACATTTTTCAATATTTTCATGACACAAAATGTAAAAATAAAACATAAAACACACATTTAATTACTTATTGTTTGGATCCACAAAGTTAGTTACTTAAAGTAAGTTTACATTTCCTTAACTGTCCAGCTTTGACAAAAGCTGATGTGATCTTGTTTTCTTTGAAGCCAGAGTGACATGCGGCTGATGGCTAATAGTTAGGCATAGTTTCTCTCTCTAAACATAACAGGTTCGCTTTATGTGTCTTCCTTTAAAAGGTGGTTGCTTGGATCATGTTTGAAGTAGGAATGCTCAGAATTCAGAAAAACAACATTTTTGTATTGTTCAGCCATGTTTAGTAGTGTTTTTCAGACATGAAATGACTAAAGTGTGGAGAATGCTGTCAGGATTCAGGCCTCATACGTGTCTGAACTCAGTTTCATGTGTTGCTGAAAATTAATTCCTCCCCTGTGGCTCTGAGGCACCTGTTTCACACCTCACTAAGTTTCATATAAAACCCCAAACCACGCTTCACTCATCACCAGTTCGTTCAGTATCAGAGCTCAGAACTGCATCATCAAAGACTAGTTTATATTTTACATGAGATTCCAAAGATATCTCTGCTTGTGCTTTTTTCCTGTTTTCTCAGGAGTTCCTCTCAATAATTCGTTGTCTGCCTTCTCCAGGAGTACAAGTAAAACCATTGTATTATTCTTAATGCAACTTAATTACATGGAAAGTCTCACAATGCAAAAACTGAATCCTATGAAAGTATAAAGACCCTTGTTTCAAGAAAGATTCTTTTGAAAGAAAAAATTAATCTTATCAAGTTTTTTCATAGCAAGATAACCTTACTTTAAGAAAACATATCTTGGTGACAAGAGGTTTTTTTTCGTAAAATAAGAATTCATAGTAATTCTATTTGTCATTCTGCCCACATGACCCGCTTCCAGATGAGCGGAGGAAAATGGATGGATAAGTATCACAAAAGAAGATTTGTTTGTTTGAGGATTTGTTTTCTTTTAGAAGCACAGGTTAAATATTGCATGGAATAGAAAGTGAACAGAGAAACTAATTCCTGTTTTTATTGTGTTAACATAGTATTAACTTGAGGAAAAATATCAATAAATACAAGATTTTTGGGACTGTTCAGACTAAAAAATTTGATGGCATGTTATGTTAAAATGATCCACTCAATTCTTATGAATATCAAACTTTGTTGAACTGTTTAGTTCTGATATTTTACTGCACAGCTTTGAACAAAAATTGGAAAAATCTGTGTGCATCTATGAACAAAAGCAGGGATCAAACAAAATAAACAGAGACAGAAGAGCAGCAGAAAAAAAAGGAATAATACTTGCTGACAAAAATGTGAATAGAAACAAAACATGGTTCGACTCCTTAAAAATCTCTCACAGATGAAAGTGCCTCACAACATTTTTGTGGCCCTAAGGATGTGCTTACACTGCTTTGATGAGGAGAACTGAATATGAAAGCGACTTTTTTAAAAAGCAAACATCCGTGGGGGAGCCTTGTAACCCCCAAACGCTGACAAATATAACAGCAATCAAAGTGTGTTTGTGTGCACAGAAAAAAGATGAAAATTCCTCAGGGCAGAGATGTCTGCCTGAACATACAGCGAGAAACAGGGTAAAAGTGGGTTGCTTTTCCCCGTTACTCTGCAATAATCACTCACAAGTGGACTGACGGGCTCATGGAACGGAGTGCTCAAAATGTTACTAAGGATCAGCAGGGTCAGCCGCTCACATTTCTGCAAAAAATAATAAAAATAACTTCAGAAATTTTAAGGAAGAGATAAAATTGGTTATCTTAATAGTTTTGGTGTTAATAACCTACTCTCTGATCACATGCAGAGAGTCCGTGCAGGGAATTTGCTCCAGAAACTCTTTCATTCTCACAGTTGTACTCCACCTCTGGCTGTATGGCATCTCTGCACAGGCTGCACACCCAGTCCCCTCTACATAAGATAAATATTCAGCAACAGGTTAGTGATTACTGCTGTCATGGGCATCAAAAGAGAAGCTGAGCAATGCTGAGAGAGTGGAAAGAGAAGTGAAAGAAGCTTACGAAGGGAAACTCAAAAGAGGTGGGAGATGACAGGTCAAGTGGAAGACTTTGGGACAGCGGTCACAGCACAGCAGCTCCCCTCCGATCAGACACACCGCACAGAAATCCTCATTCTCCATCTCTGCGCTGTCACGCTCAGACTGGACTTCCTCTGGGTCCCCGTGATTGCCAGGATTTGCAATGAGAAGGGGCCTCTGACCATGACAAATATGGAGCTTCTCTTCATCATCAGAGCGAAGCGGTTGTGGATCGTCAGTTGTGCCTTCAGTGTTTGATTCTACATCGAGCTCAGACTCCACAGATCCCTGAGAGTCCGCAGGCTGGTCTGAAACTGCATCGGAATCAGTGTAAGCCAGGAAGCTGGGACGGCATTCAGGCAGGGTGTCGGACTCTATATCAGCATCCTCCGATTCTTCTTCAGCATCCAGCCCTTGATTGTCCTCTGATCCTGCTTCCGCATCTGACTCTGGATCTGCTTCATATTCAAGGCTCAGCTCCGAATCTCCACACATCTCTCCTGCAGCTGATGATTTGCTCCCCGCCACGCAGTCAAGTTCTGCCTCTGATGAAGACTGTACATTTGGATCAAACTCCAATGATGCCTCTGAGTCCAGGCACTGATTTGGACGAACAGGAGAAGCAACAGCTTCTTCCGAGCCTGACCTGGGGTCAGAGTCTGAGTCTAAGTCGAGCACAGAGTCACTCAGTGGTTCATATTTAGAGCCAGTGGAAAGGGGAGTAGACGTTTTGTGAGACCCGAGTCTCTCTCTGCTGTTGTGGATGTCAGTGCTGATGGAGTTTGACTGTTTAGCTGTGAAGGAGCAGGTGGTCCTTATTCTAGGGCCTCCTGCTGCCTCCTGTGACAAGAAGAGAGCCGATATTTTTAGAAAAAGTGTATTTTTTTTTAAACAAAATGTACCATTTAAACAGCCAATGTAAAGCAAGAATCAGGCATACTGCCGACCTAGATTAATACAATGGCTCCAGGAGGAAATAGCTATGTTATGGATTAGGACATAAAGGTAATATGAGAAATTTCTTTCATGGTGACGCAGCACAGAATGATTTTGTCATTTTATTCCATGCAAGTTGTCAATATTAAAAGCTTAATTTTTAACCAATTTAGAGCCAATTCCTATTACCCTAAAAGACATTTAGATTTCTTTTGAATAATAGGAGAACGTGTATGAAAAGTTGCTATGATGGAAACTCCATGTGACATAAGATGAAAGAGAAATCATAAAAAACGTTTTAAAATGTAAAATATTGAATTCAAAAAGTAGTTCTGCTTTACTGCAAACCCAACATACCTCTATGACAGTTTCACACTTCTCCATCCCACTGGCAGGCAAAGGGTCGCTCTGTCTTCTCCCATGAGGTGGAAGCTGTGATACAAGTATCTTGAGGCGCTCTAGGCAAACCACTGGGACTCTGTTTTTGATGGAGTCTTTCGAAACATCTCTGTTATTGCAAAGAGAAAAAGAAAAGCACATGGTTAACAACTAGGATTTGCTGTTCTGGTTTACTCAAAGGGGTTCCCACCTGTGACTCGATACTCTGTGTTTGTCTTTGGCTCCATGATCAGAGTCTTTAATCACAAACGTCGTTTGATCTTGGAAGAAAAAAAGAAATGTATGAATACATTTAGATATTATAAGGATTAGAAAAGGCTTTTCATCACGATTCTTCTACCTGAAACCATCTTTTGAGACAGTGAGTGAGACTGAAGTTTGTCAGATAAGACCATGTCAGATGAAGATTCCTTGATGCCACAAAGGACGCCATCAGAGGATCTTCTCTGTCTGTGATCCGTGACATCATCCTGGCCACAAACATGACGTTAGCCAATTGCCAAACTTAAATACATGAAAAACAGTTAACACCTTTTAAAATATAACTTAAGATATTATGTCAATGCAAACTTGTAAACTGTAGAATTCCATGACCATTGAGCATCTTATTATATTCATATTATGGTATGTGTTGGAAAACTGCAGAACAGCATGTAAACAGATATTTGATTAGGAAAGTGTTGCTTTCCTCCTATTCCCTCAAGTTTGAATGTATTATTGTTATTGTTGTTATTTAAAGTGTGTTTCAGGCTTCCACATTCAAAACTCTTGCATTCATGTGTAGCTACGGCCTCTAACCGCTTTTGGACTCGTACACTACGTACAAAATCTGTGGCGACTGAACATGTTTTAAAAGTTAAACCGGGTTGAACTTTGATCAATTAGGGACACTGATTTGGTAGTATTGATGACGTCTCTTTAATTTAATTTAAAGACGTTCTCTTTAATTGCTAACCAGTTGATTTTATTGTTTCATATATCGGAATAGAGCTGTGAAAGAAAAAGCCTGGATCAAAATATTGCAAGATTCGACCTTTCACACCAAGCCTCCTCCAACTGTTGGCGGAGGACATGTGCTAGTAAACAGTAGAAAAATAAAAAGAAGCCCCTCTCTTCATGACCGGTTTGTCCAGAGCTTGACACCCATGTTTCTCTAGAATGATTACACTCATGGTTGTACTCTGATGGGGGGCTACCTTCCTTGCAGTTCCGGCAGTTTGACCACTGAAGCAACCTGTGGGCTGACCACGATGGGTGCTGGTAGATGGGGCCACCAGCTCTGTTGGTATGCTACGTGAGCGCCTCTTCCTCCAGGAGCCCTCTGAACTGAGGCCGGGCCTGCCGCCCTGCTCGTCAGACGCACACATGCGGACTGTCGCCGGCGCCTCCAGGGACGGCGATCTCTGTCAGAAACACAAACACACACAGGTGGCCGGGTCTCTAAGATGAATAAAATGCAAAGATGCTTCTGTTTGAGCTATTAACAACTGAAAGGGAAAGGTGTGTGTGTGTGGTAGATAAATGAACAAAAACGTCTCTCACAGCCAATTAGGAAAAAATTCAGACGACTCAATCCTTACAAATACACAGCATATATTAGTGCTATAGTACAAGCGATGAAAGGTTACTTTACTCCACACCAATTATCAAATGCAAATCCAGGATTAAGCTTTCTTTGTACTACCATCCCTCTCACTCACATTGCAGTTTAAAAACTGCACAAATCTTCAAGCACTTTCACTCCTTCTTCAACTGATCCAGCGAAAAAGGGCTGAGAAAGAAATGGCATGAGGACTTTGAATGTGCCCCTTTCTGTCTCCCTCGAGCACACCCTCATGCATATTCAAGCTCATCTACCATTGAGCATGTACTTTAAAGTATCACGCGATTAAAACACTTACCTGATCTATGTCCCCCCCCCCCAGGGGGAGTGCAGGCAGGATTCAGACTGTAAAGAAAAATAGACTCTAATCCTTCTCTCTGGAACGATGAAATGTATCTTGGTGTAAAGCGAGGCCAAAATCAAAGTGGCATATCCTACTATTCCCTAAGTGACTCATTAATGACAGGTTAAGTACATAAATGAGTGTGCCTTAGTGTATTTATTTCAGTTCCAGATGCAGTGACTTGAAAATGCAAAAATAACAAGTTCCCTGTGCTTTTAATAATCTGTCATGAGGGTTTCATACAAAACTCACAATTCTGTCATTAAACGTGCTAATGATGAAAAGGGCTGCCCAAGCTCTATCATCTCTTCTTTCAGTGGCACCATATGTTTTTAGCAAGCTGTCACCTTCCACAGGTGAGAACTCTGGCATTAAAATAAAGCGCTCATTGAAGTAGCAGTTTTTAATGGGTTCATAATCAAGGTGTGTTAAAACTGTCTTTTAATACTTCCACAATTGCATACTTCTTTTCAGCTAGATTTCAACATTTAATTAAAATGTGACAAGATAATTTACTTTCCCACAATTCTTCTCGGCATTGGCTTCCTGGGTTGGTCTGAACATTGTGTTTTCACAGGAAATGGCCTCGGCTGATGAATAACAGGTTTTGGCATAAACAGTTTTGTGTGGTTGATCATGTCATGAGCTGTGAAGAATAAAAAAACTCTCATTTGAGGTGGCGACAACTGTGCAAAACCACATGTGAAACAAAGCTTTAGAGTAAAGAGCAGAAAACCCTCACTGCATGCTTACTTTTGATTGTTACATTCTTTACATTAAAAGCACTTCAACTGTTTTCAGCCAGAATGATGTCGTAAAAATATTTTACAAGCCCTTTAGGTAGAAAGGATAGATGGGGCCATCTTAAAAATCACTCATTGTGTTTCTACATTTTGCACAACTGTGAAATTCTTGTGCTAACCAAAGACCCAACCCAAACAAGTCTGTTCAGAATTAGGGAGTCCATTAAATAAAGGGACAGTTCAGTTGAAACCACCATAAGAGTGACTTTTTCTCCATTTGAAATAGCGCAAAAACAAAGTTGCAACACTTGAGTCACATCGCAAGCTACTTTCTCAGAGAAAAAAAAGGCAACATTTGTGCATCATGCTGCAGCAGGAGCCCCAAGTGAACCGTCCATCCAGTCACTTGAACTTTTGTTTTCATTTCATTCTTAGCTAATCCACCACTATCACTATTTAACTTCCCATCATCTTTTCTTTAAATTCCAGTAAATGTTGACTCACTATAATCAGGCAGCTGGGCAGAAAATGTCTGAATTAAGCACACCTCAAAGTGGTTACAGATCAACAAGGATGCAACCTGTATAGTAAAAAATGTTCAGTAACATTTAATAAATACATGTATTTAATGTTATGAAATTCATTGGCAATCATTGAATTTTAGATGAGGAGGTTTGTAGGATTGACTGGCTTTGTGTTGATGCAGCAGCTGCTTTCTTCTCATTTTATTTGACTGAAACTTTTTTACACCTGTGCCAGCTTTTAATTATTGGAGTATTTGTGATCAGAAATTGTTGTCATCTTGATTTTGTTTAAAATGACTCACGTTTTGTGAGATTTGTGCAAAATGTATTATTTTTGTGTGCTGAGCTCTTAGTTCCTGTTTTTTTTCTTTCGAGCAGGGGTACACTCTGGTTTTCTCCATGATTTATTTCAGTGAAGGGTTTTAGTTTCTTATAGATTGGGGTTTTCTAAGTCAAACTTCTGTTCTTAGTCTTTTTAATACAACTAAACTTGTTTCAGGCTTTTTCCCATGCTTGTCTCTGGTTCTCCTACACTTGGGTTCTCCACAAAGCCCTTTTCTTTTCCAAGTGGAAGATTTTTCTGCAGAAGCATCCCTCACAAAATCTGCTACCACTTGCCACTTTAACCCATGCCATGACAGGCCATTTTGCAATCCATATGTCTGGTCTAGGGAGCTCTGTGGGGGTACATTTCTCAACCTGTCTATCTATTTCGAGAAGGTCTCTAGCAAGCTTTACCCCCTCTTATCTCTGGGAGTACTTTCTGAGGTTCTGGATGTCATGCCTGCTCAGTCAGACCCCAAAACCATAGTCACCTGACTGGATAGCCACTTGGACTTTTTTTTGGTTTTCCTTATACTGTACATAGCCCCGTTTGTACCCTTTCTAGTTTTGTTTAGGAGTTGTGCTTTTGAGATATGTGTTTTTAAATATTTTTTTATCTTGATTTGGCTTATATTGTATTTAATTCACACTTTTTTCTATGTAGTTTTCATGGTCTTTGGTCAAACTTTGCTAATGTATGATCACACCTTGGTTTAGTCAGTAATCTCAGTTACTTCGCTTTTCATCTTGTTTTTTTATATTTTGAAATATCTAAAGTTTTGACGAGTTTTGTTTCTGCACTTCTTTTTTATAAGTCGTGTTTCAAGTCCTACAGGTCCACTACAAATCACATAAACCTGCTGCAAAACATTATCACTCCTGACCTTTCTTCAACTCTTGTCTGAAGCAATGTTTTTGCATCACATCAAAAGTAGTAGCAATATCATTTGTTTAGCACCTTTAAAGTACATGGTACTGGGCAATCAGAAAGCGGTAAAAAAGTAAACGTCCTATCAATGGGGGTTTATTTTTTAACCTTCTCTTCTTACCTTGCCAATGCCTTGGTCTCTGAGCATCAGTGAAGGTCTGGTCCTCTGCAGATCAACAGTTTTTAATGATGCTTGAGTCTGCTGCGGTTGAAGAGGACTCTGCTCCCTCTTGTCTAACTCAGCATCCAACAGTTCTCTGATTTCAACCCCCGTTTGTCCACAAGTCTCTCCCACTCTGAGTCTCTCCCCACAGCTCTCTTCAGTCAGAATGTCTTTATCCATAACTCTGTGTCTGAGCTCTTGCAGCAAAGGTGTAGTGGGTGACAATTTCCCCTTGCACAGGTCCTGCCGGCCACAGTTTAGCCTTGTTTGGCTTTCTGGAAGAATTTCTCCCTGATGTTCATGACACGAGGTGTAAGATACAGAATGAGAGTGGGCAAGGGAGTCAGCAACTTGTGGTTCCGCAACAGGTCTTTGGCTGCAGGTAAGTTGGATGACAGGAGATGTAGTAGTGGGATATTGCAAGGACTTTACTGTATCCCAACACTTCTGGAGCTGCTGATTCTGGTGTAGAGAACCAGACAGAAGTGTATCCTGAGCAAAGTTTGAGCTATAAAGAGTGGTTTCCAACTGGCTTTTGTCTAAGCTGGTCATGTCTGACTTGGAGGGAATGCCATGCAGACAACACAGTTGAGGTTCACAGCAGGTCTGGTAGCCACAATCTGACTCTCTACCTCTGTGACACATGGTTGGAAGAGCAAAACATGCAACTGGCTGTGGCCTCATCACATTGGAACTGGTGAAGCCTGAAGGATGGGGGCAGTTTCCCCCTTCGACAGTGAGCTGGCCTGTAAAAGCAAAATTTAGAGAGAATTCTCCTCAGAAACACCTCATCCAATACCTCAGACTTTTCTTCCACAATTTACAATTAAGATCCATTTTGAAAGGCTGTAATTACACATTTTCTATGCTATTTCTCTTTTACCTAAGGAGGAAATCTGCTTGGTCCAGTAACTTGCATCCCAGTTGAATTTGATTTTGACAGGACTCCATGAGTCGAAGTGGAGAGAGGCCTCAAGCAGATGCTGCATCTGGAAAGAAATCTGTCACGAGAACATTCAGTGTGAAAAAAAGACTTAATTCATTCCCATTATAATTTCCAAAAGCCAAAGACACACTCATTACTTAAAAACAACTAAAATAAACAATGTTAAGTTCAGAATATGTCATGTTTGGCACTTAAAGTTGAGCTTTATAATATCTAAAAGTAAACTATATCATTATTTAATTATTAAAAACCATTATTCAATTGTCAACTCCCAGGATGGTATACCTTAAAAACAACTCAAGTTAATGCTAACCTATAACTGGAATGTGTACTGTTATAGCTCTTTGCAGTCCTTCTGTCATACAGATGGCTCTGCCGCCACCCTGACTTGCAATGGCAGGTCAGTATAGAGTAGCATACTGCTGCCACTTGGGACTTTGATTACACCCGTGCACGTCTATTGATTTGAAATGCTCTGCAAGCAAAAAGGTATCCCAAAAAAAGATGGGTTTTTAATGAAGATTAACAACATTTGAAAAAAATAACAGAAAACCCCCCAATTCTATCTATTATATTGACAAAGTTGAAATATATTGTCAAACAGTGCCGTTGAATAATATCACTGACTACCATAGAAGTGTAGCAGTTTTGATTTGGGTTCATTTTGAAGACATGGCTCACTTTGGGAACCTAGAACCATAAAGCAAAAACAAGAATGCCCTTTACAATCGAATTGAGGTAATATCTCTGACACACAAAGCTTGCCCTAGATTCACTAGATTTGTGCACTGTCAAGCAACAGTGCACAAATCCCAGCAACACCAGGATGATTTTATGTCCACAAACCTCAAAATATGAACGGACTTTCCGTAAAAATTGCATCTGGTTCCTCTTTTAAACATGCAACTTTTTTAAATTGACAGAAATGACTCTTGTATGTGAGCATCTATAACAGAAACAGAAGTTTTAATCTCCCTAAAGAGTTTTGATGAACTCCCCTCAGAGGTCTGTGTGGGAGGTGCGATGACATCTGCTGATTGTCTCACCAAAGCTCTGCTAAAGAGCACTGGCCCTCTGCAGTGGTGGGTCGTGGCCCAGGTGACGAACTTCTGAATATGGTCCAGCTGGCCACATATCTCTATTGCCCCTTGCAGCTGGTCCTCCAGACTGTGCTGAAAGTCCTGCGAAATTTTCTGATACAGAAAAAAATTTAAAAAATCAACAAAAACGTATAAAGTCATCAATTTTCTGGCAGACGGTGCAAAAAGTGTGGTTATCCTGACGGCGAATCAACGTCTCCTGCTTCTAACAGATGCGGCTCACGAGACGAGGGACGTCTTAAGCAACTTTGACAGATTATTACTGGTTCCTGTTTGCTTGCTTTCGGGGCTGATCACATCAAGGCAGTTCTGGATTTTCCGCATGAACACTCACAGCTGGCTAAACGATAAGAAGGATAGAAAGAACGTAATTACCTCCAGTTGCTCTATTAATAGGTTGGCTCGTTTGTTAAGCTCGTTCATCATAATCATCTTTGCCATTTTAATCTGGTTCGCTGCCTTCCTGTGTGCAATCTTGACTTCATGCAGTCTAGAGGGACAGAAAAGAGGAAAACGTTTCAATTTGATTAAAACTTACAAGACAGTAAGACTTTATTTTTTCTTTTTTGTTCACTAATGTGCCATATCTCATTTGGTCTGATTATTGTCTGATGCTACCAGTTTGTAATTTAACACCAACCTGTCCTCTATCTGTTTAGCACTGCTCTCCACTGCCGACCTCCTCTCCTCCACCTGAACAATCAGGTTCTCAAACAGCCACTGTTGATCCTGAAGAGCCTTCCTGATCTGCAGCACTCTGCACATATGAGAGATCTAATTATTCACCAAACAGAAAGCTCGCTAATTTATTCTTTCAGGCATAAGCGACACCACAATTAAATGTGTTTCTCCTTAAGAACAAGGCATTGTGCAGGTGACCTTCCAGGGAGCAACTGCACTGTAACATCACACAAACAAAAAGGGTATGAATGCATAATGAAAGTTAGGCCAGCCAAGGGTAGGGTATGCAGATATGCACGATAAAAGTGACAAGTTAGTTAGAGCGAGTTTCATCTGGGAGAAGGTGCTTAACCTGCGGTTAGCCCCGTCTCTGCAGCGTCCTTGCGCTGTGCATCAGAGGACTGACCTGTGGTTTTTGTGGGAAGACAGATGGCAGCTGCTGCAGCACAGAAGGTCACACGACTCACAAAAAAGCTCCAAGGGCTCCTGTCTGTGAGAGTGGCACATTAGGAGGGAGCAAGGATTTGACCCTGGACCTAAAAGACATGCACAGAGATGAAGGGAGGGAAAAGCTTTAGCAACGGGCGAATTGTGATTCAGAATTGGGGCAAGAGCAGACCAGGTGACATATTTCATCAGGGCAAAAGATACTCAGAGCTTGTAACTGAAAACTCAACAAACCTTTCTGAATTTTTCAGTTTGCACATTTTATTAAATTATATTGTTAGGAAACTAAAAATAGCTCAATAGCATGTTATTTTGTCTTGTCTGAATGGCAAACTTTTTAAGTAATTGGAAGAAAACTACTTTGGCCTAGGGATGCAATGACACACTTTCCCCAAGATTCAGTTCAAACCTCAATTTCTGGGTCACAATTTTGGACACTTTCTACGTAAACATACTGGTATGCAGTATGAATGCAACAATTCACTTTCCTCATGATTACCAATAATAAACATATAATAGTATTCTGTGGGTACCCGTTAAGTTTAGAGACTGCATTTTGTGCATGAACAACCCATATTGTTGAGACTGGGGGAAATAGGCATTGAATATTTTTCTAACACTTGAGTGTATAGCCACCATCTTTGCAAATGGCCACCATTTTGGATTTTTGGATTTTTCTAGAAGCTAACTTTGTGGAAAGAGGGGATCCTATGGTACATCCATGCAAAATTTGGTGTTTGTACCACAAAATGCATGATTTGTCTGAAATATAAACCTAACCAGCTCGGCTAAAAAGGCAGTGTGGACCATTCTTTCTAATAAAGATGTCCAAGACATCTCACACGGCAGCCATGTTCAAAAGCAAAGCACTGAGAAACTGAACTCCAGCTATCTAAAAGCAAATTTCTCACAATTATTTTAGAAGTTGATGTTGGTTGGGTAGGTGCTATTCGCCACATCGAATAGTTATTTGTTCAGCTGTTGTTTTCCATTTGTCTGCAAGTTGAAAAAAACGGCAAAGAATTACCTTTGCACTCATTGAAGTATATAAAAAGATAAATATGGATAGTCTAAGTTCTTCCCTCATCAACACTGTGATTTTGCTCCCTTGGCAACGATAGCTGTTAAACTCTAAATGAAAACTACAAGCAGTGCCGTTTCTTACAGAAAGAAGCATGTGATCAATGTTGTCACTTCAAAATAGTAATCACTTAACAATTATGCAATTCTTCACTTTGAAAAGTTTATTTTTAAGTCGGACAGAGCTTTTCATTTTGTCAAACTTAAATGCAACAAACTTTCCTCGACCAGGAATCTAGGAGCTTGTATTGATTGGCTTTTGTCTGAGCAAATAAAGTTTTAGAACAAAATATTGTTATCATCCTTATTTTATGAATATATAGTAGACAACCCCATGACTTTCTGGTGCGGTTGCAGTTGTGTTTTGGTTTTTAACATTTGCAACAATTATATAATAAAGTTGTAAATATTTATGAATTTACAGCCAGAGGAAAACATTTTAGTAAGTTATGTTTGCATAAAGCATAATAAGAGCGCTGCTATGAGAAATATTTTGGTGCTGAAGGAAGTTGAGGTTATACTGAGTGACAAGAAAGGTAAGTAAACAAAAAGTGCGTGAGCATAACCTGAACACTCGCCAAAATAATAAAAAAATAAAAAATGTGCTGATAGATATATATGACAGATTTCAAAACAAAGGTAAACGACCTTTGGCATCTAAACGAAATATTAATGTATAATTTAAGAGGGTTAAAGAGCAGAGATCTGCTGCTACCTGCTGGCCAGCTAACCTCACCCAGCCCCTTCCTGCCAGCAGAGCTTTACAGAGCTCTGTGGCAGAAAGCAAAGCGTCACCCCAGGTGCATCAGCCTGAAATGACTGACCACATCCTGTTTGTCAGCGCAGTCACAAAGTTGTTCTCATAAGAGCACAAACCAAACACTAATGCTCCCGTATAATAATTAGGATCTCTTGAATGTGCTTTGCTATGATTTGACAGTTTGTTGCAGAGAAAATCTGCAAATGCAGGCAACAAAGCGGCTGGGCATAGCTGAGGGGCTTTAAATAGCAAGATGCTAATATTAGCAAAAATGATCTCATCCAGGTCTCGCAGAATCTGGGCCATGTGTTAAAGATAGGTGCAATAAAGCACACAGATCTCCAGGAACTCTAATGAGCAAAATCGTGCATTATTGGCTGCAAATGGCTTCTACTGGAGCATTATGAGTGGGACCAAACACCCAAAGCTTGAAACCACAAAACAAAGCTATCACATGACAGAAGACGGGCCACAAAGAGTGTGTCGTGGCAGCTTCAAAGGCAAGGGAACATAGCTTGCCTTGAGCAGGGGGAGGCAGGGAGCTGGAACCTCTCGGGTGCGGGTCAGGACACTGAGGCTGTGCAGCACCGGCCCTCTGCTGCTGGTATGAGTCTGCATATTGCAAGTTGGTGGAGGCTCTGTGATGCTGATGCACATCTGTGCACTGGTAACACAGCCACTTGTTGCAGAGCGTACAGAGACTGTGTGCAAGCGTCGGCTCTGTGCACTCTGAGCAGATCTGAAAGAGAAACCTGCACTGTTTCAAAATATACAGTAAACACATGCAGGGGGTAAGCGATAAAAAAGACAAGGCGGTTCTTGGAGGAGATGCATTACTTTGGACTTAATGACACTTGAAAGAGTCGTTACATGTCACTAGTTAGACTCTTTCTGTAGAATATCAATGAGCGTGTGATGAGGCTGAAGCTCTACAAGGGCTTTACTCTCTGTAGTTCATATTTATTTGGTTTTCAAAGAAAATACAGTGAAACAGGACAGCACATCTGCAGATGTGTTTATCCTCTGTAAAAACGTTCAAAATCACCTCTTTACTTCAGACATAAATTGATACAAAAGCACAGCAGCTATTGGCAGATATATCCATGCACAGTATGCCTTTTTCCACTTATCTTATACTTTACAGTAATATTAACTTGCAGATGGATTCCATACTGATTCTTGTTCCTAATTTGATAGCAATGAAGATCACCATGGACCAAATCCAGAAGCCTTGGCATTGGTGACAGTAAAGAGATTTCTAATATCTAAAATGACTTTTTTGATGAGAAAATTCCAAATGAAATACATGAGCCGCTCCAATCTAAACACAGAAAGCCCCCTTTGCATGATCTGAAACTGCTGCACATACAGTTTTGGTGGTGTGGGGAAAAGGAAGTTCAAATGAAGGAACTAAACAAAAAAGAAGAGACAGCTTACCTTCTCCATGTTGGAGCTTTCAGGGAGGATGTGTCACCTGCTCAGCTGGAGGGAGTAAAGAGAAGAGAGAGCTGCCTGATGCCTCGCCAGCAGTGAGACTGAGGCTTCTACCTGAGGCAGGAAGCAGCGCGCACCACAAGGTGGCCCCAGAGGAGACAGCTTACATGACAGCTTCGCAGTGCTCTCTCCTCCCCCAGTTCATCCAAGTGAAGGAACCCTCGCTGCACAGGAAGAGAGAAGTGTTATGTTCAAATTCATCCTCCGCTCGCTGGTGCTGCCTCCAAAAAGGACAGAAAATCTCATCCTTTTTTCTTAAATAAGCCTCTGCATAATAAATGGGAATTAGGGAGATAACATAATTATTTTTTGTAGGGCAAAAAATCCCCGGAAGCTCTTTCCAAAATGGAGCAGTAAGGAAAAACCAAGTGACCTATAATGAGGAAGGCATGCAAAATTGTAAAAGCATGCACCTTTCAGTTCTTTGGAGGAGGTGGAGTGAGGCAGGATTAGGTAAACTTAGACTCCTGTTGTGCCAGGAAGCTGTAGCCTCCTCAGCGAGCAGAGGGGACAGCTTCCCACAGGAGCTACACTCAAACGTGGAACGTGAAAACCAGGTCAGGCTTGGACGAGCTCCAAATGGGACCGGGATTTACACCTGCAATTCCCTCCAACACTGCGAAATTAATTGGATTTTGGAGTCAACTTGGCGAACAAGATGAACAGCACACGATGTAAAAGGGAAGGAAAAGACAGTTGGCTGATGAATCATAGGATAAGAGTGGACACAGAGAAGGGTATTTTTAAAACATTGACTGTTTGTCTGCCAAAGAACGAGTTTCATGCTGATATGAAAGCTTAAAAAAGAGAATAAAACTTCAACAGTCACCATTAAATTGAGACATTTAAACCACTCTGTGATATAAACCTACAAGGAAGTCTACCTAACCTGACCTACAACTTTCCCATCCTTGGATTCTTCAGTTGGGACCTCAGAGCAAAACCATTCCCCGTTGTGCCCTCAAAGACCCACTTTGAAAGACAATTAACCGGTTGGAGCGCACCCTGCTCTACTCCTTAGCATTTTTAACCTGTGCACTTTCATCCATCTTCACACTAAAGATTTCCTGCCTCAGAGCTGGCACTACGAACACCACCTCTCCAGAGGCTTCACCATAATAGAAACTTGAGCTGTGATCTCTTCCTTGAAAGAACCTCCTTTATAACATCTATTAACATTGAGGCGATTAGGTTACAGAAGATGAAGGATTCTCTTCTTCTGCTTTCAAGTTATAATTCTGTTTAACTGTAATACTCCTCAAATTCAAGGATATCACTTTTCTACATTTTGAAAGACCCCAAAAAGAAATATTATAAGAAAGAACCATACTCCTTTTAGAAGTTTTGATGACTTAAGATATCAGATTCAATAGAAGCCCAGAAAATCTAACTTAAAATATGAGTTTAAATCAAATAAAAAACACAAATGATTGAACAGGCCGCGGGTCAAGTGAAGAATGGCTGCCTTTACAAGGGGAGGCAGCGATAAGATCATCCGCTTCCTGCATGCCCAAAAGCAAAAACATAAAACTTCCACACTTAAAATGTGTTTATTAGTGAGAGTAAAAGGTAATAAAAATAGATTTAACTTCTAATGTTATAAAGAGTAGAGTTTAAAAAGGTTGGCATAACCCATCAGGAGTCGCCACGGCAAACCATCCTTAACTGAGACGCACATTTGGTTTGGCAGAGTTTTATCCTGAATGCCCTTCCTGACACAATTCAGTATTTTATCCGGACTGAAAACCGGCACAGGGAGACCTAGCTAGATTGGTAAATGGTAAATAAACAGTCTACACATGTATAGCGCTTCTAACTTCCTTGAAGGCCCAAAGCGCTTTACAGTCACGGTCCCATTCACACACGGATGGCGGCCCCACTGCCGCACCCTGGCACCAACCTTCTATAAGGGGCAATGTGGGGTTCAGTGTCTTGCCCAAGGACATTTCGACACATGGGCGGACAAGGTGGGAATCAAACCTGAAATCTTCCAATCAGTCGACCACCCTACTGCTGCACCACGGCCACCCCTTTGGTTGAGAATAATGTGAATGGTATTTTCTAGGGACCCACACTGGAATAAACTCATCACACCCCTGGAGAACAAACCCTGGTTTTCCATGTGCCTAGTCCTGCATGCAGCCAAAAGAGCCATGCAGCCACTATACAAACTATACAAAAATAATTTAAGCTGTTATTATTTATCTTATTTGCTTACTAATGCTTAACACATTTCACATCCCATTCTTACATTAGAACTTGAAATAAACTGTTTTTTTTTCTCATAAGCTACTCCACAGACACCAATAAATCATTAAATAATTTTTTTAAATCTATGTATATGAAAATATTAGTATTAATCAGGTGTCTTTTTGTTGATTCCTCAGTTTAATTTCATCATTAATTTTCACACTTTGGCCGAATAAAATTAAAAAAGCAACAACTAAAGAAAGGAGAAGAAAAAAAAGAAACATATTGTAAGTTAAAATATTTATTAAGACCAAAAAATAAAATTAAAGCCCAATGTTCACACTAGAGTAACATAAAAAGCACAGTACACTTTACTACATGATAATTAATTTAAAGTGTGGCAACTTAAAGGTCATTAGACCACCACTGTGGTTATTTTATAAGTATTTTTAGTGACATGCTAATATTGTGGCACTTGTACCAACTTTCTGGTGGAAGTTAAATGGAGGCAATTTGCATATTTACAAGTATTTTTTTTTATGAATATGCATTGTTCAGTTTATCATTTTAATTCAAATGTCAGTGGCTAAATACAGGCCTCTTTATAAAATGCTGTTACCATCCATAAAAGGTTTTAGTTTTGGCATATTTCAGCATTCATGTTGCTGCGAGCATGAACTTCATTTGGTACATAATCTGTGAGAGCAAAAAAAACAAAATAATAATAGAATTGTTTGAAATATTAAAATTAAATAATACAAATTCCAATATAATTAAAGCCATTACTGAAAGGGATTATGCTCCCTTATCATAAAAACAACTAACAGAATAATATACGGTACATTTAAAGGGCACCTATGAGGGACACTAATGAATAAAAGCTCAGAAACTAAGAAAATTATAGACAGAAAGTCCTGTGAAACACTTTTAACAGGATTAATTCAAATTTATTGGCAAAGGAAGATCACAATTGTTTTGCTCTAAAGGGTTTCTTCCTGTTCAGGAGTACTGCACAAAAGGGTGCTGTGTCACTATATACCACAAGGTGTTCAATCGAAAAGATTTCTACATCCTGTTTCTGTTTTTAAACTGGCCACAGAAAAGCGTAAGGTTTTTTTTTTTTTTTCGATTTTTCTTACTTTGTTGGGGAAGTATAAAATTTAAGCAAAAACTAAAGGGGAATTGTCAGCTTTCTGAGAGTTTAATTTCAGGGACAGTTGTTGTAATTAACATGACTGGACAGTGGTATACCTTTAAAGGGAGTCAATGTGGGAAAATAAATTTGTGTGAACAATTTCCTGTTTTTAAATTTGAAACCATTTTAAAAGAAACTACAGATACTCAGGGGCATTTTTTAACAATGTCTGTATTATTTGACACTGGGGAGAAATGTTAAAGTGTTCTTTGCAGTTATTACAGTAGAGTAATTGACTTTAGCTGTAACTTTTAAATTTATTCAGGTTTTATTTTGTCTTTTCAGAGCAAAAAGTCTCAGTCAAATCTGATCAAAGATTCTTGCTCTTTTTTTTAAAGACCCACTTCAATGAAAATCCTGTTTTTGGTGTTTTTAACATGTTCTTGTAGCATTTTCTCATTATGAAGGACAAATATAAAAAAACTAAGCTTACATTCCTGGGTATTTCTTTATTCAAATCATTGTATGTCAGGAGCAGACGCAAAAACTACAATTGACAGGCCACAAGCTCCCTGCTCTGCTTCATTCTGATGCATCCACAAATAGATCCATTAACATTTTTATTTTACTCAAACAAGCTGGCATCTGGCTCCAAACTGTATGGCTGGATAGTTCCAATATTGCTCACCGTATTTGCCTGCTTTTTGTAAAAAAGTGATCTGAATCGAAAAAATAACAAGAATAAAGTACTAAAAATCAACTGAATATTTATATATTTTGTAAGTGACCATGGCATAAGCGGGATAGTGCCCGACGAAGTTTGTATTTTCAGAAATTGACGCACATCGTGGAAGCCTGAACAGCTAGACGCAAGCGGAAGATGGTCGCTTTGGACGTGTAATTCATCTGCGTTAATGAATATAAACCCTTACATTTTTTTAAATTAATCTTGTTAACGCATTAACCTTGACAGCACTTATATATCTGGTGACAATATCAAAGGACTAAAAGATGTCAAAATTAGATATTTCTCTGACCTTATCACAGCGCATCATAACCAGCCCCATGTCATGTTTAAAACAATGGACACAATCCTCAATCCCCGGCGGGCCGCTTGCACGGATGCTTCCCCTTCATTGTGTGAACATTTGTTATGTTTTTTTTTTTTGGTTTTTTTTATCAACAAGGTCACATGCGCTAGAGCTCATATCTTTGCTTCTGGTTATGATCCTTCTGTTACAGTTTTTTGTTCTGCCAGTTTTGAGAGGTTTGAGCCAATTACTTTAGATTTTTTGGAGGGAATTTTTTTATCATTTAAGCCATCAAGCTCAAAGTGTGGTCTTATTTTCCCATCACCTTTAAAAAAAGGTTTTTCCCTCAACAGACTCAGCTCTTCTTGCACTTATCAACAGCAGTCTAAGTTCTGGCATTGTTCCCTTACATTTTAAACATGCTGTAAAATTTTATCCTTGAGGTCTTACAGTCGGGTTTCAAAGCTCTGCATTGTACAGAATCAGCTCTCTTAAAAGTTTTGAATATCTTTTTAGCTACAGACTCTGGTGATTGTGTGGTCCTTGGGCTTTTAGACTTGTCAGCTGCATTTGACACTCATGGCATTATAATTTCTCACCTGGAGCAGTGGGCCAGAGTAAAAGGATTGGCATTGGAGTGGTTCAAATCTTACTTAAGTGAACAACCCATTTGTGTAAGTCTATCTATCCTCTTCTACCCCCTTGACATGAGGAGGGCCTCAAAGCTCAGTTTTAGGCCCTCCTTTATTCTCCCCGTGCCTGTTACCACTTGGCTCTATAATTGAGAAATATGGTTTGTCCTTTCATTATTATGCAGACGACTGTCAGCTATATGTGCCTCTTAAAAAGAATAATCTGTCTGTTGAAACACTCCACAACTGTCTTTTAGACTTAAAACCGTAGATGAATTTTTTAGCTCTCAAAGACACACAAAACAGAAGTAATAGTTTTTGGCGACAGCTGTGGGGCCCTTACTGCTAATCTTAGTTCTTTAAATGAATATGTGACATTTCAAGAAGCAAAATTAGGAATGAAGATGGACTCTGAACTAAGACTAGACAAACAAACAAACAAACATTTGTTTGTTAACAAACAAATTAAGTCGAGCTTTTTCCCCCTAAGACAGCTGGCAAAAGTCAGATCTATTCTGTCTTTTCAGCAGTGATCCAAACAATGATCCACGCCTTTATTACAACCAGACTAGATTATTGTAGTGTGGGGGTTAGAACTTCGGCCTTTGCTCAACTCCAGTTAGTGCAAAATGCAGCTGCTCGTCTCCTAACAAGAAAGCCGAAATATGATCACATTTCCCCTGTTTTTAGCCTCCCTACACTGGTTGTGTGTTCATTTCAGAATCAATTTAAAGGTTATTTTATTTGTTTTTAAATCCTTTCATGGCCTTGCACTAGTTTACCTGTCTGAGCTGCTGAAGCCTTATGTCCCCTTTCATCCTCTTAGATCAGATGATTCTAAAAGTACTGAAAACAAAACTCTAACTTAGAGGAGAACGTGCTTTTGCTGCAGCAGCTCCAAAACTCTGGAACGATCTTCCAGTTCACGTTATGAGAATCCCCTTTTTTTATATCCTCTCTTAAAACCCACTTTAATTCGGTGATATATATATTTAGTTATATATAAATAAATATATATATAGATGTGTATTAGCACAAAGCACCTAAACACACAAACAAATAATTAAAAAATAAAATAGACAGTACAATATGACAAATCTACTAATTACTATTTTTAAACAAGGTAGAAAAAACAAAAAGCAAATAGTCTTGGGATTGCAATCCATAGACAAACTAATTAAGCGTTTACACAGTGAAACAATTTTTCAGTAGCAGCATAAATCCAACTGTTCCACATTCATGATTCTACAGGGCTCTGGGAATTTGGGATTTCTAGATTATTCCTGTGGCACGTTGAGCTTCCCTACCTGTTTCTTGTCATCCCGGCTCTGTGACTGACACTTTTATTACGCGTTTTGGGCTGAATCCCGCAGATCTGCCCCCGCAGCCACAGCCTGCCTCCGCATCAGCAGCCTCGCCTCCAGCGCATCACTCATATTATTATCAATATTATTTTTTATTTATTTGTGTATTTATTTGCAAAGTGCGCAGCAGATGACGCCCCTATCGCCGCACCGTGACATCGTGGACGCGGAGGCGCAGCCGCACAAAAAAAAAAAAAAAAAAAACCCCTGCAAAAACAAAGTCAGCGCGCGGTCAGTTTTCGCGTGCGGGGAGCCTCCTGGAAACTACATCTGTGTGGAAATGTATTCGAAGCAAAACATCCCTTCAGTCAAACATAGAGGATGTTGCAAAACGACTGGCTCACGCGCGTTTATAACTGCGCACGCATAAAAACGAGTTATCCTCCTTTACCTTGACCCGAGCATCTCTCCAGCAGTCGATACTCCCTCCCTCGTCGGATGTTGCTCTTTGGCCCGGACCAAATTTTGGAGATTCCAAGTCTCGCAGTTAATCGTGAGATTTTCTGCTGCAACACTCCTGACGTTTCTCCGAGCTGGAGCGAGCCTCCTGGCAACAGGACTCTGGGGTTTGACAGAAGTTCAGGCTGCTTCTTACAAACATGCAACCCTAAACAACAAATCCACCTTCAAAAAATACAAAGTACCCTACATATATATTTGTGCCAAATCTTAGTTTGCAAAATGAAAGATTTGTTTGCACAAACATTTATTCAAATAATTGTTTTCTGCAACTTCTCACTTTTCATTAATTTACTAAAAGTTTTGACTAAAATATTTATTTACATATATAACTTCATTTTGCTTTACTTATTAAGGTTTAATTTACTATGCAGATTTTCAAAATAAAGTATGTCAAACGTTTATCACCTATTCCTCTCAATGCTGCACCTTCTGAAACCAAATAATAAGAACATAACACAATACATACATACAATAGTTTGTGTCCTTTTTTCTGCTTTATATTGAAGAACTATTTACACCTTTAAAGGACACAGGCAGAAGGACAGTAACATGGCACCTGGCGCCCACAGTGAGGAGAGCTAATAACAGCATGGCAGTGACAGTCACAGGACTGATGTGCCCAGACGTAATTAGGTTAGTGGCAGCATGTGGTGGCTGGTGCTATAATACTGTGCCTTTTGGGACTTTACTAGCTCTGGTTAACGCATTGCTGTGAGGAAGGCTGTCATTGACATGTCAATTGTTAAGGAACAAAGGAACACGTTGGAGTTCAGATGTTGTTTGGTGAGATGAGAGTTGTTTCAAAGTATTGCATTTTTAGGACTTTTAGCTTCCGAGAGAACAAAATCGTACAGATTCTGTTGAACATGTCTTATGAAAAAAAATTGATAACGAATTATGTGAAGATTCAACACGCTCACATATGCAAACCAAATGATTGATTTAATAACAGATGCAGGAGACCATGAAGAGTAGAATTAGTTGTTCTTCATTATCTGGATGCATGTGCAGTTTTTGAATACAATTCTTAAACAGAGGACAAAACTTTTGCTTTTTTAAAAAATACATACAAACTGTACATCTACGCTCACATCGACTCACACACACTCATGCACAACACTCCTGATAAACATGCTCTGACATCAGTGGTTACTGTGTGATTCACTTGCTGTGTACCGTCCTGCTAAAGCTGTCTCACGAGGTACTATAAACATACACTGAAGATTATCACAGCTTACAGTGAAACAATATGTACATTGCTTGATAAAAATTAAAAGTTTTTAAAAAGCAACAAAATGCAAAAGTTGGAGAACCATCTTGAAGGAGACACTAGTGGGTCTTCAACTGTCCCCTCAGTTCTTCTTGTGGAGAAACTTCATTTTGTTTCCTGGAAAACATGCAAAAAATGCAAATTAAATTGTGCAAGGGGTATTCTAAATATATTTAGTTAGATTTGAGTAAAAAACTATTTCTCTCAGGGACAGAGCTACAGATTGTCCCCCAACTGTTTAGTCAACATTAGTATCATCAATAACAAAGTTTATTAAAATATCAATACAAGTCTTTTTGAGAATTGCAAAAATAACAAAAGCAATATTTTTGAATGAAATCTTGAGCTCTTTCAAATGATTTTGCTTCCATGAAAAAACTTTTTTAAACCCTTCCAAAGTGCCCCCCCCTTATAAAATGCTCGAGCTCTGCCACTGATTTCTCTTTATTTTTAGTGTTTTATAGAAGGAACAAACAACAATTGTTTGTTTTTTTTCGTAGTACTAAGAGCAAGGTAAAGCTAAAAGAAAAAAAGACTAAAAAATATATTGGTCAAAAGATAAGACTCAAAACTAAGGTCTAAAACATGAGTAACACTTTCATTTTTTATTTGTATATACAAATTAAACGAAAGGACAATTACTCATTGAATTTTTAAGTTTTGTATGACAGATTAAATTTAAGATTTTTGTCAACAAGATGAAACTTTAGCAAATGTGGAGCAAAATTTAAAAAAAAAAGAAACGGCTGGCTTGAATACCATTCCCATGCATATTTATTACTTATTTTTAGGGTTTTAATTAATAAAATAAAACATATTTATGTAGTTTTTAGACATTTATGTGTTTCAATAGAAAACAGCAGCAGCTCTTGCAATGTAAAGTGTGTGACAAAGGCACAAAAACAAATGAGTGTTCCTAGAAAAACATGGACAGCGGGTGAAGAAACTTGCAAACATTTTGTAACTACTGAAAGATGAGCGAGCAGAACTCACCAAGGCCTTTAAGGAACTTGTTCACGCCGCTTTGCTCTGTGTCTGGCAGCTCCTCCAGATATTGTTCCACCCTCTGCTCAAACAGGCCTGTTAACAGAAGGATTGAAAGTTAAACACAAAAAGAATGATGACATATATCAGTATTCCAGGAAGCAATAAGCTCTTTGTCTGCCAGGAAGAGTTCTGTGATGTGGTGGGAGGACATGAAGACTTAAACTGTCTTTGCCACTAGAGGTCAGTATAAGTCCAGGACTTTTAGGACGAAAGTGACTCAGGGGTGAGAAGCCACAGACAAGAAACAAAACATTCAGATTCCTGGCATCCATCCCACAAATGACCCTTCACCCTTACCTTTAGCCCGGGTTTTTCTCAGCTCCCGATCTTGAATGAACCCTGCAAACATTTGAGACTCCATGAAAACTCCCAGGAAACGGCGGATGCTCTTTGAGGCCACAGACTTGCGGAAGGGCTCTCTTTGGAAGACACGCTCTCCCCGTTCGTTCTGAGTGATGAACAGAGAGTAGTGTCCGATCGTCTCCAAGAAGAAGCGTATGAAGGCCTCTGACACCAGACTGTTCAATGAATTGTACTCTGAGAAAAGAAGCAAGACGAAAAGTCAGCACAGAGCACGGCCGTCCATCGATGATATGGTGATGTTTCATGGATCATGTTACACAGAGTGATCAGAAATAGAAATTTATTCTTTTCAAATCAATGCTTAGAGCTGAAGAAATAGTCAATCTGCTTTAGTCACAGCAGAAATGAACTAAATGCTACTACTACTACGTGCTTTTTACATTTTTTCATGGTGTTGCATTTAATTAATCAAAATAAAGGAAACGGAACAAGTTGACACAGAAAAGTAGAAGTACAAACACCAGCTCTATTGCGGTGATGTGTAAAAACAAACTGCTCTCAAGGCTAGAACAACATGGACTGTTAATTGTGAGGCCCTATCAAATCTGTTAGAAGGGTGTCGGGGTTTATACTCATTCTTTATAATCATAGTCATTCTACTGTCGTCATTGTTGCGACTTATTGTATTCAGCTGTCTTTGTTTTCATTTCAATTTCCTTCAATGACTTGGGTTGAACGTCAGAGCAAACAGGCTGTCTAAAATGGAGCAGATGTTACTGAGAAACATCAAGAAACAACAAAATGGTCCAGAACCTTACACTTACTGGTATTGATTTAGATAGCTAAATACTTGGTATGTGTAAAAAAAAAAAAAAAAAAACGGTTTAAATATGTAAAACATAACACAACAGATAAAAACTCAGTGGTTTTAAAGGTTGTTTTGGGATTTTTTTTTCTATCACTGTTCTGGTTAGAAAGTCCATTTAACATCCTAACATGTTAAAAAATGACTATAGCTATCTTTATACTGATTTCTAACAAGAATTTAAGCCAGTATACACACAGAACATTAAACGAGTCATCAGTTTTGCTTATTTTGTTTTTTATTGATTGTCAATGAGTGCACAAACATGACTGTGCGTCTTGTGTTCTCAAATTAAAAAAATGTTAGGAAAGTTGAAAAGGTGTATGAAAGAAAATATTTAATATTGTTGCAAGAATTAAATGCGTACTTGGATTGTTACAAAATAATGTATTGCTCCACCATTTCTCAAAAGACAGACTCTTGCCGCTACAGTCGTGATGACTTCTCTTTTACAGTAAGACGTCATTTTCTAAAGAGATTTATAGACACACAAACGCAGCACTGTGCAGTGAGCTGCTCAAGCTACCGAGGAGAGCATCTGTCTTCTGAGAAGAGATGATCTGTCTCTTACTCACCATCATCGGATTCGCTGTCAGAATCCTGGTTAATGATGTCATTCCTCTGCTCCAGTGCTTGCTCAAGAGCTGCTTGAAGTTTCCGCGGCAACAATGAGGCTTCATCATCCAGCTATAAACAGAAGGAAACACTGCAGTCACCAGTGGTAAACAATGCAGAGCTCCAAGACAAGATGTATTGGATTGAAAAAGAAACAGTACAATCAGCTACATTAGCTGAGTATGATAATTGAGTTGTGATTTGATATTTGATATGTTTAGTTTGTAAACCAAACATTCCTGAGAGCACACCAACAGAATGTATCTTATTGTATTTATAAGAAGGCTTAGTGGGAAATATGAAGCAAAAGGCTATTATGGTAAAATCCACCCAAAACAACATGAAGTTTAATTAATTCTAATTTAAAATTAATGTAATTCTTTGCTTTGTGAGCACCGACCTGTCGAATGAAGCGGTCAGTTCCCAGGTCAACCATCAAAGCCTGAGTGGAAAAAAAAAGAAGCGGGTCACTCTCCAAAAGAAATCCTAAAAATTCACTCATTCACACAAAATTCATCCAGTGAAGCAAAAACAGCAGAAATGTCAGGGAGAAAATAGCAATTTTCAACTAGTGATTTCTTGAGTAACTCAAAATCAAGAATGGACATGAAGAAACTCTTTAGTCGTATCTTTGATAGACAGGTCTTTTTAAAACCTCTCTTCTAGGAAATGGAAAACTACACATAACCTGTTGCTGCTTTGTTTTAAAAAGGTCCGCTGATGGCAAATTCTCTGTATCCTAAGCTAAATCTGGTAGCGAAAGGAGGGCAAACATCTTTGCTTAGTGTTATCTTAACAACGGTACCAAGATGGACATCCCCACCAACATACATAATTCATACTAAAATGGGATTTTTTTTTCACGTCTACTAAAAATATCTTTCAAAGTTGGTCCTACACCATGGTTTGACGTTTAAAACAATACTGAATTTATATATTGAGATGTAAAAAATATTTTTAATAAGACAAAAACATGTATATCCCAAATGATTTTGTAAAGTGGCCAAACAGGAACATTTGATGCAGGGGTTATTAAAAAAAGTGCTGGTGGACATGGGACATTCTCATCAGTGATGACTTTATTACATAGCAGCCTATCTGTATTGTGGTGACTTATGAGGAATATTAGACATAAATTGTATTCTAACTGACAGTCTGCAGTCAGGAAGCATCAGAAACCAAAGGGATGGACACACAGCAATGCAGATTAAAGGAGATATGTGTCTGAAATATTGAATTTATAAAGGTTTTGGTAAACTTTTTTATAGGCCTATGGTAACAGGATTATTTTCCTTTTGTGGGATTAATAACGTTTTATTCTATTCTATTCTATCCTGTCCTACTAAAAGTTTGGGTACTGCACTTACCTCTTCAACAGGAAGCTCTTTTAGTTTAGGCAATGAGCTGGACAGCAACCCCACCAGGAAGGGGGTGGGGCAACACACAATATCCAACATGGAGCCCGGCAAAACAGGGATGAAGGTGTGTTGCCAGGAGAAGGGGTAGAGCAGTGCCACCACAGCATGCATACAGCTGGATAGTGTGCTGTTGATGAGAGGAAAAAACAGAAAGACGTCAACCACATTCAAACCCAACCTGGAGCCTAAGAGGCCACATGAAGTTCTCATGTGTGTCATTTTCCCCCAAATCAACACCAATGAAACAATAAATAACAGACCACGTACAGAACATTTTTAAGAATGTTTTGCTTTGAAGAATTTGTGTCAGGGTGAAGTCGATTTTGGCAAAGATGTACTATAACCAAACATGTATTGTTATTTCTAGATAACAATAAATGAATGAGCTGGCATGCCAGCTGACATACTAAACGTTTACTCCTCACATGTGTTTATCAGATACATGATGAGATAAATCATATACCCTGTTTTAAAGTTGCATCTGTTAAAGTTCTTTAAAGTCTTGACCCTAAAACTTCTGACACAAAGAAGGCAAAGGAGTAAAATACCTGGTACTATAAACCGCAATGACGAAGGTTGAGTCCAATAAAATGCCTCACTGTGAGGTTACAATGTTCTGTGTGTGGTGGCTGCGTGACTCAGACATGCTGCTGTAGTTAAGCTGCAGGACTGCTGACGCAGTCCCAGAAAGCAACAGTTGGGTTTAAATTTGACAGCTGTGGCATAACATCAGGATCACAAAATAGCAGTCCGTCTTTCTCACGATCTGCCGCTTGTTGACAGTGGCTGACCCTCGCCTCTTTCTTTCACATACAGTTTAGTCCATGTACACAGACGAGCAAAAATAAACTGGAGCCCAGTAGCTCTCACACATAAACACACACTGGAAAGCACTAAATCAGTGCGGATCAGACACAAGACTGGGGATCAAACGTGGTATGCAATGACAACCCAGTGCATTATTTTCCGTAGCCGCTGCCTTTAACAGCACACCGAGCACTCGCATAAACAGTTAAGCCTAAAGAAATATTGCCAACTAGTTGTAAGCAAGATTCAGAGAACTGGGATCAGCAGCATAATCAATGTGCCCAGAAAAAAAATGACTTCCTCAGTCATTTTATAGTGTTTATTAATGTTTGCCACAGGCCTTTTCATCTTAACTTCCCACGAGTCAACTTGCTACGATTAGAATATGTTTTCTTGACAGGGTGAAATAAAATTATATCAGCACAACCCAAAGGCGCCAGAATGCCTGTCTTCTTCTTTTTTTTGAGGTAGCTTGCTATATTTTTGAAAGCATGAAGCCTTTGGAGCTTTTCTTTAGACCAGTTTGATTTCCATTAGCCTGAAGAGACTTTGATAAATCCCAACAGATCCTATCTCCTGGGTTTGACGAGTTCCAACAGGGAGCGATGGGGCACAGATCTCAGAAAAGGCTTCGCCACAGGCTACATGCAGTCAGCTCCAAAAGGATCGCTTACACTCTTTCCCTGAACACACTGCTGGAGTAAAACATACATGCAATGAAAACACATGTGAGCAAAAGTTGCTGCTCAAAGTTTGAAAGAAAGAGGGAAAAATCTGAACCAGAGCTTCAGACAAGCATTTCAGTAAAGTAAAATAATGCTTTCAGGAAATTGGAATTTGTTCTTAAAATGATAAATGCACACAAATATACTGGATGCAAATGCAGAAACTTAAAAGGTTTTATCTGACTGAAGTTTAATTTCAGTTTAAAGATGGTTTTAGGAAAGCCGGCACCAGTTATATCCAGATCCAAATATTCTTTTAGCTTCAGTCCTGCAACAAAAACAGGTAAAAAGATCACATGATAAAATGAAATCTAAAGATGGCATTGGAATTTTGGCTCTGGCCGATGTCGGAAATGAGCCAAATCAGTCTCAGGTGAGATGTTTGCGTTCCAGATTTGTCCATTAAATTTCATCTGTGTGTCTCACAATAATTTCTTCTTTTTTGCTACATTGTGCTCTGATTAAAAAAAAAAAAAAAAAAAAAAACTGACAGCCGTGGAATTTCAGTTTCATGGCCTTAATTTGGGAAGTGCTCTAGATCCAGTTCTCAGATTCCATTCTTATTAAACTCTAACCGGATAAATTTGATCTAATGTGTGGTCAGAGAAGTTCAGTGTCACTGTGACACTGCTGATTTAGGTATTTGGAACCATGGATCTCTTTCCGAGCTCAAGGTAACACTGAAAGAGCACTGGAGGACCTACAAAAAAATGATACATGATGCATTTTTATCCGAAGTGGAATGTTCTGTTCGGTCCCTTGGCCTCCAAATAGCTTTTCCTTACTTCCTGTCTGTTGGAATCTGCAGCCACTGACTCTTGGTCTAACACTGCAAGACACTTTGCAATAAGAAAAGTTCTTGAAAGAAATAATCTTGAGGCGTTCAGTTCAAAGCCATAATTCTGTCTGATTTTGATTACGGCTGTCTGGGGTAAAACTTAAAAATGTGCAGGTGTTGGAGGAGTCGACATTAGATGCTGTGTGTCTACAGCTGAATTTAAACGTTCATGAAAATAAGACTAATGCAAAACTCAGCTGGTCTGATTCTAATAACAGCCATGAGCAGAGGTCCCGTGGGAGGAGAGGGTGTGACCGCAGTCCCAACACTCCACAGGGGGTTCATGTGGAGCTCCTATTTAGTGCGTACCAAACAGCAGATGTCTGATCCTGATAAACTATAGCTATATTGCTAGGTGGTTGAAATCACAAAACTGACCAATAAAGCAAAAGAGCTGCTAGACATTAACTAATATGTGATTAGTTCTAGTTCAGTTGAAAAAATAGAGGAAAAGTACAAAGTAGGATCAAGGAAGTGATAATGGTTAAATTGAATAATACCTCCCAAATGCTTTTTTCATAAGTCTTTAACCTAATAACTGCAGCCATGCCATCTAATGACTATTGCAGACTATATTCCACTCAAAACAAGATTGGCTAGAACTTAACGTGGGTGTTTTTCCATGTAAGAAGGACGTTGACCTACAGCTTGTAGAACTGAGTTTAAGTTGGGTCAGACCAGCATGGTTTGGAGATGTGACAAAATGAATTAGGCATTATATGACTTTCACCACCACAGCACCAAGTACCAGAAGGCCCTTAGAGAAGTTGAATTCAAACATGAAGGTTAAGCCACAAAAATCCACCTGCAGGTTATCAAAGAAAGCTACTTGTAGAGGAAATTAAAAAGCACAAAGAGGCTGGAGGATGTGGGAAGTGGTTTCTCAGGCGACACAAAATGAGTGGATGTACCGCTAGTGACAATGAAAAGTAACTTTCTTAGAAAGACGTGAGAAAAGGAGGCAGGCAGAATGAAATTGTTGCTAGAAAATTTTAAAAGGTGGTTCAGAGCCAGATTAATTTCAGCACATTATGTCAGAGTGTAAAGTAAGAGATTTACTTGCAGCTGGAAAACATTTTTTTAAAAAGCAGGGAATGGTGCATCAGAATAGAGAGGAGCAGGGAGTTTATGGCTCTACGTCGCTGCTACAAGCTTTTTCCAATGGCTTTTTTTGTCTGCTCCTGATTCACAACAATTTGAATTAAGAAATACTCAGAAATGGAATTTAAGCATCATTTTCTTTATATTTGTCCACCATCATGAAAAAAATCCCACAATAACCTGTTAAAAACACAATGTTCATCTGAGTAGTAATAAAATGTTTGTTAAACTAGGTTATTTGGTTAAGGATTGTTAAAATGGAGTCCACCCAAAGACCCCAGTGACCTCTTGTACCCTGAAACTACCAAAACTTTTGTGTTATTTTAGGGTGAAGAGCATAAATACTAGTAGAGATATAAACTGTTGCATATCAAAGAGCCAACAGACATATTAGAAGTCGACCAATTTGTCAGTGTCCGGCTTCTTATAAAGTGGTTGTCCTTTATTTATCTATTTTATTTTATTCTGTATTTATTTATTGCTGGCATCTTCAGTTGTTGACATTTTACAAAACATGACATTGTGTTGCCTGCAAATTAAGTCAATGGAAAACAAACGAATGGGTTAATTTAAGGGAATATAATGGAAAACATTTCTCTAATCGGCATTTAACGATTCAATAAAAAGGACATAATCTAATGATATAAGCCCTTACCAGAATGCTTGTAAACATGGATCAGTTTGTGTTATTTTCACATTATACTTGCTATGTCAACAAATCAATGTTCTGCAGCCTGTAGCTCCATCTAAACCACATTATACTTCTGGTTCCCATCCCAAACTATGCAAATCAGTTAACTTTGGTGAAGGGAAATCCAAAAAGAGGAAGTTGAATCTACACTCTGAAGACATGGCTCAAAACACGTCTACCTGCCATAACTGAGTCAAGGCTTTGCTTCCTGTCCTAGCAAATAAAACATTGGCAGACAGCAAGAACTGAAATAAACTGGAAATTTGATTACGGAAAAACAGCACTTTTCCAAAGGTGTTATTGTACTCTAAGTATTACTGACAGCCTGTCGTGACTGTGGTGTTCTTCTTAAAAGACTGATGACCATAGGAGACCTTTTTTTTGGACGATCTTTCACAATTTTATGTTATAGTTGTATGGCTTGACTAATAAATCCTTTATTAAGTAGAGGTTTTTTTTTGTTTTAATTAGGAACTTTATAAACGTTTTAATTTTGTTATGAATAAAATAAGCAAAGAAGGCATGCTTAGCTTTAAAACTGTATAAAACAACCCTTGTTCAGAGGACTGCAATAAAAGCTTTAGTTAGTTTCACAAAGGAAAGTGAGCCACCTCAGCATTACCTTCCAAACATGTGTTTTGCTTAAAGGTCAGTGTGGGACGCTTGTGCTAACCCCAGCTAAGGTACAGCAAATGAAGCATGACGTGTAATTGGGTGGAACAAAAAGATGGGGAAGCTGGATAACTCCCTGATCAGGATCTGTAATGTTACAGTACATTTAAAATCAAACAACTAACTGAATGATACACTTTAAAGCTTTGGCAACCACAAATGCAATAATAAAAGTTGAGTGAGAGGACTGTTTTTTTTTTTTTTACTGTATTTCAGACATTAAACAATCTACATTTCCCTTGTACTCCAATCTTGCCTTTAAATAATGTCAAGAACATTTTTTTTAAATGTTACAGAAAATGATTTTCCACAGCAGTAGAATGCGTGAGCCAACTGTTGAGATCCATATCTTGGTCAACTCTTTGAGAAGCACAAACATCTCAAATGTTTACAGTGTGTTGATTTCACTCTACCACACAGCTAGACACCACATGAGAAACCAGTGTTGTTAAATGTGGCTTTGGCTTTGTTCTGTCTCTGTGTAACATGTAAGAGAATGCCTTTGAGAGACAGAGCACATACGATCAAAGGGCAGAAAGGATGTGAGCGCACAGCCAAATCTGTTGCTTAATGTTCAATGTCACCCTCGGTCCTAACACTGCAGCAGTGTAAAGCGTAAGGGTTGTACATTCTTGCTGTTAAGATGAGAGGTCGTTGTAAAAAGATGCCGGACACCGTATATGCTGCACTTTAGTTCAGCTTTGACGCCAGGTGAAACACGAGTGATCAGAATCTGAGCTGGAGTAAAAGTGAAAGCTATTCACTTACTGTGACTATGAGAAAAAAAATTCTGTTTCATTTTTCTGGATAATCTTCTCCATTTACATTTTGAGATTGTGTCCTCTTACATTTTCAATTTTTTCGCCCAAGATTAAGAACACAAAAACTTTACTGCTAAACAATCCCGCAAAGTTTGGGCATACTGTGTGCCAAAAATCTAAACAGATTTACCTTTATAAACCTGGTTTTACAGGGAGAATGTCTCGTAAACAGTTTGGAAATAACTGAACATTTTAAACTTTAAATTAAAAAAAGAAAAAAAACTAGAAGCTATTTTAACAATAGAGACACATCCCGAAAGGAAATAACAATAAAATGTTTAGGAAATCTTAAACAGCTTTGTATTTCTTCACGTTAACTCAAATCAGTTGGTTTTCAACACATTCAATCTGCTAATCTTTCTCTCTGCTGCCTGAGGACAGACACCACTGTTTACAGAAGTCAGCAGCAGTGATAAAACCATGTCAGCACATACAGGTCACTTAAGTTAAGAATGTACAAAGCGAAAGTTGATGATAAATCTCTCTGATTACGCTTAAGACTTGTTGCTACAGGCAATAGATGGTGGTTGAACGTTTAAAGGAAACCCTGCGTTTCGACTTTTATGTGGAAGCAGAAATGTCCTTCTAAAAACCAACAAAACCAAAGAACGAATGATTGGAAGGGTTGAAAGTGAGTATTCGCTAAAATACCCTTTCATGCTAAGCTATTGCATGCATTGGATATACATTTTCAGGAAAAGAAACACATCATGGTCAGCAGCTGAAGTATTTTGGGACTGGATTAATCACTGAAGCTCCAGAGGGAAAAGGTCTTTTATCATATCGGTCATTAGTGCTGCCATGAAGTTGATGTTTTTGAATGCAACCAAAGATAGAAGCATGATGTTTATATTTGTTGAACACCAGGCCACAAAACCCAAGGTTTCAAATCAAGAGCAGTGTTTTTGAATGCATTCAACCCACTAGCAAAGCTTATCCTGCTAAAAAGGATTGTTATTATCTGAATGGTTCTTTTCTTTTTTCTTCATATTCCAATTGAGCAAACAACCAGTTTCATGTTTTGTATGAAACTATATGCATCAGCTCTGAGGGTACCAGACCCCCCCAACACACACAAACACACACACGCGCACACACACCCACACAAAACCAACCTCTCCTCTTTTTGCAGTTATCCTTTGTAAAAACATGACTTTTTATTTGGTCAGTGAAGCAGCTCAGTCAATTAATGGAAGAAAATTTGCCCTGAGACTAGGAGGTTGTGGGTTGAACTCCATGACTAATCTTTCGATTTTTTTACCAAAAGAGCCGTTTTTCTTATAGAAAAAAAATTGCTTTTTCTCTTCCGTATCAAAGCATAAAGATGTCTGAGAGGTTGGTCTATGCTAGTGGCAAAAACTTCAGCATTTTCTCAAAAGGTTGTAAAAGTGCTACCAGTCAATCAGTCAGGACGGTCAAATACCATAAAAGCACTAAGCGCATTAGGTGTTTGACATTACGCCCTCACTGACAGCTTCTTTAACGATCCAGCTCCGTTAATGAGAAGCAGTGGAGCCATTTTCTCCAGGGACACAGACGGAGAGGTCGCCCGTACGTAGGGAGTTAACATGGCATCGTAAGTCAAACAGCAACAGTTGAGCCACAGATCACAGAGGGCAGAGTCGCACACACAGGAAGTGCATTCCTTCCCCCACAGTCACTGCCCCCACTGATGTTTGTTTAAACTGAGCTCTGATATGTCCAGAGATTACTTTTTGCACCAAAATCTCCTCTCACTCCACCCATGTCTCCAACCTTCAAAGCTACATCTTTTTGTGTTTGGTACAAGAGGACCGACTGGGATACAAAGTCCTCGGAGACCCTTCACATCTCATCAGACCCCACCATGACCCCGTCTCACAGTAACTCTCACCCACATGACCCACTTTTTTCTAATGTGAACTGGACAGTCAGCAACCCAATAGAGAGCATGAATAATGGTGACCTGCATTTGTTTAGCCCAAATAGACAAAACCACAAAATGAGTCAAAAGCTGTGTGTTTGAGTGTCTGTGGCTAACAAGTCAATGTTTGACTTAGGAAAACAGAACGATTTTTCAAAATTAACTGTAGAAACTGAAGCAATCTAACTTCCAAAACAAAATAGCAGCAGGTTGCAGCTAAAAATAATACTGTTTTTGGAAGAAAAAATCCCTGTAATTGTAAAAAAAACTTTAGTAATTTGCACATTTGATGCCTTCTTAGGGCCCCACTACAGAACCTGTACCAGTCTATGGAAACATCAGGATATGTTGACGTTTTAGTTATTCTGTTTTGATCTGTATAGCCTGTTAGCATGACCCAATTCATTTGCCCCTCAAATTCTTTGGTTTGCAAACACATTGTCAGGTCCCAGCTGTCCATTTCCTCCTCCGAACACCAGAGGGAGCCCTCTCTGGGGTACTAACCTCCGTGGCATTC
>BSAI01000104.1:12691635-12734611 GCA_036245035.1 Adrianichthys oophorus
TGTTCTTCATCACATCATTAGTCATGATGCATAAATTCCTGCTCAGCACTATGTTCGATGCGTAGCCTTCAACATATTCTCCTGTTGTTCAGTCTCAGCGTTGTACCTATTGCCTGTTGGTGTTTTGACCCTTGCTGGTTTATTTTGCCTCTCGCCTCACTGCTGTGTTCTACCCTTGTTTCCTGATCTCGATTCTGCCTTGCCCTTTTCATGTTGCTGCTTCATTTAAACAGTTGCAAATGGATCCACATGCCTCAGCGTTCCCATTACACACATCTACTTATTCTTAATGACAGCAAGATGTCCAAAATACGATGCATCAAAGTCATCGTGTGCTTATTATCAATCTTTTTTTCCTTAATCGTGCATTGACTTGTATGTTGGAGGTCAGTTTAATGAATAAGTCATTTAATATTGTTAGATAGCAAAGGTCTCGTAATGAAACATGCATAAATGACTTCTAACATTAAGTCCAAAAAGTTTTAAATGCAATCGGCTGGTATTCAGTGCATAATGTTTGTCTAATATTTTAAACAAAATCCACAAAAAGTTAAACTCATTTTGCATTTCTTCTTAGAAAATAACCAAAAAAATGAAATTGAAAGTGACAATTCGCATGTAATTTTCTAAATACGTGCAGCCTGTGTTTAACTTTTTTCTTGCCCGCACAGATCCGAAAGAAGTGTTGGGGTTGCGGTTTTGGTTAAGGTTAGGTTAATACGTGCGGCCAACAACAACATTTAGCCTTGGATGCAGTTAAAATAAGTGCGGGCATTGTGCATATTGGCTGCATGTATTACGTGCGGCCAACGTGAGTTTCCAGCAGTTTTTGTTCTGATCCTACATAAATACATAATAACATCCGCCAATTAAATTAGTTCATATAGTTTCTTTATTGAAGCTGGAGATTTAACTATTTTAGAATAGGAAAATAAAGTCTTTAGAAATACATAACTATGTATTTTAGACTAAACAAAACTCCACTCATGAATCAGTTAGTGTAAATTTTGAAGTATTTTAAGGTTATAGAACTGATTTTTTTAAATTAGCAGCACCAGTGCAACTTAAAAATATAATTATATTTTTTTGAATAAATGCTCTGATTTTTAAAAGCAAGATAAATAAAAAACAGTGAGTGGAATTGCATGTCATGTCCTCAAATACAACTTGAAGATATAATAATATTTCTGGGAAATAGCATTTGAAGCACTTTCATTTGTCTGCATCGCATAGAGTGAGCAAATAATTAAACTTTAAAATAAAAGGATAATTTAAAAAAACAACTTTCTGATAAAGGACACAACGAGCAATGAGATTTGTTTGTTTTGTCTTGACCGGACTAGAAGACATCAGCCAGATTCCTAGCTTGTGCTTGGTGATTTCCCCCTGCAGCTTCCTTATCTCACTGAGGTTTATAGAAGATAAAATTTGAACACTTCAGTGTCTGAATACGTTGCATAGATTTGGTGACACTATTTAATCATGTCTTTGTAGAAACACGTCTAATTTCAAATACCAAAATATGATTGGATCAATGGAGCTGGAGGGATCGCTACTCACCTGAGTTTATCTGCCACAAAGATGACTCTGCGCTCGAGCAGAAGAGAGGCAAAGACGCGTATCACCTGCCGCACACCCAGGCAGCTGAACAGACTGTCAAAGTCCACGTGTTCCAGTCTGGAGTCGGTGGGCCGCCTCAACTCAATGACCTGGATGACCACAGAGAACACCAAATCCCCAGTGAGTCCAATTCTCCGAGCACATTTCCAGCTGAGCTCTGTCTACGCACGATTTGGGTAACCTCGCAATTAAATTAGTGGAGCAGTTGGCAGTCACTCTGACCTCATTCCCTGCACCTGGCAGGAATGTCTTTACTTTGATGATCTTCCCTGGTGCAGGAAAGGGAGACTCCATCAGACTCCTCATGAAGGGATAGACCAGTGCCGCCGAGACACCCCTGCGCCTTTCCACCTCATCCAGGATCTGAACACATTTTTCAGCCATCGTCAGACATATGATTGATACAAGTGACAATTAAATGAAAAAATGGTTTGAGCACCAACAGAAAACTACATCTTTGAGGGATTTTTTAAAAAATGTACTATATCTTCATTGGTTTTTATCCAAGCTTCCTCTTGTCTAGACATTTGATTTGAAGAATGATTTATTTTCATGGTCATACGATATACACTCATCCATTACTCCCTCTATCTCAAACAAACTCCCCCTGAAATCAAACAAGCTCTTTCTGTATCACAATGTTTTAACTGTTTCCTCTTCATTTGACATTTTAAGCTGTGCTGTTACTAGTCTGAAATTATCACGAGTTTCAAAGCTGGAGAAGTCCTAACAACATTACACACTTCATTGATTGGATGTTTTCCCAACATGTTCAGATTTCTCGTTGACACATTTTCCTGTGCCGTTGGATTTAACAGCCTGGATTCACAAATTTTGAATTATTGGAGTGATCAAATAGAGCAAAAAGCGAACCAGAGAGACGGTTCTGTGGACTGTTAACACTGGCAGGACTGGAGTGAAGGAAACAATTACTCTGGAAAAACCAGAGAAACCAAAGTAAACTTTATCAATGTTCAAGCATCCAGTAGAGGTACGGCTGAAAGCAATTTCCATCAGCTGTCAGACGAATAACCACAACTACAGCAAGGCATACAGCTACGGGGCTGAAGCCACATTTCCATGAGTCTGTGTGTGTCCACACACATGCATGTGGTAAAAAGACACAACTCACTGTGGAGAATAAGTCAAAACAGCCCAGCCTGCTGATGACACAGTACACCTCTGGAAGTCGAGGTCCTTTTCCAGTCGGCTGGAAGGAAAAGAAAAACACTGAACATGAAAAGATACATCTGCAGATGATCTTAACATCAGTTAAAAATGGACTCATAAAGCAGTAAAGAAGTATAGCATTACACCTCTACCAAGATTGGGGATTTACAGAGGTTATATATCTAAAAAAAAACAAACATCTAGATTTAGGGTTCAAAACTAATGAAGCATACACTGTATGATGTTCTACAGTCACTTTGTAGTTCTATATTTGCAGCATCAACAACAAAGTAGTACATCAGCTAGGACTGAAGCAGGAAAGTCGTGCTGCGTAGCAACAGTGTTAACTAACACATAACAATCTGCACTATATTGTATAAAACGTTGGCTATAAATATGTAAATTTGGAACAGCAACAACTTTTTCCTTAAATAATGAATATTTATAACAAAAACAATAGTTACAGATGGTCCAACATTCTCACTCTGGGCAAACCCAGAAAACTGTTGCAACTATTAAAAATCTCATCTTTGTTTTCTTTATTTCGAAATGTCAACCTAAACTTTATTGGATTCCTTTCTTCTAAAAAGAACCTATGAGTAAAACTGTTGTTTTATATGACTTTTACAAAATAAAGTCATATTAAAAGACCTGCCAAAGAAAACTGAGACTATGACCTCTACAAGGACATCCTTCAGGCTACTTTAAACGCCCAGGGGTATCCTCTTTTCACAGAGTCATGGCAGCAACAACAGAGTTAATGTGAAATCAAAAAGCCAGTTTCTGAAGGTCAACAGAAAAACACCCCATGATAACGTGCCATAAGGAGGCCTCTTAAAGTAATCTGTCATCTTAGGTTAATGTCGTTCATGTGGCTACCTCCTTCCTTAACACAGGTCACTTATCTACTCCTGCCGATCTTATCTCCCGTCCTCTGCACTCTCACAACAGACACAAACGAGTATAAGTCCCTCCACAAGCGCCAATCCAATTGTCCATATTAGGTATACAATTTTCTCGTCTTGTTTCTCCTCCGTTTTTCCAAATGGATGATTCAATCAACTGTGTGGAGCTTGATTCAAGTCCTCAGGAATGCTAACTCGCTGCCAACTTCAAGACAGACAGCAGGAAGGAAACCGAGTTACTGGAGGAGAGTGGCTCACCTCTTTGTTTTCACAAAAATCGGCTCCTGTTGAGGTGAATCTCAGATCAACTGAGGCATAAATCATCGTTTCTGATTGTTTTGTCCCCCAAAAAATTAAAAAACAGAGTAAAAATTAAGTTGTGAGTACATTTTTCCCCCCCTTGTAGTTTTAACACACTCAGACATACCAAATAACAGAGACAATGAACAGACAGTCATGTTCTCTGCCCACCAGCAACATGGGAAGCTTAGAAACACTTCAAAGCACTCCATGCAGCCTCATTATGGAAAGGAACTTCTCTGGAATGAGCACTAGAATTGTTTTTTTCATAGTTCCTTTTTGTCCTGCCTTTCCTTCCAAACCCTAGCTGAACCCAACACTTTTTAAAAAACATTATACTCTTCTATAACAAGAAAACTACTTGCTGTTACCAGTAAATATAAAATGCTTGCATGAATACAAAAACATGTAATGCATTTTGGTGAGGTGAAATGTTCATGAAATTTTATATCAAAATATTTTTACCAAAATCGTTGAAGAATCTACCACCTGAATAATGCATTTAGCATCAGAGGATAGATTTGTTTTTCCTTTTGCAAAAGCTGAAGTCATGTAAGACAGGAAAAACCCACAGGAAAAGCATGTTGCGTGTTCAGAATCAAATGGGTTCACTAGGCATGAGTACTGAAAGTTGTGACTGACAGGCTTACCAGGAGGCGCCGGCAGTACCCAAACCTCCTGCTGCCGTCCTCCCCGGTCAACATGAATGAGAAGGTCTCACTGCAGAGCAAAGTGTGAGCATCAATGCATGGACTGACACAGACATCTTTGTGAGAAAGTAAGTAAATATTTATTCTTCAAAAACATTCCAAGAAGAATAGATTTTATTTTCTAATTTTGCCTAGTTTTTGCCAAATATTACACCCAAGAATCTGTAAAAAAACATAATTACTCAAACAATCCAGCAAAGAGAAGATTGGACAAACCTGGCATATTCTAAAACAGGACTCCAGTCTTTTGCATCGGGGAAACAGAACTGTGGAATAGCTTTGAGTCTTTGCTCTGCCTCTCTCATCTGCTTGGTGGGCCTTTCCAGCTGAGGGAAAAAAGTTTCAAGTGTTATTTTAGCTCAGATGAGGAGTAAAAGCTATCTTCAGTGCCACTTCTCAGTGTGCAGGACAGTGCTCTACATCTACTTCCTTTAAAAGAAGACATTAACTGACTACAAAAACTGTGATAGCACTGCAAACGGTCGAGTTAGTGAGAACCAAACTGTTATTCTCACTGTTGCAGTTGTTTCTTTAAATACATCGTACTTGTAGAACAGTGCCTCATCAGGTTGCAGACTTTTCCTTTCAAGTTTCAGTCTAACTGCAGAAAGTTTTTTTTTCTTCCATTTTTGTATATTTGCATAGGGAATACTTGTTCTCACTGACATCTGTTATGATGCTTAGTCATGACTACAGGAAACATGTTTACATGTCACAACGACTGAGTGTACTTTTAAAATCTAAGTGTTGCCCAGTTCAAGGCCCTAAATCTGGATGAGTTAGAAGAGATGTCGAGGATATGTGGAAATGAGAAAAAGCACTTCATTTTTTGTTTTTTAGTTGGTCGCTATGGGAAACAATATTATAAAATCCAATAGGAAAATATGAGAATGGAATTTGGAACACCTGAAAAGATAAGGGTTTTATTTTCATAAAAGGTTTTCAGATATTTTTATAAACATTTTTTATACAGATTTCATTTGTATGCATCTTTTAAACACTGTTTAATTATTTATTTGTGTTTACTTGGTTTTCATTTAGTTGTTTTTCAATTACTTTTTGCTTTCCAATTACTTATTATTACCCTTTTCATGGTTTTTCAGAAGTTTGATGTTCAGGCCTGAAGAAAGCAGAGACAGGAGTGAACCTGGAGTGGATGTAGGGAACCTGAGGATCAATGATATTGGTCAGAAGTTCGCTTGTGGTGTGACGGTATCCAATGACCTGTAAGTACGTGTGCTGGTGACACCCCCTGTGGGCCTGCAGGACCCAGGCCCAAAGAGGGTTGAGACAGACTGTGTGTGAGGGCTGCAAAGCAAAATGGTCTTCTCCATCTTCAAATAAATTTGGTTAATTTCACTTCTTAGATTGTGCTTCTCCTTTGACAAAAAAGAACAAAGGGGGACGTTGTTGGATGGGAAACCACGTCTCAACAATAGAAATGAAGTTTTACCTTTAGCTTCATATGAAGAAAGTGCACTTCTAAAAATATAGACAGTAATAAATACATATATATTTACTTTCATTAAAGACCTACTCCAATGAATGCTTTTGCTACTGGGAGAGCATGTAAACAGATGGATGATAGGAAATGGGGGCAGGCTTACTCTGTGCCAACAGTCCAGCCCAATACTTAGAGGTGGGTGAAGTTCTAATGAACTGCTCTGCAGGAAATATGTTCCAGAAAATTGACATAGGTTTTCAAATTTTGGCTAAAATTGGGAGAATTATTTTTAAGAGACCACTGGGAACACTTTGGAAATTGATCAAAAGATGATTGGAGTGGGACTTTAACACCAATTTTGCTGTTAAAAAAAAACAATGCTGAAGTGATGGCAGGTGAGCAGTTAGGAGTGAGAACAGGCGGTTTTGACAGCTAAGAGCAGAACCAGCAGCACATACTGACTGAACATGTTTACCTTGGGGAACTGGTAGGTGACCTCAGGAATATAGGAGTTCTTGCTGGGTTTCTTTTTCAGGGAAACCACCACAAAGTATTCAAAGAGCTCTCTCTCCTGCCACTCAATGAGCTCCAGCTCTAGTGTGCGATAGCTGGGGGCTCGCCGCAGGATAGACTGAAGCTTCAGTAACCTCTGGGTGTGAGCTGAGAGGGGAGAAAAATATATTTATGAAAAATCTATCCCTTAGTAAACAGTAAGAAGCTTACAGGAAAGGGAATTCACCCAAGATAATATTGCACATGTAGGTGCAACTTTTTAAACTTTAATTTTGAGTCATTTTAATTAAATGCGCTTTATCGTGCATGAAAAAAAACAATTACAAGAATTCAGAGTTAAGAAATGAAATCTGTGGGTCACTCACCTTTGAACCTGTCATCAGAATCACTCTCACTCTCACTGTTGTCATCTGGAGACAAGAAAAAAATCAAAGATTAATGTTTTCCAGCCCTACTTAGATCAATATGAGAGAGATACCAGGAGTTTCCATTTGGGTGGCTGAAACAAACATTTACTAACTTATCTAGCATGAGGATAAAGGGAAAGAAGAACCTTACCTCTGAGAGAAGCTGTCTCAACATTGGACAAGGAGAGCTTCTTTAGCCTCTTCTTCCCACGTTTAGTGCAGTAAATGGAGTTGATCCTCTGAACCAGCTGTAAATACAGATGAGAGAAAGTTTACTGTGAGTATATCCAACTTTTAAGTCTTTTGCTCACAAGTGCTGAGAAAGCAGACATGAAAAGTGACAGCTATAGGAAGCGTATGTGAGAAATAAAATCGAAAGCTTCCCGGGAAAGTTGTTGGGAAAATGAAAACTGCTAAGTGAAATTCATGAATGTAAGGTGCTATCGCTTACTTATTTTCCAAATAATCCAGAGTTTTACTGAAAATACCTTGTTGTAAGTCAAGACCTTTGCAACCCACAGATCCAGAGGATATATAGCGAGATCTACCTTGGGGATCCTCCAGTGCCTGTGTGAGGACAGCGAATCGCTGGCGCCGCAGCGGCCATCATCCAACAAGCCACAGGGGGATGTTGATCCACCGATTTGGGGAAGGAGCAGCATTTCATCGTGGCTATAGCGCTTGGTAAGTTGGGATTTTCTGTGGCTCTTCCTGTCGCACGGACCAGTGAGGCGAAGCGATTGGCTACTAGGTTTAGAAGGCAGCTAGACACACAAAAGACAAACAATTTCATGACAATCAGTAACTTAAAAAAGGAAATTTAAAAATTGTACAAAAGAATCCATTAAAGCTTTACGATGTTTGTCCATGGAGAGGTGCACTGTTACTTTATTGGATGTTTTTACTTATGTTACAAATCTTGAACACATTTAGCAGAAAAAAATGAAGTTGATTGTTATAAATAGAAAGGAGTCACTGAGTTTAAAGTCAGTTTTGGAGTAAATCCTGAGAAGCCTTTGACTAAAGCTACCTCTGCAATGAAACTATAACATTACCGGTATGCACCATTTGCAACCGTCTTCTTTGCACAATCAGACCGTTGTGGTTTTGAGGCCATCAGTCATCAGAGCCAGTATTCTTTATCAGCTTCCTGGCTCCGATGATGCTGGCCCAGCAGATACACAGACAAATCCTCTCTTCTGCAGACTTACGAAGGATATTCAAAATCTTTACTCAAACAATCAAAGTCTTTTTCAGAGGTACAGTTTGTTTTCTCTTTTTGTAAACAAGCTCAATTTTGCAGTTTAGGCTCTACAGTGTAAAGAGAGAGGTAAGAGCACAGCCTTCTGTGGTGTTTCTGCACTGTTTAACACAAAACTCTAAGTAATTGGTCATGCAGAGATCTGCTAGACTAGTCTGCAAAGCAGACTGAGACTTGAAATTGGTTTTATACTGTGGTTGTTTTTGATAACTGTATTGTAGAACTCCATCCATGATAATTCTCTCATGGCTAAACTTATGAGTTTGTTGTTTCGTTTTTTTTTTTTTGTTTTTTTTTTTTTGCTGGCTTGTTTACATGAGTGAGGCTGTGTACGTCGTTTCTATTAAATACAGAACTTCGCCAAACTCTTTTTTCCTCCAGCTGCTATTGAGTGCTGAAACATTATATCTGTGTGATTTACTAAAGAAAAAAATTGTGCACACACAGCATGGATCTATGAACAAAAGCCATGACAAAAAAAGATTCAGATATTTTGATTCCTCCTGAGAAACATCAGCAGCTTACCAATAAAAGATTTGTGTGAAAAGATTAGGTTAGCCAACCAGCTATTTCCCACACAGGTAATACAAATAACAGATTGCCCAGAGGGTAATCTCTGCTTTCACCTTTGGTTGCATAACAGTATTGACATGTCATGTCCGTGACAGTACATTCCAGGTTCATTAGATCAGTAGTCTTTTTCCCGTTCATCTGCTAAGTTAGAAATCTAAAAGTCTATCAAAGCTATCCAGCCGTACCCTTTTGAGCCAGATGCCAGCTCAGATGTGAAAAATGAAGATGTACATGAATCTGTTTGTCTGCAGGTGGACGCATCAGAATGGAGCAGTGCAGAGAGCTTGTGGCTTATCGTTATAAGTTCTACATCACAGCTTTTACCAACTGTATTTTTTCATCTGCTCCTGATTCACAACAATTTGACTAAAGAAATACTCGGAAATAAAATTTTTAGATTCAATTTCTTATATTAGTCCTCTACTATGAGAAAAATGCGAAAAGACCATGTTGAAAACACAAAAAACACAATTTTCATCAGTTTATCTTTAAAACAGAACCACTGCAACATGATTTATTCATGGAAATAAGTAAGAATTTTTATCAGAGTGGGTCTTTAAATCACATATGCAACAAACACTGGACAAGAGTATTTGAAGGAAAAAACTCTTGGTGTAAACATGTCACACTTGTCCTACATGTGACATCCTTCAAAAGATCCTTGCCAGAACACAGAGAGGCGATCTATGTCATATTCCCTAACATACATCCACACTGCTGATTATCAACAGGCTTCTGAATTACCTGAGGGGGAGAGTTTGTCTTCCTGTCCATGGATTTCCAGCTTCGCTTGCTTTCCAACAGGCCAGACTTCCGACCCAAATTCTTCCTCCTTAGGTCGACATCCTCGTAGGGATTCTCCTTCTCTGTGGAGACGACAACAGACTTTAGAGTTGGCCCTGAAGCTAGCGGCTCTTCACAGAAGACCCTACTCTTGACACGAGACAGATGAATCTGAAGGGTCACTCAGGATAAACAGAGGCCCCGTAAAGGCTGTTACGGGGCACTACGGGGCCTCCCTTAGGATGGTCTGAAAAAGCGATGAGTCATGAAAGGTAAGTCAAAAGTTCACTCTCGGCTGGATCAAGTGAACTCTCTTTTTTTTTTTTTCAAAACAGTTGCTGTTGGCTCTGGGCCCCACAGATCCCTGTGTGCCCAGCTGAATCTGCTGGACACAGCACCGTTGGTGAGTCATTGTCCAGGCATGCTGCAGATAGACAAGCCCAGGGTCTCTATCTAAATAAGCATAGTAATAGAATCTTTCCAATTGCTGATATGTTATGGCACAGATATTTAAATCTTAACCTAAAAGTAGCTTGTTTTCTTTTTAAATATTAAAAAAATGTTAATTTTTAATAAAAAAGTGAAGTTTGAGATTTCCCTTTCTCTCTAACACTTGGATGAACCGTCAGTGGATTTGTGGACTTTAAGTGTAGAACACTGCGATAGTTCCATAGATGTACCATGGTGGAAAAAAGGAAGAAAATGAACATTGCAGAGGATCGAACAGCTCTCTCTGATGTCACCTGGCAGGAAACCAACATCAATAGAGAAGGAACTTGTGTGACACCGCAGTCCATGCCTATCCAGACATGTGCTCTGAGAATAGCTTTTTGGCAGGGTCTGGAAAAGGTTGTGAGAAATGAGAAGAAAGCACACTGAAGAATAAAAACAGAGCCAGATGGTGTTGAAATGCATGAAGAGAACTAAAAGGGGGGGCAAGAAAAGAAACAAAGTGCTGTAAGTAGAAACTGAAAAAACAGGAATGCATTTGGTAACAGTATTCTGTTCTCTGAGTATGTACGGATGAACTGGAACAATTTAAAAGCAAAACAGCAAGAGTTTAATAAGGAATCATTAAACCTGTTCACATTCAACACCCCCCACCCCCCACCTCATGCCAACGTCCACTGACGAGACCTCCTGAGAGCGCCATGTTGTGTCACGCAGTAAATTAGCTGAGTGGAGTAATTTCTGCGCGTGGTTAAAACCAAGAACCAGAATAAGAAGGCTTAGTCTGGCCCCACGTTGAGCTGCTACTCCATTAAACTGGAGTACTATAATGAGAGCCTGCTGGGAAAATGATATGTCTGCATAACTGCTTATGTACAGCAGGGTACTAATCTACCCCACTGATTACAAACATCCAGAGCTCTTGCTGACACACTCGCAGACAGTATTATTGCAGGCGGTGGACACACTTCTGCCGCATGCTGCGATTGTACATTTCTGTTCTCACAATGGACTCACAGGCAGGGCGAGGAGCAAAGCAAACACTAACAATATCAATATTAGCTTACACTATAGGGGGAGAGACACAATATGAGGATACAATAGATGGTTGCTTTGTATGAACATCTGGAAGGGTGATAAACCATCATAAAAACTATTGAGAAGATTGTGTGGAGGAATGCACAGTGGGGTTTGGCCTATGTTTGCCACTAAGAGTGGCAAAATTACAGGTCCACCCTTGACATGCTCCACTCTCTTTTTTTTCCAACAGTAACCTCTGAAAGAAAGTGCAATAGCGTAACAACCTGTTATGCGTGTAACAACACTTTAGCATAGATTACTACATACTGAAAGCTTAATGCATGATCAAAAACATTGTGGGATTACTTCAAAACACTTTGGTCACAAACAAAAATAATTAGGTGAAGTTGATAAGAAAGGTTGAAATGACAGAGGACCCAGATATCAGCTACAAGAGACACACAAAGATGTGCTTACTGTATATCTTACAATAGTGGACGGTCTCTAATCAACGGCACTCTGCAATAAGCGCCGGGTCTAACAGATGTTTGTTACATTAGACACGGGAAAGAACTGGTTTTCACGTGGACTATAGATCAAAGATGTAAAAGTGTGCGTGTTTCCAGGAAAATGCACACAATGAATACAAACAGAATACAATGTTCTCCTCATTTAAAAGAAAATCCTGAAATATTCATTTGGTGTTGTTGTCTGCAATTTGTGACCAATATCACCTCAAAACGAACCCATTAGCCATCACCATTCTGTTTGTGATGGAATAAACGCCTGTCTCCAATTGACGCCAGTCTTAAAAAAAAAGTCAGGTCAGTTGCCCAATTTTTGGAATAAACACAGAGGCTACAATTGGAAGATATACAGTATTCTTTCCTCATCTGTTTCTCAAAAAGTGTCTCTGTATTTGTATGTTCAGCATTAAAGTCTCACTCCTATATATATTTTTCTAATGTAAAACCATTCCTGGTGGTCTTTCAATTATAACTATGCAATTTTTAGCCAAACTCAAAAAGGCTGGTGACATATTTTTAGGACATATTTTCTTCAGAGCGGCAGGAGTTCATCAGAACTCTGAGTTATGGGCGTGATTGTTGAAGTATCCCATCATCCATTTGTTTACACTCTCTCCTACTAGTTTACAGCCTCTAACAACCCCAAGGTAACATTAGCGGTGCAAAAATATGGCGAGCAATATTGGAACTATCCGGCCGTACAGTTTTGAGACTGATGCCAGCTCAGGAAGATTAAGACGTTAATGGATCTATCTGTCTACAAGTAGATGCATCAGAATAGAGCAGAGAAGAGACTTTATCCCACCCATTTCAGTTGTTGCATCACAACTGAGAGCTTTTTCAAGCGGCGGGTATTTATCTGCTCTTAAATTATGATTTAAATATAGAAATACTCAGAAATGCCATTTTAATTAAAATGTCTTTCATATATATCCTACATCATGAGAAAAGTGCTACAAGAACATGTTAAAAACACCACAAACACAATTTTCATTGGAGTGGGTCTTTAAAGTCCAGAAAGTCAAGTCATGAAAATAAACAAATAAATAAATACACGAGTATACATAAACATCTAGCAAGAAGTATGAACTATAACCCTTTTAAAAATGACTTACTAAAATGAACTGATTTTTTTGTTTGTTTGTTTGTGTAATTTTTTCAGTTTCAATGGTAAAATGTTGCCAATTTTTTAATATTGTTGTGATGTAGCACACTTTTCTGAAAGGCTACCCTGTTTAGTACTTTTTCATATTGCCTTTCTGAGTTATTTTCTATTTTTATGTTTATGTCCAATTTTATTTATTTATTTTTAGAATAGGTTGCTTAGTTTTTGGCCTGTTTTTTTCCCCATCCTACTATGCCTTGAACTCAAGACTAACTGAAAGCTAACGCTTGAGTTATGAACAAAAGAAGACTAAAGAGTACACATCTCCAAAATATCCACACTCACTGCTCTGGAGGAACAATAGTGGCTTTGTTGGAAAAATGAAAATCAGTCATTATAGTCCATCATTCCTTGACGCTCACTTTACTCCTGCACATCCTCAGTCAGGAAAAAAAAACTCATGAGGAAAGCAGAATTTGGTAGAAATGGAGCGTGAGAAACGACTGTGATCTTAGTTCTAGGTAATCATTAAATATGTATGATATACGAGAGGAAGGCGCTTTTTTCTCCATATTAAAAGCATTATGAGTCTGTGCACTCACACTGACACACATTCTTTGCATCAAACTATGCACTGGAGGAGTTGGCAGCTGAACAGGGCAAAGGGCCTGGGGTCATTTGCTGGTGGAAAGGAATTTGGCTCTTCCCTCTGTCCAGTATTTCATGCACACATCATCTTTGAGAGCAAAGTGCTGCGTTTCTGAACCCACAGGGTGTGCAGCTGCAGTTGTCATCACTTACAACGTTTTATGGCCAAATTAGTTTGCATGTGAGAGGTATTTTTTCATGAACATGTGTTTACTCGAGTCTTGAATGTGAACAATGTAGACGGTCATTAACTAAAACACATCATTTTGTCTGTTTAGTTTCATGTTGTCAACACTTTATAATGCTAAGTGTTGACATGAACCAACAATTTAGACTGTTTAAAGTAGAAGGCAACAGCTTTTTGTTCAGACAAAAAAAAAAAAAACACAGGTTCTATTTTTTTCTATCCAGCTTTAGCTTTTCTTTATACCATGACATGTTCTGTATCACTAAAAACTGATTGTGGAAGTGCTAAAAAACATATAATTATTATCAGTTTGTTTGAATCAAGCACACAGAAAATAAAAAAGTTGATTTCACTCATATAAAAGTTATCCATCAAATCAATAATCATGTTGAATGGAGTGAGCTTACCAACAATGTCCTCATAGGCATTCTCCTCTAAAGTGCTTTTGGAAGTGGGTCGACTCCGTGTGTCTGTGGTTAGAGCGCCATTCTCTGTCGTAGAAGATGGATATGAAGACGCCAAGCTGGCAGCGTCCTCTGATTCACATGACTCCCTAGATTGGAGATGAAAAAACAGAATTACAAGGAGGGAGAGTCAATAAATGTCAACGCTGAACTTCTCAATTTGAATGAAAAACACTATAAAACAAAAGCTATGCTCTACATGTGCTTTAATTATGAGGAAATTCCAGATTAGGTGACCATTAAATGTGCCGATTTCTGAGATTAATCTATCCAGAAGAAGACAAGTTTCCATTCAAAACACTGCAAAGGCTGTTAGCCACGCTGTGTTTTAAAAGTGAAAACCTACAGAAAATCTTAGTGCACCATCCGCAGCTTGTGGCTTTAAAGTCAGGTCTGAAATTGCCAGAACCACAGGAATGTTAAACAGAGTCCAAAGATGAAAGTTTTTAAGGACTTTTGTTGAGGACCTGGTTAAGGAACACCCTCACAACAAACAGAAAATATAATATTCTACAAACTGAGACTAAAGACGGAAAAAGTTATATCTTCATTTTTATTTTCACTTGCACAGTTGACGGAAACATAAGTAGACGTGCATGTAGCTGTGCCTTACCTGTCCTGGATTCTCATTGGGGTGCTCTCTTCTCTCTTGGATGTTTGTGTCAAGCTGGGTGCAGGGGTTGAGGGCAGAGGTGGTGGAGAGTCAGAGGATTTTTCGGGAGGTAAGCCATTGGCTGGCGAAACGCCCCTCTGGTCTCGTTTGGCATCGTATTCAAAAGTGCGTTTGGGTTTGGGTAAGGGGTTGATTGGTGAGCCAACAGGGGCTTGTTGGCTTGGTGGTTCGGGACTCTCAGACCTGGTTGAGCTAACACTGAACCTTTGTCTGAGTTTGGAGAACTTCTCCGGAACCAAAATAGTTTCTGGTTCAGTGGCCACTGAACAAATGCTGCTGCGCTTGCTGGTGCACGTACTGTCCAAGTCATCACCTATCACAAAGGCCCTCTGTCTTGTCTTGTCTGGAGCGTAGCAGTTATTCAGATAGCGCGGTGGGGGAAGGCTTGGGTTCTCCTTTAAGGACTGCTCTATCTTCTGTATCCTGTTGAGAACCGCGGATGTCTCTTTACGAGCAGACAGGGATCGTAAAAATGGCCCGGAGATCTCTGTCTTGCCTTTTCTTTTCTGGAAGCGACCCAGGCCGTCTTTGTCTGAAAAACCCTCCTCTTCCTCGTTCCCAGTGTAGGAGCATTCGGAGAAGGCGGTGCTCATCCTGCGGAATCCCTTATAGTCAAAAGTTTTCTCGCTGCAAGGAGAAGAGAGCAGACTGGCACAGCCCTTGCTGCCCCCCACACGCTCCCCTCCTCTTTCATCCAGACACAGGCTCATCCTAGGCAGGGACACTCTCCTGCACTCCCATTCTGAAATCTTTTTGCGGATAGTGGTGGGAGGTACGCCTGCTCCCGAATGGGTGAGAGATAGCGTACGCTTGTGGCCTTGGTTAAGGGAAGCTCCCAGGAGTGAGCTCGAGTTCAGATGCCTCCCATTAAGTCCTTCCCCGGCAAGGTGATCCCCCTGATTCCCCTTCTGCTCTGGGACACCCCCACTGTCCTGACAAGCCTTGCCTTTACCTGGTTTATAGATGGAGAGCCTGTTGTCCAGACAGCTGATGCTCTTTGATTTGGCAAGGCTGCCTTGTGGGTCAGCGTCACCTGCCAGAGATGATCCACTGCACAGGCTAGCTGTCTTGCTCCATCCTGCACGTACCAAGAATCTACCGTCGGTCCTGACGTACCGGCTCTGCTTGTCAAAATACTTGCTGTCACTGAGGACGGGCTGCTGGCTCTGGTCTTGACTGGGAGTTAGAGCAGGACACGTTGATGTGGACTGGCACCTGAGTCAAGACAAGAAGTGGATATATGTCAATTTAAAGACTATAAAGAGGTGAGAAAAAAAGAGCTTAAAAACATGTATTTCTATTTTAAACATTTTTTGTGCAATGCAACTATTCCCACTTCAGTCCCACTTCAATCATCTTTTCTTCTATTGCTAAAGCGTTCCCAGTGGTTTTTTAATCATGATTGTTGTTTTTCAGCCAAAATTCAAAACCTGTGTTGCTTTCTAGGATGTAGTTTCAGAGGGGCTGCAGTAATTTATTCAAAATTCACCTCTAAGTTGTAGGTAGGACTAATGGCATAAAGTAAGCCTCCCTCATTTCCCATATCCCAGAGTTTACATTCTCTCCCGTTAGCTTACAGCCCCTCACAACCCCAACCTATCATTACCAGTGAAACAAAAATGGTAGCAATATCCCGTTACAGTTTTGAGCCAGATGCCAACTTAGATGAGAAAAACTAAGACGTACATGAATCTTTTTGTTTGCAAGTGGATGCATCAGAATGGAGTGGAGCAGGGAGCTTGTGGCTTGCAGTAGAAACTTCTACGTCACACCTACAGGTATTTTCCAACTGCATTGTTCTCCTGATTCTCAGTGTCAAGATTAATTTTCTTTACATATGTCCTCCATCATCAAAAAAATACCACTAGGCTGTGTTAAAATCACCAAAACACAATTTTCATCAGAGTGGGTCTTTAAGATTAAATGGCTAGTCCTAAATGTGTCAAATAATTTGATATTTTAGCAATATACCTTGAATCGGTCATTGATTAAAATGTAACTTCAAATCAAATAGATTCTGCAGTTTAGGAGTAATACTCAACTTCACTGTAAAGGCACTTTAGGTAGAAAGAGTTTTAATAAATAAAGTGGAAACTTCTCGAAACTGCCAGCAGGTCCTTTTTCGCTGCGTAAAGAACCATGTGATGGCTTTGATTAACGTCCAGGAGCAAATAAAGGCTGAAATCCTGAGCCCCACAGAATAACCACAGCAAAACGTTAGCTCTTTAACATGGCATGGATGTAATATAAATGCCAAATGAAATACAGACTTCATTTAAGTGGCAATGCAGAATTTCCACATAATCAAAATAACCTGAGCAGACCTCACACAGAGAAATTTATGCCAGAGCAAGATTTATCTCAGCACTCTTACCTCCACAAGCCTTTCCACTCTTTTAGGATTTAAAAAGCCTTGTCTCGTCTTTGCAGCCAAGTGACACCTGGTGCTGCAATATTTTCCCAATCACCCCTCGATTTCCCATCAGCCACTCATACATGGTTGTTCAGAGTTTGCACAAGCTGCCAGGACACTCATCGTCTTCGACAAACCCCGTCATTAATCGCATGGTGAGTAAGAAAAGTAAAAGTTCTGATGAAACCGTCGAGAACAAGGAAGAAGCTAAACACAGCAGACTGTGATCCAACAGTGCAGGTTGGGACAGATCTGGCTTCGCACCTTTCTGCCCCTCCTTGATTTCACCCTTCCTGCTCCAGGCTGGAGATACTTTTACAGCAGCTTATTGCCTGCAAGCTGCGACTGTGATCAATGATCCTCAACTTCCTTGGCTTTGAGCTGCAGGACTTTCACTAGAACCTCTCCCTGCTTAGTTATCAGACAACTCATAGTCTTCTAACTTGATAATTAGTATGAACAGCCTTAAATATTGAGAGCAATGATCTCAAACCTCTTAAATTAAAGGTCTAGAGCTTGAACACGTGAAAGGGCCATAAAACTTCTTTGAGGGCAAGTTTTACACAAATTGCTCTATATTGGCACATGTTTATTCAATTCAGCTTCTGCTTCTTGTAAATAAATACATATGTAAAAGCTTAGGCATAGTTTCAATAAAAATTCTGATGTATAAACTTTTTTTAACAGACTGAGGGCAAAGATATGTAAGTATTCTGGATAAAATGCTATAAAAGATAGTTTAAAGCCCCTTAGGCCAACAGTTCATTATCCTGGGAAAAGTTAAGACATGATGTAATGGTCCATGCTGTCATTCTACCATGATATTAATGACTAAGTGCTCTTGGGCAATAACCACTCCCCAGCACTGCAGATGCACACTGCTGAAGTAGGGGCTAGATTTTAGGTCAAATGTGTGGATATTGGAGTTTTTTCCTCCTCTGAAAGATGCTTCAGATGAGCTCTTAAATATGGATTAAGTACTAATAAAAAAGTTAAAAGTTCAGCTACCTTAATGTAATGTGAAGATGTGAAGCTCACATCACTTTACACTGATAGTTTATTTCAAATAAATTCTGCTAATAAAGAGAAAAATCTCCACAAAATCCCTCACATATTTTTTTGAGTCACCATAACCCACGGAAAACAGAAATAAATGCCAACAAACCTCAGGGTTAAAGTGAAATTATTTTAAAATAATTTCTGATATTTTCTAAACTCTCATAGATTTATGTGTGATATAATTAGATACATTTTACTTTTACTGTTAAAAGATACAAGGTCAGTGGACATATTTGAAATACCAAAACAAATAAATGTATCTTTTGGCTTAAACAAAACAGATTTTTAATTCATCTAATATATATATATATTCACTATGTGAATTACTTCTGTTAAATGCTATGGGTGCCTCACTTTCATTTTTAAATTGAGCTTCTATATATACATATATATATATATAATTTTTTTTCCAAAATGTTGTTTTGGGGAAAAAATGTAGTTGTATGCATAATTTTTAAACCTAAATGTCTGTAAATAACCATATTACATACAAAATCAATAGAGCTGACAGAAATAGCAAAATTATAATAATAAAAATATATTCCTTTCGTCTATATAAAAAAATTTAAAGAGTTTTATCCTCATTAAAGAAACAGTATGGGTACATCACACATGTAGTTACTGTGCAAAATATCTTTAAGATCTACTATTATATGGACTGACCCTTATATGGTTTTAAGCAGAGTTAGCAGGCACATCAAAATAGGGGTAAATAAAAGTGTCAAGATCTTTGTTTTTTAAAAAAACATCAATTTTAAGCATCCTTGACTCCTCCATGGGCCTCCAACACAGCTGCTGAACAAGGGAGACTTTGTCAGAGGGCAAAATTCACAAATAAAGAAGATGTTTTACGTCTGAAGCTGTCACCGAAAATTAAACACAACCAAATTTCCTACAATCTGCTACTTTGTTCTATGATATACTCCTTGCTTTAGATGTCAAAAGTGAATTGGATTGGGCACGCAGGCTGCATCCTCCCTAACAACTGCTCTAATGGGCCTCCTCCTTTTCCTGCTCCTACGACCTCTTCATGGATTTTTTGGGTTTGGACCTTCGGGTTTCTGACCAATCAGGGACCGCAAACTTAAAGATAGAAAAACACAACATTTTACAACAGAGGAAAAAATTTCACCGTTTGAGCTTTCTGTCTCCTTTCATTTAACATTCTCTTCTTTCTCTGAATTCAGTTCTGTGTACATAGCTGCAAGCCATTCCTCAGTTTTGTCCTGCGCCCTTTCCTGAGTGTATTCTTGTGTTTTTGTTTAACTTCCCTCTAAAATGACTTTGTTTTCTTTTTTTGTTTGCTCTATGGATTTTGTCTTTGTTTAGGAATTCCCACATTCATCGAAATCTGCTTCCTTAGAGCCCCGACAAGACAGATTCTCCCTTAGCTACTTACATAAATCACTTTTCAGTTAGCTTCATGCACTCTAGTAGGTGCTTATCTCAAAACATCAAAAACACAAAGGGAAATGGGTAAATCAACAGGTAGAAGAAAACAGCCAGTTTATCTCTGACATGTGCAATAGTGAAATTGACAGAAAAAGTAAATTAATTTTAAGGATATTTTAGATCAGCTGTGATCATCTGCTTCAGTATTTCATCATAAAGCTCTCAGATTTTACAACAAATCAGGGTGTCACTGCACGTTCTTTCTGAACACTGAACAAAGCATCTGTTTGTCTGCATTAAGTTTGCTGACAGAAGAAAAAGGGTATTTTGAAGCAAATGGTTCTCTAGAAGCCACTACAATCAGTAACTAAATCTCACTTTTTTAAAGGTCAGTTTGAAGACCATCTTTTCCTTTTTGCCCATGGGGTTTGCAAAGGGAAAATCTAGAGGATTCTCTGCTGCTACTTCGCAGCAATAACTCCATGTGGATGGCGGAACTTAAACTGGATGCCCAAATAAGCAGAATTCACACTGAGATTTTGCTTTACGTAGTTTACAGAAGGCTTTGGGAAAGGCTTCTGTATTGTCTTCAGTCTGAAATCTCCTTCACTTGATTTTTATCATATCTGTTTAGATTAACTTTATGCTGGTTTTCTTTTCAGCTATGGCTTTATTTCAGCTCCCCTCATTTAGTAAAGATGCTGACAAGAAATGTTGAAATGAAAGAAATTGCCACAAGAGGAAACAAAAATAGTACGCAAAATGTAAAATATGTGCTGATTTCTTTCTTTTTTTTTTTTTGGCCAGAGCTGTAAAAATATGACATGTTCGGCATGCATTTAGATGGGCCGACCACACATATGGTGCCGTACAAAGAGCCTGGCTGCTGGCTCTCACTCAGACTTCCCGGGCATGCTAACCTCAAACCACTTCCCTTTAGGCCAACTGACCAGGAGGGAGCGAGCACAAGCAGAAGCAGCTTTGCTGCAATCCGAGTCCAGCAAGTGCTTTGCTTTCTGAATAGACCGTCAATTTTTAACTCATGAAGCACATCTTTGCATTCTTCCGGTGTTCACTGAACATGAGGAATGGGTAGTCTGTGAACATATAACAAGCTAATGACAGTCTCTGTCACTGCTCTGCCAATGTGATGTTTGTTGTCAAAGCATCTCACTTGGGTCCTTTGGACAGGTAAATATAAATCTCTGAAGTTTCTAGCCCTTATTAAAGTTCCACTCCGCTCATCTTTTGATCTATTGTAAAATCGCTCACAGCAGTCTTTTTAATATGATTATGTCGTTTTTAGGCAAAATTAAAAAAATAACTATGTTGTTTTCTAGGACATAGTTTCTGCAGAGTGACGGAAGTTCATCAAAAATTCACCTCTGAGTCGTGGGTGAGACTGTTGGCACAGAAGTAAGCCTTCCCTCATTTCCCATGATCTATTTGTTTACACTCTCCCCCACTAGCTTGGAGCCCCTAACATCCCCAACCTAGCATTACAGAGAAGAATCATGTGACGTCATTTCCGGGTGAGAGTTTACCAGTGCTTGTTCATTGCTTTTTGTTGCCCCTGTTATTATTAGATTGCCCGATTTGCTAATATCTAACTTAGTGTTATCTGGTTTAGTATTCAAAAATTCGAAGTATCCCCTTTTGCTCCGGCTTCAGCCGGGGAATACATAGGATGGGTTTGTACCGGTGGGAAGGAAGCATCGTGCTAAACACAAAAACTTTGAGCTCCTGAAACTCCCACTACTAAATAGGGGATTTTAATATTCATGTTGATGACTCTAATGACTGTCTAAGAAATGCATTTCAAGCTAAAATGTTGGTTTTACACAAACCGTAAATGAACCCACTCACTGTCACAAGCACACCGTGAATCTTGTTCTAACTCATGGTTTAGAGATCAGCCAGCTGAGTGTCTTCCCTCATAACCCCATGCTTTCAGATCACTTCCTAATTACCTTTCAGTTTGTTCTAGAAAATGCTACTGATCCGATAAATTAAAAACAGCTTAGAAGAGCATTATCTGACGGTTCTGTATCGGAATTTAAACTGAACCATTACTTTGTCACATGCTGAGCACTTACTCTGAGACCAGCTCCTATAGTTTAAGTCCCAGAAAAAACAATCAGTTTGTTAATGATGTCATGCAGGCCCTCAGGAGAACACTTGATGCTGTTGCCCCTTTGAAACCTAAGCTTGTTAGACAAAACCGGGTAGAACCGTGGTTTAACGCTGAAACACGTTCCCTTAAACAAGCAACCTGTAAGTTAGAAAGAAAATGGCGCCGCTCAAGCTCAGGTTTTTTAATAGTAAAATCCTAAATATTAGACATAGGTTGAACGAAGTTGTTCCTACTATTAGCCCAGAGCAGGCTGAAGCGGTAGAAATGAAGGCATCCATAGAAACCTCTGTAACATTGGATTGCTTCACTCTTGTAGATCAAGTGGAAATAACATCAGTTATTACATCTTCCAAAACCTCAGCTTGTCTCTTAGACCCAATCCCCACTAAGCTTTTTAACGAAACCTTCCCCCTAATTAATTAATCAATTTTAACTATAATAAATACTTATTTAGAAACAGATTATGTGCCACAGTCTTTTAAATATGCAGTTGTTAAACCTCTTCTGAAAAAGCCCAGTTTGGATCCTGGCATTCTGGCCAACTCTAGACCAATAACAAACCTTCCCTTCATTTCAAAAATCTTAGAATCTTGGTAGTTAAGCAGTTATACCACCACCTAGAGCTGCAGTTTTATTCTTACATTTCGTCATATGCCCTCCATCATGAGAAAAAAAAATGCTACAAGAACATGTTAAAAACACAAAGCACACAAAGTAGAAGATCCTGATGTGGGCACTCACGGGCAGCTGCAAAGTCATGAGGGTTAGGTTGCCCTCCACAACCATTCCTGCCTTACTTTGTAGTTCGGAGAAAAATATGGCAAAGTACTACCTAACACAAATAAATCCCTTCCATCTGTTCAAACAAGGAGCTGTAATGTATCTTTGCTTCATGTCTCATGGGCTTAAAACATTTTACAGTCATGTGTGTAACAGGAATCCACAAGCACCGCAACAGGCCAGTGAGCTTCTGCTAGGAGAACGGCTGGTTATATTACAAGAGACAAAGGTTAAACTCATCATAACAGTGAGCCCGTTTAAACGCACACTAAATATCAGTGACTGTATATGAGAAGTGGACTGAGTGACCCCTTCCCCGTCGCGTGTCCCAAACAGAAAGTACAAGCTGGTCCCACAAAGCCAAAATCCCATAGACTTCTATTGAAAAAAAACAGCTATTACTCAGTCAATATATTTGTCAGAATAACCATTCTTGCTCTGCTACCTTTTTTATGTTCTTGCTAATCCTTATTTTTTATTTTTTATATATTTTTATTGTAGTGCAAGTTATTCAAGTTATAAACTGACCAATCAGATGCCTCAATAAAAGTCTGTGGTCCTGCGTTGATCGTTCAAAGTGTTTGATTGACAGGTTTAACCCCAGTCCACTTTCAGTGGAAAGGGGGGGTGAGGGGGTTGTCTTTAGACATGCTCACTCCTGATTGGAGAAAGTGGCTGCCATAGAAAGGTGGCAACTAGGACCAATCACTGCTTATTGATGATTTTTGGTTCCAACAAGATGACGGCCATACCGCAAAAAATGGCGACTGAATAATTTCGTTGGAACCGGAAGGAAGTCATTTTCTCAATCCAAATCCTTTATACAGTCAATGACAGTTATCCAATTTTTTTCTAATTGCTTGTGGTATTGTATTTTTCAATAAACTTGTTAACAGGATAAGTCGATGTCCTTCATCCAGTAACAGCAGTTATCTGATGATGAAATATTGGATTAATACAAGTTAATTTCAATTTACTATTTTTCTAATTTTACATTGTAAACTAAACAAAGGACAGAGAAGTCACGTAATCCAAATACAAGACCAGGGTAACTTTACGTTTCCAAAGCAGCTGTTTGTGGGGTACAAACAAAGAAAAAAATCAACATGTTCATTTTTTCTTTTTTCTTTCTAAATGACCCATTGTATGCAACACCTGTTAAAGAACCAGCTGCATTATCAGCACAAAGACTGTCATGAGTAAAGAGATGCACTGTCGTCTGGGAAATAAAAGTAAAGGACTTTACTTTTGTTTCACAAAGTGTCAGATTAAAGAGCATTTTCCAAGTTTGTTGCCTCCTCCCAGCAGGACACTATCAGTTCTCAACATGCTAACACAAGCCGAACACTCACAATTCAAGGCTGGATGAGCCCCTCATCCAGAAACAAGATCGCACTTGCAAAAGCTTTGACTGACAATCACTAGTTGTTTTCCCAGGAGTGAATTAACCTCCTGGTCTAATCCCTAATTGACGGATGTGGTCATAAATGAACAAGTTCAAAAAAGAACAAGACAAGATGAATCTTGAAAAACCATGTTCCAGAAGTCACTGACCTGTCATAGACGTCCCGTGGAGCTTTACCCCCTCCGGAACGGGGCGCAGCCTTCGAGCCCTTGTTGGCAGTCATTACAGTCTGCACACCATCTGTTCACCTGATGGAGAAACAAAGCAATGAAGGACAAGTGAGAAGGTTTCAACGCTCCAAAGTGTGGGACTTGATTGTTCTTCTAATGAAATATTACACATAGATAGGATCAAATGAGGCAGAAAAACCGTGTCAAAGTTATAAAACTATATGCAATGTTTGGTAAAGCATGAATTAACTCATAAATAACCAAGTAATCAAAATTCCTCTGAGCCAAAACCAGGACCAAACGAGAAAATCACAGCTCTACAATAAGTTGCAGCCTCTCTACCTGAACAATAAAACTGTAACATTAATGTACATTTTGATTAATGTTACAATAAAAGACAGGCAGAGTAGTAGAGATTATCTTAAATCAATGTTAGTATTTATCGACACACATTTCTGTATTTAAAAGTCCACATCCTGAGATTGTGGATTATACATGAAAGCAAAGGTGAGATAAAGCACTTGAGATGCCTTTCATAAAACAACCTCATAAAAATCCATGCAGCACCCCACTTCCCCACATCTTAGGAGTTGGACCTACTGTTTAAATGAACCTTCAACACACCAGATGTAAGCGGCATGAGTAACACAGCATGTAGTTTAATCTGCTGTGGAAAAATCCCCTCCACTTCTGAACAGATGAAGATTTAGCTCTCCGTCAAGTGTTCTGCTGGAGTGGAAACCCATGTCTCCTGATAGTCGTGTGGGGGTCACTTTTATAACAAACACATCAGTAATGTGACAGACCAAACACTGAAGGAAGTGGCAATTCCCCACATGGAGCAACTGAGGTCTACATAAGGAAAAGAGATAGATTTCAGTGCACAGATGTTGCTTTACTATTGTTGTTGATTGTTTATGGCATATATTCAATATATTAATGCAGCCATCTATCGCTTTAAGCAGCATATTGCCTAAATAAATGTGTAAATTTTGGGGAAAAAATGAACTAAAACAATGTTAGGACATCCCCCTAACAGAATCCATTTCCTTATTTTTATCTCACATCAGATCAGCACTTAGTAAAAACCTCCTTTTTAAACTGAAGGCCAATGCTCCTAGAAACACCACCGACCCTTTCATTGGGCTCAAAGCAATTGTTTTAGAGCATGAAGGGGTCAAAAAGAGAGAACTTTGTGGATCAGAGGTGACGGGTAGGAGGATGCTTGGCAGCTTAATTTGTTTACAGGAAGTTTTTGTATGGGAGAAACCAGCCTACAAGCAGGGAAGCCCATTCCTATGGAGACAGATGAGGAGAGAGAAAAGGAGCATTCCTGCTGTCAGCTATTTCCTGTGACTGTGAACTTTGTAAAGAGGACACTGTTTTATTCGTTTTATCAAACACACATGAACACAAAAGAAATGATGTCCTTGTTCGACATAGCCTCTCTATAATCAGACCACAAAATGAACAGGTTTACCCTGAGGAGGTCATAGAGGCCATTAAGACAATTGACTTTTAAGATGGCGATTTACGTCACAGTGAAGGAAACTTTAGAGTCAACTTGTGTGCTTGTCCAAACATAACTCTTTTCTGATAAAGCATTCAAAAATCAAATCACAATTATTTTAAACTATATTACATTTTTGGACAGAAGTGGGTCACAGAGGACCAAGATGGACCACTGCAGTGTAAACACCAAGGCGTTAGCCAACTGACTTCCTGTGGTCTGATACTATCTGCCTGCACAAAATCACCAGCAGTAAACAAGCACTTCTAAGAAAGCTCTGGAGTACCTTAAAAGTGCATTCAACCAGACACAAAATTTCTCCTGATATGTTGAAGCCAAAGGTAGACTTACAGTCAAAAACTGCATGAAGACAAGAACTTTTTTTCTTCCTCAATTTAGGAAGGCATGTCTTGTTTATTATAGGATTAGGAATCATAAGAAACGTCAGGACAGCATCCATTTCGCCGTACCTGGTTATCATTTCTTTATTTCTTTTCATTTTGTTTGACAAGAGTCAAACAAAAAAGTGCTCTTTTTTTTCCACAATTTTTTTTGGTCTTTTAACAAATACTTTTCTTTATGTTAATCTGCCTAACGTGAACACAGATTATCCTCAAAATATCCCTCCGATTATTGCTTATTGCTTTTATGTAAAGGTAAAGGGTAAAGGGTTAGTCAGATCCTGTAATTACTTTGCTCTTGCATGGGTATTTTGTCCTCTGCCTCGTTGTTTGAGGTATTTTTTAAAGTAGAATAACAAGAAAACGAGAAGGTGACATTCTCCAGAGCTACCCTTTCCCTTACAAAGCATATTGAGGCAGATAAGACTTGTCCAAATGGTTTCCAGTTCTTGCAACATGAAAAAAAATGAAAAAAGGGTCACTTTAGGTATTTAAAGTTAGAAGTTTATTTATTTTAGAAGATCCCCCTGTGAAAACGTTGTTTTTACCCAAAAAAAACCAACAATTTTTAACAAATGTTTTTAGATACATTTATCATTCCCAGCTTTACAATAGCTAGCGTTTCACTTTTCAAAATAAAAGTTTATGGAATATGCATTAAGATGAATCAACAATTGTCTTTGTTTGTCCCAGATTTAATTACAAAGTAAAACTTTAAACAAAATCCAGCTTTAAGCTTGGATTGAAATGGATCATTAACAGTTGAATTGTCTATCATGTTCAAAAAATAATAATAGCACACACGTTTCTAAGTGGTCAAGTTCAAGTCAACAAGTTAATGACAGTCAACAATGAATTCTTTCAAACCTACAAGCTTTTGACTTTTCTGATCCTTGTGGGAAAACGTGGCTCTTTAAACTGTCAAATGGTTACAAGCTAAATAGATGCTGACTGTAGCTGTGACTCCGTGTTTTTAGAGGAAGGTGTCCCAGCATGGGGTGAAGCTTCGGTAACAACTGCAGACTAAACCAAAACAAGAAAGTGATGGACATCAAAGATGTCTGAGGAGCTGCAGAGTCTCTGACAAATTCATGAAATAGACTTTAGCCACTCAACACATTGTTGATTTGAGGAAATGTGCTTAAATTTGGGAGGTTATTGTAGTACCCTTACCCTTGAACCCAATAGAAAAATATCTGAGAAACATCTGAAACATGTCAGAAAAGACAGACAGTAACAAAGCCTAATATGATTTACTCCCTAAATCACACGTCCACATCCTCCCACTTTTGACTTATTGTTTTTTTTTTTTGTTTCCTAAGCAGCTTTGCAAACACCACATCAGGCCCAAGATCGATTTAGATCACAGCAGAGCTGCACCTGAACCCATTTGCTGGCTGTAGCCAATGCAACCACCTCAGTTGGAGATTGGCGTGAAGAAGTTCAATCCCCTCTCTGCTCCCAAACACTAACTTCAACAACCAACATGTTGCTTAATTGAATTTAGCACTGTCACTGTAAAACTGCATTGTCATATGAGGGGGTTTTCTAGGGCTTTGTTGAGCACAGCTTGATTAAACGAGGCACAAATCAAAGATGCACATTCTCTGCAGCGATTAAATGTGGGACGATGGCAGTGGACTGTTTGGGCTGGAATAATAGAGCTCTTTGTGATCACATGTCCTTGAAAGGGAGAGATAGTTAAATAGTGGGACTGTTATCAGTATGTCTGTGCATGTGGGAGAGGGGGGCGGTGTTTGAAGGAGAAAGAAAGAGACTCTGTAAAGTTTTTGCTAAAGAGACTTCACGTGTCCTTGGGCTTGTGATGTTTGACAGAACATCTGAAACATATGTCTCCCGGCATGCCACATTCAGTAATGTGCTAATATTTGCCCTATCCATCAGATCAAGGCTGAGCACCAAATATGAGAGTGTTTTCAGAGGGTTAAAGGAGGGCAAAAAAATAAAAACACTGTTTTTCCTTCCAAAACACAAGAGACTACAATAAAAGATGCGATCAACCTATTCAAATATTCGCAGGACAAGCAATTTTAGGTTTGTGCAACGACAAACTTTTATTAACGTCAAACAACTGTGATTTCCATCCATTTGAGCCAAAACACATTTAACAGACTGTCAGTTTCCCACCTCTTCTGACTTTTCTGGTGGATCGCGCCATATATTTCTGCTGTTCAGCAACCTGGCTTCAAGGTTTTGAAAACCACTGTAGAGTTCCCAGGTTGCCAAATCGCAACAAGCAGGAAAAGAAAAAAAAAAACTCTGCAAATTCTCATCTGTCTCCAGATGTCACTACTTACCGGCAGGCGAAAACCTTTGAGGCCACACTCTAATCCACACCAATGTCTCTGCTACTGAAGAAACACAGGTTTGGTTCTTCATAGAAAAACAGACTTGAGTTGGTTGTTTTAAATCAAGTTAGCAGAACAGTGTGGGATCTGAGCTCCATTCATGTCCTTCAAATAAGCGCCTGACGTTTAAAAAAGTGGGACAGAATCCAGGCAGAATCCCTTTCAGGGGTTCACTGATCTGAGAACTTTTTATTTCCATCTGCAAAAAAAAAAAAAAAAAAACTCAGAGATTTTCTTGATTTATTTATGTATTATGTTATGGGAGAACAGATTAAAGCTTAAAAAAACACTTCTGTGAGTCTTTGTGAAAGAACACCATCAAAGTTGTGGCTACTGGCAGCTGCTGCACCTATGATGCTGTTTTCCTGCTGTAGAATTAGTCTACACGTGAAAGTGGAACTAATACATATTTTGTCACTTTTTTCTTAACTTTGGTGATTGGGTTTTGTCTTTGGTTTGTGGCAAAAGGAAAAGTAATTTTGTGTAGCACAGATATGAGCATGCACATCTGCAAAAGAAGGCTGACGTCCAACTGAGATGCAGCAAGCAAGCTAGAAATCTGACATTTAACACAAAACCTGTGCCTTTCCCAAGAATATTAAATACGCTCTTGTTTGCATCTGTCTTAAAGTTGGAAAATGAATAAGCATGGTCAGCTAAAACAGAAACTTGAATGACATAAAGTAAATGTGTCAAAAACGCTGCTCTCTTTTTAGTTTTAGGGAGGATTTATGAAGAGTTACACGCTTGCTTGTATGGCATAGATGATAGAATTTAAATATTGATTAAATTACTGGGGGGTTTTTTTGTCAGGAAAAAAAAAGATTGATGGATCTAACTTGGCTCCATAAATAACCAGAGGAACAATGATACTTTTTACTCTAATTATGAAAGTGAAGACTCCTGATAAGTCGTGAAAAAAAAAACAGAATATGGCTATTTGTAGACCAGTTGACACGCCTTACACTATCCATCCCGTGATTCCTTTTCTAAACACTAAACTCTTTGTTTTCTAGAGAACCATTTCTAAAAGCTTGAAAAATAATTCTGTCGAAAGTAGGTCAGCCTCAAATGTTCAGGTGTGCCTCTATCCAAACCCCATAAATGTACTGAACTGTTTGAAAGAAAACCCCTGATCCAGCATGCAATGCACACACATGCATACAAACAGTACAATAATGAGCAAGTAAGTGACTGCTTAAATGACTGAATGAGAGACAATGTGAAGCGGTTTCTAGATAAAAAAGATAAAATGGTTTAAATAAGTGCTGACAATTTACCATTTGACTACTATTGCTCCTTTCCTCCCAGCATTACCACCACTGGACAAAGTCCCAGGACAGAAGCCATCATGTCCAATACATAAGCCTCAGTTGTTTGAATTAACTGATGTGGAAACTGTTTGCAAATCATGTGGTGATTAATGGTACGGGAAAAACAAAGTGCCAACACTGAGGCCACCACCAACAACTTATGACGAGTTAATGGCTGTCGGCTCTCTAATGAGGTCTCGCAAATGCATGTCCTGAAACATTTATTCAGAGTATCAACAGGTCCTGACAAGTGTTTGGGAGGTGGAAACACAGCTGGCAGTGTTTGTATTCAGACCGATGTCAACTGCACAAACTGACATCTGGAGTTGAGGCAGAGCAGTTCAAGTCATTGGTGTCAACGTCTGAACGTAACACACACACACACAACTCACTAAATTCACTATCTATTAGGACGCCATTTGCGACGTCTCCAACTAAAGCGCTTCTGCGTTCACATCCGTTCTGCAGTTACCACAGAAATGACTGTAAGGTGGACTAAATATGACATCTGAAAATAAAGATTGCTCCTAATAATAAAATATCAAACAGGAATGAATTGAATAATCAGTATTATTGTGAGTACATAGGAAAAGTAAGAAGCAGTGTGGCGACAGTCTGCTTCAAACACGGTCAGAGAGAGATGGAAACACAGCGGAAGCGGCCGTCATCCAGACACATCGGGACTGAAGCTCACTATACCCAGAGAATGTCTTAATCAGGAGTGCTCACACTTTTTTGGCTTGCCAGCTACTTTAAAAAACACAACATGATGTGAACTTTTTATTTTTAATTGCTCAAATATACGACAAAAAATGCTGTTATAACAGAAACACATGATTCCTGTTTAAGAAATATGAAAAATACATGTATTACATTTGTATTTGTGGGTAGCTGTCTTTATAAAGTGACAAACCCTTCTTAGGATTAGCTTTTCTCATGGTGACTATTTAGTCAGGTAGCTAGAGTTTTTCATAATCGAAAGACCCCGGGTTGGAATCCCGCATACGGCATTGGTAGTTTGTTCAATCTCTTTTCCTTTTTTTTCTCTGCTAAATTACTCAACCCGCATTACTATAAATATGAATCAAAAACATCAGGATGATTCTCTAGATTTTAAACGTCATTAGAATGTCTTTTCTTTATAGGCATGAGTTTTTTTAAATACATAGTTAACAAAAAAAAATGTAGTCTAGGAAACCCTTGGTTTCGTTTTTGTTGTTGTTTTTAAAAAGATGTTCATAGGATTTTCTTACATCATGTATTCTTTATGCTTAATAACATGCAACTATGTATTTGAAATATAAAACAGTAACTACGGGATTCGAACTTGGTTATTTCCGGAATCATTAAGTTAGGAGCACAACAACAAACCACTGCCGCCACAAGAGTTAGCAATCAATTGCTATTTGGTGACTGGCATGTTTTTTTCTCTGTTTTATTTTCCTGTGGGTAGATGGTTTATATATATTTATATTCATTCATTTATTTTTGATGGCCCACGATCTACACGGTGACGTGATCACTGATGTTTTTGTAGAGCTCTTCGAATATAAAGAAAAAAATTCTTAAAACGTCATCCGTGTCTTCAATGCATTCTAAATAAGATAAACACAGACACCAATTCATATAGTGATCAGGTTAGAAACATTAGCAGATAGCTCCTCAGAGAGTTTAGGGAATACACATTTGCCCACGCTGCAAGCAGGAAATTCACCACGCAACCTTTGCAGACTCTCACAACCCCAACCTGATAGCGGTGCAACAAAACATGGCGCGCAATATTGGAGCAATCCAGCCACTTTTAAGCCAGAAGCCAGCTCAGACAAGCAAAATGAAGACGTTCATGGATCTATTTCTCTGCATGCGAATGCATCAGAATGGAGCGGAGCAGGGAGACCTTGGCCCGCCAATGGCAGTAGGCAAACTTTTTCCAGCAGCATTTTTTTATCTGCTTCTGATTCATCCCGGATTGAATTAAAAAAAAAAAAAAACACAAAAATGCAGTTTTAAGCTTCAATTCTTTTGCACATGTCCTCCATCATTAGAAAAGTGCTGCAAGGACAATTTTCATTTTTCAATTCTTTAGAAATCTAAAAAATAAAACACAACAGCAACAACAAGCTTGCTTATGTGCAAAACGATACGTGCTCGGTCGTGGACAACGTCTGGCTAAAATAAGTACACAAAATAAGAGCACTAGAAAAGTGATGTGCTTTTATTTTTTCAGCTGATCTTTGGCCATTGCAGCGATAAAATGATCAGTCCGCGGATCCCGGACCCGCTGGGACCTTTTTCTTTTTTTTTCCACACCCAGAGGGGGTCAGAATGAAAGGCACAACAAAACAAAACAAAGCAGTCTGCTGCAGCAGCAGTTTAAATTCGCCCTTCCACACGCCGATGACCAAATATGGTCACATGGGGCCGTTTTAACGCACCTCGAAAGCCGTTTTTTGACCACATCATACGCGCTAAATAAAGGTCACAGTCGGAGCCGTGGCTGAGAGCTTAAACCGCTAGGTTAAACTGGAGCTCGTCAAAAAGCTGGCGGGTTTTCTATGCTTATTTCGTTATTTTACCTTAAAGTTATTTCTCACATCCATGGCTGCTGACATTGTTCCGGCTTTAATCCTTCAAACCTCGGTAGCTGGTTTTACAGGATACCTGCCCTCGGTGATAAACTCCGACTCTTTCCAAGTGAAAGAAGAAACAAAAAGTTAGCACCGAAAAAAAAACGTCTTCTTCTTCTTCCCAGAGCAGAGGCAGGACTTGTTGCTATGAAACGGGTTGTTTGCCCCCCAGTTTCCTTGGGATTCCCTCCTCCCTTCCCACCCTCCCCTCCACCGGCCATTCAGCCTGTGTGTCGCTCATTGTCTGGCTTGGGCTGAGTATTCAGAGGGGGGGTACATTTTTGTCAGGAGACGTTTCCCTGTCTGTCACTCAAACACACACGAGTGTCAATAACTCCATCTGCAAATGAGTTTTTGTATAAAACACGAGGACCTAAAAAGGCTGTGCAGCTTCTACAGGGTGCTAAATATGGAGCAAAATGTCAGGAAATGTGTGTTTATAGGAATATTTCTTAGTTGATGCGGTGCGTTTTGAAAAAAAAAAAAAAAAAAAAGCTCCATTCTTTCTCTTTTCAATGAAAAGATTCATGTATTTGTTTTCCTTGTCCAAGCTGGCATCTGGATCAAAACTGTACGGCGGGAATGTTCCAATATTGCTCGCCGTTTTGGTGTGAGGGGCTGTAAGCTTGCGGGAAACAGTGTAAACAAATGGATGATGGGAAGTAAGGGCAGGCTTGTTCCGAGGCAACATTCCCACTTATAACTCAGAGGCAAATTTCTGAACCCCTGTCACTCTGCAGAAACTATGTCCTAACAATGCAGGTTTTTTGATTTTGGCTAAAAATGCCAAAATCATAATTGAAAGACCACTGGTAAAGCTTTATCGTCATTTGTATTTATTTTTTTACTTTTTCTGCTGTCCATACTTCTTGATCTTGATACTGTTATTTAAACTTGCAGAGTTCTTTAAATTTGTAGTTATTCTTTTTTGTTTCCCTTCATCTAAACTGACTCAGAGAGCTCTGCACAAGAATTCCAATATTCCTCAATGGAAGTTGATGCATACATGGCAAATAAAGAACCTTGAACCTCAATTTGGTTTTGTGGTGTCCCAGTTTAAAGTTGCTGCATTACATCGATCTAACCCAGATCAGTCGACGATGCCTCGCTGAAGCCTGAAACAGACACCCAGTTGCTTACCGTAGCAATGCATGCAATGCGATTTAAGGCTACTTGTGTAGAAAAACAGCTGTTGCAATGTCACAAGCTCAGCTTTACAGACTAAGCTAAACCGAACTCCACACTACCGCTTCAAATTGTTGACAACCCAGAGAATTTTTCTCTTATTAATATTATTCAGATCTTCCTTTCAAGAAAAGAAAACTTCAGATGAAAAAAAAACCATCAGATTTAATTAATAGAAAATATAAAATGTTTTAACATGAAACAGGATTATGCTGTAAATAATGATCTTAGATAGATAATAATAGCCATCGAACCAGGAATGCTGGTATACTGCTGTAATTTTCGGATAACCTGTGCATTAAAAAATACCATGTGTTCAATTAAAAGAGAGATTTGACTGTAAATAGTATTTTATGAGGCGGGGGCATGCATTTGTGGTTGTGATTATCCTGCTCCTCTAGGATCAAAGCCAAGAAACACTGTTTCTTCAGAGTGAAGCAGGTTATGGTTACAACATCTCTTCAGGAACTCATCAAGAAGAATTCTGGCCAGATTTCCAGACTATCAGTTGGCTTTTTTCAATATGTAAAAAGCTCTCATAATCCTTTTCTACGCTCCAGATTCCAGTGACCCTGGAGGAGGATTCCTGCAGCTCAAGTCGAAAGAATCTCCTTTCACAGTGAAAGTTGTGTTGATGGGATTGTGAACATCCCTTAAACGCTATTTCACCGCCAATCACCCAACCTGCAGCATACTGTTACCAAAAACTGCTGGCCAAAGTCTTCTAAAATCCAGGTTACAAGCTTCACCAAGCTTTCTTAAAGCTGGTTAATACTCTGTGTGAGGAGCGAGACACTGGTCACTCACGCACAGAGGCATGGAACAAAAATAATAGTCTTTCTGGGTAGGACATTCCACACTCCAGGGAAAGCTGAAGCATGCTCCCGTGAAGTCCTCCAAGGGGCCTTCTCTTATACTGAGCATTTTAGTATTGAGTATTGAGTATGGTGGCAGCAACATAAATTGACATACTCCAGTCAATTTAAGACAAGGAAAACCATATGTTTGAAGCAGAGAAAGAAGATTTGTTTTGTGGGATTTTTTCTGAGGATATGAAGGAAGAGAAATAGCGTCCATTTTTGTTGTCACAGAGAGAAACAGATCGCTTTTCGGTAAGTCAACAGTCTGTTGCATAATAAAAAAAGATACCCATTATCCTGCAGTCTCACATTCATGAACACAGACAGTCTCTTTAAATTGTGCTTTGAACCGATCTGGAAAACTGGAAAACAGACATACACTCCAACAGGCTCGAGGAGAAGAGGCTGAATACACATCGCAGCCACATCCCACAAATCCAAATTCATTCTAAATAAACTCTAAACTTACCCAGCAACCCAGATTTTTGTTTTTTAATGGACAGAATCCACTATGACTCATCAAAAACGTATCTATGACCAAGCAGAGTGGTGTCTGTTTTATCAGCTGCCTTCAACCTGCTGCTAAAGCCGTTTTGCAGTCATTTTGCTCTACGCACAGTTACTTTTGTGCAATACCGCATGAAACAATGTTACACCAAATCTTGAAGCCTCAGTCAAGCATGAAACTGACTTTTTTCCATCTTAGAATAAATAGTTGAGGAGGGGGTCTTATCATTCCACAGTCCTGGGAAGAGGGAGGCAGTCAGACCCACATACACAGACATCCACGTTCACGGTCTGCAACATCAAGGCAGCAGGAGTCTTCTCTCCCAGAGACTGTTAAAAATCTCATTTTAAAGTCCTTTTATGATCCAGAAAGCATTTCAAATCTGCACTGTCTTAACTGAAAACACAGTGTCTATGTTAGGTTTAAGCGAATGGGATTTATGGTTACCCCTAATTGTGATGCCATCTGGGCCTCTGACAAAAAAAAAAACACATCCTCTTCCTGCACGACATGGGAGTTTTAGAACATAGACTCACATAGACAACATTCCCCCAGCCGATATTAGATGAAGGCTGCCCGTAAAAGAAAATTTAATAAAAGCCTTCTGATGTGCTTTAACTCTGTAACATTTGTTCGTTCTGTCACACACCTGCTCAAAGCACAGGAGGACTCAGTGCTGCAGACTCGTGAGTCTGCAGAACTATTTTGCAACTGTGTGAGACTTTTGTCACTTGTGCACCATATCTCAAGCCATGCTGTTGATGGAAACGTATTCGACAGAATACGGGCCACAAGCAGACCTGGAGCAGCTTTAAAACTCCAAAATGAGGTTGATGTGTCTTGTCAACGCTGATGTAAAACAAGGAGGAGGGAGAAGACACAAGCTGTCAAGTAAAGACATCCTTCTGTCTTTAAAACTGCAGAAATCAGCTGCAAGCATATTTTACAGACTAACAGAGCCAATCTGAGGACTGCCATATGTTTTCTTTTATATCTGACCCAGTGGACCACATGAAACATGCTGCTGTGATTTACTCACTGACAATAATATGAGCTGTGTTGTTATCCATGTGACTCACTGAAAAAAAACTGCCAACTTCATCCTTTTTTATTTCTCTTTTTTAACATGTTTGATTTACAGTTACACTTTACTTGTAGCATGAATGTGCTTTTGATTATGTATTTAAAAATATATGTGTCCTGCACCCTTGAACAGCCACTGATAGGTGATAGGGGTCAAAAACAACTGCAAAAATTGAGAAACCCAAAGTTTCAAACAAAAACAACAAAGATTTTCTTTTTCACTGAGGAAACAGGCAACCCTGTGTGTTTATTTGAGAAAAACAATCTGCATATCTGGAGCTGAAGTGTTGCAACAGACTGGGATAACAGTATCGGTCAACAAAGGATTTGAAAAACCTTGGAGGAAAATACAGCATGACTGGTCGTACAGCAACTTTTTATTGGGCTATGAACAAAAGTCTGAAACATTATTGTTTATCATTTCTAAAAATTGTGTTTCAAAACAATGGGCTGAGTATGAATGTTTCTATTAGAGCCCAGAAAATGTTTACACGAAATGGGTAGCTAGATTGCCTTAAAAGCATACAACTTTAAAGCAAAGACTAAAGTTGGTCTGATTTATTGTAATTTGAGGCCAAAGGAAAAACACAATGAGTAGGTCATTTCTAAAAGCTCACATGCGCCCCCTGTAGGAAAACTCATGCATGTGCAGCATTAGCGCTGCTCATTTTCCCTAAAAAAAAACATCAAGCAGAAGAAAAAACAGACAACAAACAAAATTAACATCTTTAAACTTACACGTATTCACTTATATCTAATGGAAAAAATTATATATTTATGTATACGTGAGCAAAAACACTCTAATTATAAATTGCTTTTCAACTTACCTAAACTTAGTTTTCCCCCTAAATGTCGCATCTAAGTTGGCCAAATTAAAGTAATAATCATAATAAACAGCTTACCAGTTTTACTAACATTGATCCGTTGTGAAGAGAGTCCGCTTCTTCTTCTTGCAGTGCAACCCGAAAATGTTTTCTGGGGGGGTAGACAGTCTCCTCCTGGATTTAAGGGCAGTGGGTGAGGGAAAACTGGGAAAGTGGACTGCACAGGAAACGATGACGCTGCTGCGTGGAAATCAGGGAGTAAAAGGAGAAGGAGATGGTTGCAGCTTTCCCCACACAGTCATTGTTCAGTCAGTTGGGCAGATAAGGATTCTCCAACTGTTGTAATGGTGATTAGTATTAAAGCTTTTCATCTTTGCGCGCGCCTGCGCAGTAATCTGGAACTGTCTGCTTCTGTCACATCTGAGTTCACCAACTGTTTTTAATAAAGTTGTTGAAAAATCTGTGAACAAGATCTGCATTGCTTGCTTTTATGTGTCGCGCTAGTATCCATGTTTCACAGTGTGACTTGTGCATCCCACTCTCCCTCATGACCTCGTTCCAATTATTTGGCACATTTCTAATAGATGACATTCTGAAGTCCTGGCATCAGTAAATCCCAAACTGCAATGTCTCTAACAGGCCACAGAGGGCGCCACAGCTGAGATGGTTGTGCCAGCATCCACTCTGCTAATGCGGAGTCAAATGTATTATTTTTCGATGCTCAAAAATACTCAAAAAGCGGGTTGTGGATGTGAAGGTCAGTGGAGCGATTTCTTGTTCCCAGAGGATATCTATAATTATCTGAGGCAGCAGTGGCCAGAAACACAGCTGTGGAGGCTGTTTGCACTACTTTACAGAGGACAGGGTATGATGGGGGTCTCTATGTTCTCAAAAGTTACCAGAAGAATGTTGAATTAGTTTGATTTCCTTTAACCGATAAAGCTTTTGTCCTTTGTTATAATGTTACAATCACTAATTCAATGAAGCCATTAGTTGTCACATACCAATGTGTGACATTTGATCTCCACATTTGACCCATCCCCTGGAGGAACCATGAGCTGCAGACACAGCAGCCTTCAGGAACCACTTGGTGGTTAACTTTTAACAATTTAAAGGTTAATAATAAAATTAAGCACGGCGAGACTTATTTAAAACATGTGCAGGGCATGAGTACGCTTCATTTTACAATTGCCATACATTTACTTTATACTAAATATATTAAGGTCATGACAATGCTACAGAATTCGGTTATTAAGCACATAACCGTTTGTATTTCCCAAAATCTCATTCATCTCGATATTTTAACTGAACACGAAAGTTACAGTGCAAACTGCTTTTGAGATTTTTTTGCATCACTTTTGTTTTTATGTAAATAAATATGTTTGCAGGGTTCAACGAGGGGGAGTCATTCCACCACAATCTGCAAAACAATTTATGCTTCTCTTCACAAATATCAAATATGAAGCAAAAATACCTATTTTGAAAAAGCAAAATCTTTACTGCACTTTCATCTTTGCAAGTATCCGCTTCCTTTTAGAGTGCTTTGAATAACAGATTTGTATGTCTCAATTATCTTATTTACTTCGAGCAACTTTGTGCTGCTTTGCCATGAGGGATTTGTATGATTTGCACTTCAAAGTAGATTCGACATAAAAGTTCATTTGACATAAAATGCAAAAAAAAAAAAAAATGATAGTCTTCCATAAATTTATTTCAAAGGAGGAACTTATACAATAAGTAAGAACACTTTAATGGGACTCAACAGTAATAGTTTATAGACTCCCAGCATTTTACATAAAGTTATTTTAACACAAGATAACAGCAATCTGTCACAACTGTGCTGCCTCTTGGACAGCATAGGTTTTGATCATGGAAATGTTTGTTCCAGCACGAAAAAGTGCAAACATTTAAATAAGTATATATCATATAGGCAGTTAAAGATTACTTCATGGGTCTTTAATAGAAGATCATAAGAACAGCTACTTCAACAGTACATCGGGAGGAAAATGCATCAATTTCTGCAATAAAGTTTTGATGAAGCTACTTCAAATAACAAACCTAGTGCAATGACATTTTTACACCAGTTATTAGACAAAACATCAATGTAGGACTGAATGACCAGAACACATTTACAAAAGAGCTAATACAAAACATGCACTTAAAAAGAAGGCTGTAAAACTTGTATTTTACACAGATTCTCTTTATATTTCATGGTAAGATCAGAAGCGTTGTGTGCTGTTTCTGTTTGCTCTAGAATTAATCCATCCAGTCACGATGAGAAGCACCAACCCACTTTTACACACGCCTTTCAAAATCCAGTTTGAACTTAAGTACATGTTAACAAAAGGGAGGCAGATTGGGCTTCAACTCAAAATTGAAGAAATTTGATCACTTCTACTTTTCTGTCATGTTTATTAGAAATTGTGCAAAAAAATTGACCTTCTTTAATCTCTTTTGCCGCCTGCAGACGAAAATAACTTCCAGTTAACAGATTCAGTTTTTAAACTAAGTTTACCTCAAAAGTTCAATTCAACCCATAAATGATTTTAAAAAAAAAACAATATAAAGCAATGGCTTTGTCACAGTGTCTTTTTTTTTTTTTTCTTTTTCCCTGTAGCTTAAAGGATATTTTAACTAAGGACAACATGGCGGTCAAACACAGACTTCCTTTGTTCCTGGACCTGCCTCCTCCAGCGCTGCTGGGCGTGTTCCACCTTGTTCAGCATGTTGGGTCGGGAGTGTGAACGGTTCAGAACATTGTGAGCGTTGGCAAAAGGCTGCTGGTCCTGGAAACACAACAAAAACACATCAGGTTAACCTTTGGGGGTTGATGGATGCTCCAGAACACCCAAATCACATGACCAATTTTAAAAGACACTTTTGGTCATTTAAAGATGTGCTGGCTCTTCATTAAGCTGGTTTTTAAAGTGGGGGGCTTGAAACTATATTCTGTTTGTTTTTACCACCAACAGTTACAAAAAAAATAATTTACATTAGTATTTTTTGCGATGTGGACCTGATGCACATTTGTTTCAGGAAATGACAATGGGACAGCACTTGCAAACAAAAAAGTGTGAAATAACCCTTTATAATATTGAGCTAAAAAAAAGTAATCACATCCACCAATCAATACAGTTCATATCGCTGGTTGCTGGCCCAAATTCAAGGCAGATTTTGTGGGACGAGCACGTTAGAAGACGGTAGCAGAGAAAACTTTTAAGACCTGAAATTTTTGATAGATTTGAGACATATTGCGTTTTTGCAGTGAACAGTGAGAGGAGCAGAGCCAAGCAGATCCAGACTTCATGGTGGAGATGGCGTGACAGCTTTGTAGACAAAACAGATGTTCATCAGAGCAGAAGGGCTGATTGCAGTCCTGTGCTGATCATCCCAGATGCTTACCAGAACTCAAATAAAAGCAGGCAAAAATGCAAACCATTTGTGTGTGATCTTATTGTGAATATAAATAGTTGAGGGAAAAAAATGGTTTCAGGAATAGCAGTAGAAAAACCTGAGAGTGTGGCTGCATTTTAAAACGTTGCATTTAACTTTGTTTTTGAGAATTTTTAAAACTCCTTAAAATTTTCATTTTAAATTTAAAGAAAATGGTTCACAACACATTTGTGTTTTTAACAATAAATAAACAAAAATCTTAGGCAATTTTGTGATTTTAAGGTGTGTTATTTCAGTGCAGGAAAATTACAAAAAACATTAAAAATGATTTCAAACAGGACAAGACAAAAATGTTTTTAAGTTTAACTCAAAATTAGACAGAAATTGCCAATTATACATTAACACCCCCAGCAAACAAAAAAAAGATAAATAAATGCCTTTTACTTTAAAATATTGCTGTTATCTTATCTCTAAATATAAGAGTAATCATGTGTTTAAATACTTTTTTAACCTCCTCAAGAGATTTACAGTCAGTGATTTACCACTGTTAGAAAGTGTGGAATTTACAGTTACAACCCTAAAACTTAATTTAAGGGACATGATAAGTATTGTTCTCTTAAATAAATTAACAATGCATTAACTTTACTTTTAGCATTTACTAATATTACAGATAAATTTATTGTCATTCTGTCAGAGTCCGGCACATGAATAGATTCCACATCTGCTTACTTCACTTTAAAAAAGGAACACCTTTTTGGCCATATAAGACTTATTGGTAACTATTCCACCCCTGAGGGCAAAATTGAGTCCTATTGATGTAAAAGTTCAAATGTTTCCATTTTAAACAGAAGATAATGTGGTGTGATTCATAGTAGCACAGTAAAAAGAGGTCTGGATGCGAGTCTAGGACATGCTCCAAACTTGGCCAGAATGCTGGAGTAAATGTAACATGGAATCTAAATGTTTAGATGATTTATTTCTCAGATTCACAACAAAAAATGCAGAAACCTGAGATAATGTTGCTATAATTTCACAGTTAATCTTTTTAAAAGTCAGCATGAAACTAATATAGTAGGGACACTTACAGAGCAAGCAAAGATTCAAAAGGGTTTAAACTCGTTGAGGGCAGCCTCATATTACATTTCTATGTTTGATTCTGTTAATGAAGCACTGTTGCAGCACATATTTTTTTCAGAGCTTCCTAAGGAGTGGAAAAGTACTGCACTGATTTACAAAACGTTGTTAAATTTTACCTGTGCTGCATAAAAAACGTCCGCGTGATGGTCTGCGCAAAAGTAGAGCATTTACTTAAGTCTTATGACTTGCAGCTTTTAAAGTAATATGAACATTGTTAAGAACTTGCTAAATTTAATATTACTAAAAAAAATATATATATATTTTATTTGCCACTACAACTTCTAAATATGGAGAGAAACACGTACCCCAACAACATCATCATCACTTTGGATAAGCTGCGAGTGTCCAAACAGTCGCCTCTTCAACATGGGTTCCAGTAGAGTGAGGTACACCATATACAGCAGCAGCAGGCCCAAAATGGACAGGTACATGATAATGGTAAACTGAAGACAAACAATGACATGTGATGGATGAACTCAGAACTTACTGAGAAATCATTCGTAGTCACGTGTTTTCCATAAACTTCAATTTGATCAAATCACACATTATTTATAAAGCCCTTTTCATACCAAAGTAATGGAAGTCAAAAACCGTCACATGGGAAAAAAAAATGTATATACCAATAAAAAGGGAGAATAAAAATTTTATAGAAAAATCTTCATCAAATCTTCAAACAAATTAGTGTTTAAAAATAAAAATAAAATGTTTGCAATAGTCAAATAAACTTAGTTAACATTATACATCCATAATCTAACCCTTCTTTGTTGGGTAACAGGGGTTGCCAGAGTACATCCCAGCAAATACAAGGCTCATGGCACAAAACATCTACATATTTGGAGAACATATAGCCACAAACCACACACAGTTTAAAAAGCACTTAGAGGTCACAATATACCTATAAAATGTATCATTTTATTAGTTTATTTGTTTTTGGGCAGTGGAATAAAGCCAATGTGCCCAGTAAAAAATTTTAAACAGTCAAATAAATAGCCTGACTTTACCTTTATAGTCCCTGAGCTCCTCTCCTCATATTTACACTCACAACGCAGGCAGTATGCCTCCACGTCTTTACCGTCCACCGGCATTGGTTCAACCACATGGAGGCAGTTACTTTAAAGACAACAGCATCAATACATTAGAGACTTACATTAGAGAGAAAAAAAAGTTCATATTTTTGAGAAACATATGAAGGTATTTAGTTACATACCAATCTTTAAGAGACACATTTTGTTTGTAGATATGTCCCTCATACCCTCTGTAAGGTGGACAGATACACTTGCAGCGAACATCTTCGGAATTCTGTCAAAGTTAAGTCAAACAGGAGTTTAATTTTTAAGTCAGAATGTAGTAGTCAAAGGAATGAAAACATTTGTTTTGACTTGAATAGAAGATTAATACACATAATTTACCCAAAAAAATAAATTCACAAAAAAATAAATGTACAGCGTAACCTATTACTTCTCATTGAAGTGGTTAATGGTCTTTCCAAATTAAAAATCTTGATTCTTGAATATTGATTAATTAAAAACTAATCAGTGATGGTGGAAAGGTACATTTGTGCTTGCTTAAAGAGACAGCTGATCTTCCTGTGCTATGAAGAATAGAAAAATGTGTGTTTGCCTAAGTGTGTCTGGTGGCTCTAAATCTTCATTA